>CM059425.1:96740639-96858467 GCA_030390025.1 Squalus acanthias | reverse complement strand
CCCCCCCCCCCGACCTCAGTGTTATCCCCCCCCCCCCTGACCTCAGTGTTCTCTCCCCCCGACCTCAGTGTTCTCCCCCCCCCGACCTCAGTGTTCACCCCCCCCCCGAGATCAGTGTTCTCTCCCCCCCCCCCCGACCACCGTTCTCCTCCACGCCTTCGATTTCCCTAAGATGTCTGATTTCCGCCTTCAGCGCTTCCTGTACTGAATCTTGGAGCGTTGCACAATGCTCCTGCTGCTGATCTCCTGGGCCACCTACGGCCACGCTTTCTTTGTGACAACAGCAGATTTCTTCCTCCCATTGCTGGGGAAGACTATCTCCGACTCCTCACTGTCCCCAGCAGTACTTCAAGGGAGGCATCATTAAAAGTGTGGCGCAGCCTTTGACTGTCCTGAATCCATTGTCAAACTACTTCCTCTCTCGCTTCCAACTCCTCCACATTCCATCTTTGGATTAGCTCTTTAAATACTGGAGTTGAGATCGCGTCTTGCGGGTCTGCACCATGCCCGCTGCTGCGCAATCGATGCCAAACCCGGAAGTAAAATTGTAATGAGGTGCTTGTGTTAAATTGCCACAGTCACGTGCTGAAATTACTTCTGGGTTTCCCACGTGATATCGGACCCCCTATGCCCCACCGCGCCCAACGCGCCTCAAAGTTAATATTGGGGCCATACTGTTTAAATAAAAATACAACTTGCTTGTGGCAGAGGGTGCTCATTTTAGTGTTTTGCCCATTGAAAATAGTTGGACTAAAAAGTGATTTATGTGTATCTCTTGTGTTTCTATTGTTTCAGTGAAAGTATGTGAATGGAGGGGTTATAAAATACCATTGCTCAAGACTGTCAAATTGCCTTCATTGATGATAGAAGTTGGCTGCTGCCAAATATGGGAAGAGAAGGACTCAATTTTGTAAAAACCCTATCCAATCCTGTTATAGCATTCCATTTATAGGTCATTTTCTGTAAAAAAAAAAAAAAAAACTACAAATGACAGTTTTCATTTCATTTTTCATCATCGAGATAATTTTAAAGTCTAGATCTATTTCCCCTACTCCTTATTCTGAAACTCAAGGTTACTTACCTCCATACGGATTCTTTCACCAGGAAACGCACAGTGAAAGGAGCGATGCATATTTTCCAAAAGCTGCTGTTGGCAGTTCTGTCCTGGCTTTAATAGGAGGCACATTGTTGGAGTACGAGAAGTCGTAATAGTCTAATTTCCATTACTTTTTATATAAACCTGGAATTAGAAATGTCCTGTCAATTGTTTGTGTATCCGTTCCCGAACGGCTTAATGGGGGTAATTTTCCAAATTCGTGCTGCCAGTGGGGAACTTCTTCCACCGGCAACATCATAGGCACGCTGTCCACAGTTTTCTGTTCACTGTGCCCCCACAATTTCCTGATCACGTGCTGCCAAGGGTGAGGGTCTCTGTCAGCAGTGTGAACCTAGAAAATAACCCCCTCTAGGTCTGCTAGCATTTTCTGGATAAACTCCTTGATAGAGGATCATTACCGTAATAATTCAAGTTTGGGTTGTGCTGAACAAATTTAGGGCTGTTTGCTAAAAATCTGCTTTTGTTTTGGACCTGCATATGTATATTGTATTATGACTATCACCTGTTCTAAATTTTGGGGCCTTGATGCTTGTAAAGGTATCTTTCTTAGTAATTTGATATTCAGTTCAAGTCCCAGATTACTCTGTTTTGTTGCAATGTTACAATTTGAGATTGAAATGGTCCCAGCCATGAGATGAGACAATCCTTTAGCATGAGACATTAAATTTGCCATTAGGGTTGGGAAACTGATGTAACTTACAACTTTAGAGGTTTTTGCAGTGCTATGAATTAGGAGTACAACTGGGTATCCAGACCCTCGGTATTTCAATTTTAAAAAACTTACTTGTATTTTACATTTAGTATGTGAAAGGCTTCTCTCGTGGCTTAACGTGTTCAGTCAGTAAGTCACTGCGCCATATGGATGAGGTCCAAGATTTGATCCCTGGTCCGTGCTGAATTAGGTGATATTACAGTTAGCTTCAGCAAGGGTAGGGAACATGAGCCACTTCTGATCGCTTTCCAGTGACCCCTTCTAGTTGTGCACACGTGGAGACGTTGCGTGAGAACAGGCTTGGTCTCTGCTGCAGTCAAATAGCCTGTTGGTACTTGGTAACACATCAATAATGCCCACTTGGGCAGTGAACTGACAACCGATTGGCACTGGAGGAATCATACCCCTGGAAGGGGCCTGTGCCTTCAGAATGGTAGGGGGAGAAACTAACAAAAGTTATGTAAGGTAAGGTGGACTCAGTAAATAAGAAAAAGAATTGAAGCTAACTTTTCCTCATGAAAATCTCAATTTGAAATTAAGAACATAAGAAGTAGGAGTAGGCCACACGGCCCTTTGAGCCTGCTCTACCATTCAATAAGATCTTGACTGATCTTCGACCTCAGCTCCTCACCCGCCCGTTCCCCATATCCCTTGATTCCCTTAGTCCAAAAATCTATCGCTCTCAGCCTTGAATATACTCAATGACTGAGCATCCACAGGCCTCTGGGGTAGAGAATTCCAAAGATTCACAACCCTCTGAGTAAAGAAATTTCTCCTCATCTCAGTCCTAAATGGCTGACCCCTTATCCTGAGACTATGCCCCCTGGTTCTAGACTCTCCAGCCCGGGGAAACAGCCTCTCAGCATCTACCCTGTCAAGCCCTCTCACAATCTTATATGTTTCAATGAGATCACTTCTCATTCTTCTAAACTCCATAGAGTATAGGCCCATTCTACTCAATTTCTCCTCATAGGACAACCTTCTCATCCCAGGAATCAATCTAGTGAACCTTCATTGCACTCCCTGTAAGGCAAGTATATCCTTCCTTGGGTACGGAGACTAAAACTGTGCACAGTACTCCAGTTGTGGTCTCACCAAAGTCCTGTACAATTGCAGCAAGACTTACTTACTCTTGTACTCCAACTCCCTTGCAATAAAGGCCAACATACCATTTGCCTTCTTAATTGCTTGCTGTACCTGCATGTTAACTTTCTGTGTTTCGTGTACAAGGACACCTAAATCCTTCTGAACACCAACATTTAATAGTTTCTCCACCATTTAAAAAATATTCTGTTTTTCTATTACCAAAGTGAATAACCTCACATTTCCCCACATATACTCCATCTGCCACCTTCTTGCCCACTCACTTAACCTGTCTATATCCCTTTGTAGACTCTGTGCCCTCCTCACAGCTTACTTTCCCACCTAGCTTTGTATCATTAGCAAACTTGGATACATTACCCGCGGTCCCTTCATCTAAGTCATTAATATAAATTGTAAATAGCTGAGGCCCAAGCACTGATCCTTGCTTCATCCCACTAGTTACAGCCTGCCAACCTGAAAATGACCCGTTTATTCCTACTCTCTGTTTTATGTCCTTTAACTAATTCTCTCTCCATACTAATATATTACCCCCAACCCCATGAGCCCTTATCTTGTGTAACAACCTTTTGTGTGACACCTTATCGAATGCCTTTTGAGCTTTTTTACACCATCAATGAATGCGATTAGAATGGATCCTAATGTACTACATTGTTTTGAATTTGCTTATAGGGAAATTTAGTATGTTGTACCATGCATAATCTGAAGTCTGGAAAACATTTTTTATTCACCACGTAATATATTTATCCTAGTTTTCTAATGTTTTGAAATCACAGAGATGCCCTTAGTTAACTTTTATCTTGGTTAATTTTTTAGATAATTGAATTCCCCAGGAAAAAACTTTTTTTTTACCATCTTACAGGCTTTCTTATCTAGGGAAAAATATATTTCTTGGGCTCCCTTTACCCAGCCCTAACCTCTCCTTCCCAAGAGGTCTATAATTTTATCCAAGAGTCACATTTTTATTAATGCTTCAATCAAAACTCTCTTTGGTGTACCAGCCAAGACACTTGGATTGCTTCTTTCTGTTGACACATAATTCTCTCAACCATAGTGCCATCACTTTTCATGCTTTGCTGTGCCTACCTCTCCTGTGAACCCTGACATTTTAGTTTAACTAAGTCTGTTACTTATAGTAAGAATCATAGGTGACTGCAAAGAAACAGATCAGTCAGCGCATTAATTCTGCAATGTTCTTTTCCACATGAGCCGTTTAGTCTAATCCTTTTTTCCTCCTCACTTCCTGTACCTTTTAAGATTCCTCTTTTTCAAGAAACTAATTCCCTTTTGAAAATACTTAGACTTTGCCTAAACCACAGTTTGTGACAGACTTCTACTTATTAACCATACCCTCCAGAGAGAGATTTTTCTAACCTCCCTTTTCTTTTTGCGATTATCTTCAATTTATGTCCTCTCATTACTACCTCGCCAACAACTGGAAAAGGTCTAACACCTATCTACCTTATCAATAACTCTTCAGCTTGAATACCTCTATCAGGTTATCCCTCATTCTTTTCAGCTCCAGTGAATAAAGCCCTAACTTGTCAAGTATTTCTTCATAACTGTAACCCTTCATCCATGGGAACGTACAAGCGAATATACACTGCACCTTTTCCATTACTTTTATCTTCTTCCGATAATGGAGCGCCCAAAACTGCACACAGTACTCTAGCTGCAGCCTAACAGGTCATTTACAAGTTCAAAATTGTCTCCTTGCTTGTGGTCTTTATCTCTAGATCCATATAAAGGATTCTGTTTTCCTTTTTATCGCTTTGTCTACCTGTGCAGCAAGCTTTTTAATGACTCAAGTATCTGCACACCAAAATGTCTGTGGTCCTCCACCTGACTGAAGATCCTACTATTTAAGGTGTACTTCCTTTCGTTGTTCTTCCAAAATGTATTGCTTCACATTTTTCTATATTGAACTGCAGTTTCCATCTATCTGCCTATTCTGCTAACCTATCATTCCACATGCTGTCTTTCACAGTCCTTGTCACAATTTGCCATACTGCCCAATTTGGTGTCGTCTGCAAATTTTGACACACTCCATTAATACCTAAATCCAGATACGTTAATATGTATGTAACACATGAGTGGCCCTACCTCAGAACACATCTTTCCAGTACAAGAAATTTCCCTTTACCCCTGCTTTTCTACTCCAACCATCTCTATCCATGTGGTTACATTCCCATTAACTACATGTCCCATTATATTTGCCATGTGGTACCTTTTATCCAATGTTTTTTGAAATTCCATATAAACAACATCCACTGCATTTCTTTTAAATTGTTACTTCTTCAAGTGAATGCTATCAAGTTGAACAAATACAACCTGCCCAGAAATCTCTGCTGACTGGCCCTGATTAACTCCTTTTTCTCCAGGTGCCGAGTCATTTTATCCTGTATTATAGACTCAAGGAGAGATAAATTGGCTACACAATTAACATGCGCCCGTTGATTGCGTTGCAGGCAGCATGTTAAATTCCTAATTTCTACTTGTAGCCAGTGCTACCCACGCTGTTCATTGGCTGCATGCATCAGCAGGGGGCCCAATATCGCGAGTGACTAGCGCTACTTAAAGGCAGCCTGCACCTCTTAAAGGGGAGGTGCATTGTGGCTGCAAGAAGTGGTGGGAGTCATTTGAAAACTAAATCTGTGCTCTGATACTTTGAGGAATGGCTGAACATACGAGATAGCGTGCACGTGGTACTGGAGGTCTTGATGGAAGAGATGGAAAGAAGGAGAGATGTCCTGTCCTCAGGAAGCAGTGGGAACAAGTAGCAGCAGAGATCAATGCCAGGAGTGTTGCTCTAAGAACATGGATGCAGTGGAGGAAGAAGTTCAACGATCTCACACGAGTTGTCAATGTCAGTGAGTTTATGCTCAAATGGCATATCTTACCAACTGCACCACTAGCCTTATCCACTGCTCAATTCACCACACTCCCATCACCCATCTACCAACAATCTCTATCAAACAGTACTCAACCCTTCAATTCATATGCTTTACCTCACACACTTAGCACTGTTGCAAGCCTCGCACCCACAACACACAGCTCACACTCACTGGCAGCTATTCATCCATGACAGCTACATCACCCAAACATATTGCAGGGTACTCACTGACACACTTCCCTCTTTCTTGCAGGAGAAGGTGGTGCATAACAGCAGGCAGCAGCAAAGAACTGGAGGTGGACAAGCACGCCTGCATGTTTAACTCCCATGGAGGAGACGGCGCTGGCCATCATGGGAAGGCGCACCACTGAGGCCTGGTGGGGCTGAAGCCGTCATTACCCTTCTCAAAAAAAAAAACCCTTGACCAATGTTCCCTTTAAGCTGTGTGGCCTTGGTATTTTGGATGGGCCACGCAGCCTCTTAAAGGGACGGCGCACCCAAAAAAATTAAAGGGAACATTGCCCTTGACCCCTCAGTCCTTGCAAACTACCACCCCATCTGCAACCTCCCTTTCCTTTCCAAAGTCCTTGAACATGTCGCCTCCCAAATCCATGCCCATCTTTCCTGCAACTCCTTGCTTGAATCCCTCCAATCAGGTTTCCGCCCCTGCCACAGTACCGAAACGGCTCTTATCAAAGTCACAAGTGACATCCTGTGTGACTGTGACAAAGGTAAACTATCCCTCCTCGTCCTCCTTGATCTGTTTGCAGCCTTTGACAAGGTTGACCACACCATCCTTCTCCAACTCCTCTCAACAGTCGTCCAGCTGGGTGGGACCTGCACACACCTGGTTCCATTCTTATCTATCTAATTGTAGCCAGAGAATCACCTGCAATGGCTTCTCTTCCTGCTCCCACACTGTTATCTCTGGTGTCCCTCAAGGATCTATCCTTGGCCCCCTCCTATTTCTCACCTTCATGCTGCCCCTCGGCGAAATCATCCGAAAACACAGCATCAGTTTCCATGTGTATGCTGCCTCCACCACTTCTCTCGACCCCCTTCACTGTCTCTAAATTGTCCGACATCCAGTGCTGGATGAACAGAAATTTCCTCCAACTAAATATCGCGAAGACTGAAGCCATTGTTTTTGGACCCGTCACAAACTCCGTTCCGTCGCCCATCCCTGACTGACTCCATCCCTCTCCCTGGCAACTGCCTGAGGCTGAACCAGATGGTTTGCAACCTTTGTGTCATATTTGACCCCGAAATAAGCTTCCGACCACATATCTGCGCCATCACTAAGACCGCCTATTTCCACCTCCGGAGCATCTCCCGACTCTGCCCCACCTCAGTTCATCTGCTGCTGAAACTCTCATCCATGCCTTTGTTATCTCTAGACTTGACTATTCCAACGCATTCCTGACCAGCCTCCCATGTTCTACCCTCCGTAAACTTGAGGTCATCCAAAGCTCTGCTGCCCGTGTTCTAACTCGCACCAAGTTCCGTTCACCCATCACTCCTGTGCTCGCTGACTTACATTGGCTCCCGATTAAGCAATGCCTCGATTTAAAAATTCTCATCCTTGTTTTCAAATCCCCCCATGGCCTCGCCCCTCCCTATCTCTGTAATCTCCTCCAGCCCCACAACCAGCCGCGATATCTGCGCTCCTCTTATTCTGGCCTCTTTAGCATCCCCAATTTTAGTCGCTCCACCATTGGCGGCTGTGCCTTCAGCTGCCAAGGCCCTAAGCCGTGGAATTCCCTCCCTAAACCTCTCCACCTCGCTCCCTCTCTTTCCTCCTTTCAGACACTCCTTAAAACCTACTTCTTTGACCAAGCTTTTGGTCATCTGCCCTAATATCTCCTAATGGTGTCAAATTACGCGCCTGTGAAGCGCCTTGGGACGTTTCACTAGTTAAAGGCGCTATATAAATAGAAGTTGCTGATGATGAGGGTATCTGCATACCTAATCCTCCTCCTCTCATCCCACTTCTCCCTCATCCAGCAATCTGTTCTGTTTTAGACTCGGTAGATGGTGTAAGCATGCACTTATTACTTTCTCCTCTCCCCTCACCACAACCCAACCCTTGTCTTTTTCATTTCAGATACCCAAGAACTGGAGCCTTCCCAGTCAGTGGAGGAAGAGGAAGAAGACAGAATATGAAGAGACACTGTTGCTAGATCTTACACTCGCACCCACCAGCTCAGGAACTGACACTGCACATATTTTAGAGGCTAGGATAGAGGATGAATCGACACGTGGTGAGACAGGAGCCAGGGCAGGGAGAAAGGATAGCGCAGGTGCCGGCTAATTGGAGGGCGAGGCCGCACACTAGTTCTGCTGCAGAGGAGTCCGATGAGGACTTCGATGGCCCAGGCTACAGAAGAGTATTTCCAGCATTTTCTGTTTTTATTTCAGATTTACAGCATCCGCAGTATTTTGCTTTTGTACAGAAGAAGGATGATGGGTGTACATAACCAAATGCTTGGTGCAGGAAAATCCTGCCAGAAAGCCTGTGCTTACTATTGAGAAGCATGGAGGAGTCCAGCACCAAGATGGCACAGGGCTTTGTGCAGACCTTGGAGCTCATCCTTTCCAATATGGAACGGGTGGTCACCTCCATCAGCACATCTGTGTAACCCACCATGATGCAGCGTCTGATGGCCAATGTAACAGCTTACATTGCAGCACAAACCACTTCTATCAAAGGTCTGAGTGCTGCAGTGGAAGCTCAAGACTGCTGCCTTGCAAGCTCAGACTGCTGCCATCATGGCTCTGGATACCATAGTTCAAAGGGGCTGCCAGGGCGTCATTGCACTCCATCAATCTGTTCTCCCAACAGATCAATAGCCCTTGGAGAGCGGCAATGGCTCCATGGACCAGGAACCTGCTGCCCTCTCTCAGGATGACAGCATCCGCCAGTGTCCTTGCAGTTGCCTCTCAGCCAGCCAGCTCAGACCGCTGCAGCCCAGGCCGAGATGGTGCAGTCTGAAACCGGGCCCTTTAGGCCCAGAACTGATTGAGGTCTTCCTCCAAGGCCATCTGCAGTCTCCTTATTTGAAGGTCAGCAGCCTTTCACCATCCATACTGCAGCCATTGGGGAAGCACCTCAGGATCACTAGGCGAGGCAAAGGCAGGCACTAAGGAAATGCACAAGGGTGATTAGTTTATTTTTGAATGCATTATGTTGTGATTGAATTTATAAATTTAGATTGGAATGTGCATTTCTTGGGGGTTTTTATTTTGGTGTTGTTGGAACGAGGACAATGTGATGGTCAGTGATAAAGGAAAGATAAGGAGCGTGGGACTGTTGGTGAATGGAGAGGTGTGGTTGAGGTTACTTGTATCGCTCATTAATTATTTGATCACTTAGAGCCTTTGCAGAAAGGGGCTGTCTACGTTGTAGCCTCCCTTCCTCTTTCTGTTCCTCCACGTGCTCTTCCTCGTGCTCTTGCTCCTCAGCTTCTCACCTGAGAGCTGGTGGCAAGAGCTGGTCCTTCTTAACGTCAAGGTTGCGAGACAATTTGAGCGATAAGGTGGTACAGGAAACTTTCGTTTATCTGGCGTGGTGCCGGTTTATCGAAAGTACCGGATAACGGAGAGTTATATCTACCGAGGCTATTTTTAACAAAGAGACTCCAGGCAGCGCGGGAGAATCAACTCCTGCTATGCAGTGTTTCGGACTTCCGACAGCGCCAGGAGGCCGAGTAGTAGCACTTTTGAAAAATACCCCTACTGACTAAATCGGCGTTCGCGGACTCGGACTCGGGATCGGCAACATTGCCGGTTATTTGAGAGGAGTTTTCGGAGCACTCGGCGTTCGCGGAGACTCGACTGCGACTCGGCAACATTGCCGGTTATTTGAGAGGAGTTTTCGGAGGATGATTTTTGCCGGTTAAGCGAGAATTCCGGATATTTGGGTGCCGGATAAACGAAAGTTTCCTGTATATAAATGCACGTATGTACTTTCAGATAAAATACCACCTTGTCAGCTTAGTCTTTTTGGCAGCACATATTCACATGACGTAATATAAATGTAAGTAATTGATGCTGCCATTATCACCCTGTTCTTCCTTGCACCAGATCATTCTCTTCTGTGCCTAACTTGTACTGATTCTTCTCAAAGACCTTTACTGATTTGAAATTCTTCCAGCATTATATAGTACTTATTTGACTCCATTAATGAATCCACATCCTCTCCATACCAATATCTACTCAGTACTCAGTTATGACTCTTCATGTTTTGATCTCCTGCATCTGAGTTCCAATCCCAAATTTTCATCATAGACCAGCCAGCATCTCATAGTCTACAGCAATTGGCATAGATGCAAATGTACTAAAATGGCTGTGACTGCAGCCCCTATCATCTGGGTTAGCAACTGTGATCGATGACTCCCTCACGAGCTGTGGTACCTACTTGAGGGAGCCTGCAGGAAGTGTGTTTCTAACTATACATTATGCAACATAAACTAGCTTGATGTGAGAGTGATTTGGTTAGCTCTCAGCCATTTTGAAAACTGAGTGGGGAATTGTGGCAAAATATGAACTTGATACAGCAGTCTGATACTTAAGCATGGAGTAACTTAATCCCTGGCTCTCTGTGTAGATAAGCTATAAATCTGACAGTGGTGCAGGCAGAGTTAAAATGCACTTAATGCAGCAACATCTAGAAAAGTGCAGAATGAAACAGTGGATACCATCCGGATCACTACAATGCACCTGCAAGAGTAGACATTTCATCATGATTCAGTCTGTGATAGTGTGGTTATCCAGCAGTGGACCCTATGATCACTTTTCAGAACTATTGGCTGCTAGTGTTCTACTCCAATTTCAAAGGTCCCAGGGCACTGCCTCTTCATGGACAATTGATGCCGTGAGATTCCTGTATACTATCATTTCCCCTCATTTGGCAGATTCAGGAGCTAGCAGATGAAGTGATGGGGAGCATTTCTTGTTGATCTGTTCACGAAGGAGACATGGAAGTTGTGTTGCTTCATTCTACAAATTGTTATAACATTGGACTTGAATCTAGCTATGGCAGTGACGCAGCAAATTTGTGGCTGTGTTTTTATTGAGGAATCTATAAAAACCATAGCACCCCTGTAAAACCATCCTGCTGCACTGCCTGATGCTACTTCAGAATAGATAAGGGGAAACCAGTGGACGTGGTGTATTTGGGTTTTCAGAAGGCATTTGATAAGGTGCCACACAAAAGGTTATTAAACAAAATTAGGGCTCATGGGATTGAGGGTAATATACTGGCATGGATTGAGGATTGGTTAACGGACAGAAAACAAAGAGTAGGAATAAACTGGTCATTTTCGGGTTGCAGGCTGTAACTAGGTTCAGTGCTTGGGCCTCAGCTATTCACAATCTATATCAATGATTTGGATGAGGGGACCAAATGTAATATATCCAAATTTGCTGATAATACAAAGCTAGGTGGGAATGTAAGTTGTGAGGAGGATGCAAAGAGGCTTCAAGGGGATATAGACAGGCTGAGTGAGTGGGCAAGAACATGGCAAATGGAATATAATGTGGAGAAATGTGAAGTTATCCACTTTGGTAGGAAAAATAGAAAAGCAGAGTATTTTTTAAATGGTGAGAGATTGGGAAATGTTGGTGTTCAGAGGGACCTGGGTGTCCTTGTACATGAATCACTTAAAGTTAACATGCAGGTACAGCAAGCAATTAGGAAAGCAAATGGTTTGTTGGCCTTTATTACAACAGGATTTGAGTGTAAGAGTAAAGACGTCTTACTACAATTATATAGGGCCCTGGTGAGACCACACCTGGAGTATTGTTTACAGTTTTGGTCTCCTTACCTAAGGAAGGATATACTTGCCATAGAGGGAGTGCAACGAAGGTTCACCAGACTGATACCTGGGATGGGGGGGATTTTCCTATGAGGAGAGATTGAGTAGACTAGGCCTATATTATCTAGAGTTTAGAAGAATGAGGGGTGATCTCATTGAAACATACAAAATTCTTACAGGGCTTGACAGAGTAAATGCAGGGAGGATGTTTCCCCTGGCTGGAGAGTCTAGAACCAGGGGTCACAGTCTCAGAATAAGGGGTCGGCCATTTAGGACTAAGATGAGGAGAAATTTCTTCACTCAGGGTGGTGAATCTTTGGAATTCTCTACCCCAGAGGGCTTTGGAGGCTCAGTCATTGAGTATATTCAAGACCGAGATCGATAGATTTTTGGATATTAAGGGAAATCAAGGGATATGGGGATAGTGCAGGAAAGTGGAGTTGAGGTAGAAGATCAGCCATGATCTTATTGAATGTCGGAGCAGGCTCGAGGGGCCAAATGGCCTACTCCTCCTCCTATTTCTTATGTTCAGGGGATTGAACTTTGTTAGATGTGGTTTCAGGAGACTAGGAATTCCAGTGTGCAGCAAATTTCAACTCCCCACAACAGAATCTGATAGGAATTCTCCTATGCTCTTCTGAGAGGGGCGGGTGAGGATGGCAAAGAGCATGTGGGAAGGAAGATCTCCCCCTAACCCTTCCCACTCCAGGTGAGTCAGGACAGCCTGGGGACAACTTTGGTTGGTTGTGCTGCTCAAGGGAGGCAAGTTGGGTCATCCGTACTCCGTGGTGGTGGGTCGACCCAAAGAGAAGAAGGGTTTGCTGTGATTGACAAGGACAGCAACCGATCGGGAGGCACAAAGGCATTTGTATAAAAATGAGCAAAGTGCCCAATCCAATAATTGAAGCTTCAACCAAATACTCCAAATTGAGCTTTTAGATTGTCAAACCAGGAACAAGCCTCTCAAAAAAGAATTCTTCCCAGGGATTTACAACACTGTACAGATGACTCACTTTTTTTTGTTTCTTGCATAATAAATGTTGCTTTTACTGAACTTTTTTAGCTGGAGGAAAATTGAAGATGACCACTCAATTTTTGAACAAATTTCATTCGACACTTGTTATTTGCCAATTCAGGATTTATAGCTTTCAAAAAATATTACTCAGTTTTCTGTTGCTCATTTGTTCCTCATTACTGACTGAATTATAATGCATTTGATTGGATAATCGGTTAGTAGGTTACATTTCAGGTAATTGCTACATTTTTGCCATACAGATGTGTGACGCCTTGAAGTGACATTTGCAGGTGTATTGACATGTAGTCATGTCTAGCATGTGTTTCACACATGCAGTGGTGTCTATCATACATATAATCCTGATTGGCTCAAATTTCCCATCAAATCAAAATTCATCACCATCTCTGCACAATTTTTGCCCAGATGTCTTTCTAAATGCTTCTAACCAGCTTGTAACCCCTCCCTCACCTACCTTGCACAGTTTATTCTCTGACTCACCATGTGCAATACCACGGGAGATCTGCTGGTACCAGTTTAAAAATAAAACTCTTTTCAGTGAGAGTGTTGTCTTCCTTTTTCACTTTGAGAAGTAAGGACAGATCGTCCCTGGCAATGTGCCAATACCTGCAGGAGTTCTTTACAAAGAAAAGTTAGAAAACCACTGTCATAGATCATTGGTGTGAGCAAAACTGTAGTATAATGTTAGGGAGATAAAGCGATGAATGTCCCTTTTGAAGAAGAAAAAGTTGTTTTTGCTAATCTATTTTTACTGTAGTTCATCTGCGAGAAGCCAGAAATGAACATGTTCTCGCCTTATAAAGTAATGTCAGCGCTGCAGGATAAAGCATGTGGCTGCCTGCCACATTCTGGAAAATATCAGCTGATTTCATGTTTGGAAATGTTCTTTATAGCACCTCATTCTGCTCCAACTGCAATCAGTCATCACTATTACATTGGTGTAAATGCTGGAGTACTTGTCATTGAGCATATATTTGAACATTGCATTAATATTGTGTACAGTCTAAAGAGAAGACATATTTGGTAATGAAATCATTGTGTATAAACTGATAACTTATTAATTACTTTACCTATATCCTTGGTAGTGCTGGTAGTTACCTAATATCCTAGACATTTTTCCTTGTCTCCAGTCCTAACTTTTGAAATTTACATGTCTTTATTGCTGTGCTATTCTGACCACTGACTTGTCTATCATTTGCAGAATATCCTGGCCAAGTCACATTATCTAATCCAGTCTTGTCTTGTTCGGCACTATAGGACTAATTTCATCATCGTGGTGAAGTGGAGCCAGGACTTGTCACGTAGTTGGAGAATAATACAACAAGCAAACTGCCTGCAACATTTCGGGGCAGCTTATTTAAATAATTAGCATGAACTTCCAGCACAGAAACTAGCTTCGGGAAATAGGAATAGAAATGGAGAAGACTACATATTGCATTGAATGTGGAAAAAGCCCCAAATAGTACCATTTATGTGGACTAAGACTGCACCACAGTGTTGCCTGTCAATCTTTTTCACGGCTTACAGCTCGCCCCCAGCAAGCCTTCACACAACCTTACATTGCTTTGAATGCATACCATACTTCACAGGCCATATGTTTAAGATGCAACGCACAGCCGATGGTGTGTTTGCCGCATACATCTTCCAAGGGCTTCACACATTAAATCATTGTAACACAACCTAGCAGCATGTTCACTGCTGACACACAGATTGGCCTGCAGATCGAGCACATCTGCCACTGTACACGTGCACCTTCAATTTGCATCTCAAGGCTATGTTTCTGTTTGCACAACAACATGGCACAAAATTCAAGGGAACAAGTTCCAACTTGAGAGGATCACCTCTCAAGTTACATGCAATATCTTGCAATGCAATATTTGAAGATGTATCAGGGAGCGAGTATTTAATATTTGTCCATTTTCTGTCATTGTAGGACTGGAGGAGTAGCCTGCCAGCACTGCTGGTGGCCTAGTGTAAGGTACTACACAGCATCCCTCGCTGAAGTTTGCAAACAGCTATGCACATCCCAGATGATAATGAGCTTGAGATGGCTATACCTATTGATATTCAGTGCACACATGAAGAGGAGGAGGAATCTTCCACCTGGATGGCCACATGGTTGCCATCAATGAACCCCTGCATTTTGGAAATGCAGCAATGTAGTGATATTGCTCAACCGTGTCATGTTGGATAGGAGATGAAAATGCATCATTCACCTGTTTGATACTTGCATGACAGCAGATTAGCTGATATAGTATTGCTTGGGAATTTACCATAGACATAACAGTTGATGGTGGTAGTGACTGTGCCTGGTGCTAGCAGTTTTGTTCCTATGTTAGAATTTGACTGCAGCATGTTCTTCCAGCAGATGGTAAACCTGCCGACTTGGAGCAAGTAGCGGCAGTTGTCCTTGGTCATTGGCAGGTAGACCTCGCGAAATTTGCAGACATGGCTGGTGGCATGATAAAAGATCTGTTCAGAAGCAGGTAGCCACAGCTGTATCAGATGTGTCAGGAGTTGCAGGGCCATCTTGCGAACCAGCACCAAGAGTTACAAGGAAGTCTACCTCTGTTGATGATCAGCAGCCTGCCATCACTCTTACTTTTCCTACTGAAGGAGCACCAGATCAGGTTCTAGAAGACTCGCACCATACACATACCAAGTGAAAGCACTGGAGTCGTCGTCTTCTTTGGTATGGTAGTAGCAAAGCAAATCAAATGTCAATATCTAAGTCAGATATCTAGGCCAAAGCTTCCAGAGTAGGCTGCCTGCAAATTTCCTCTGAGGGCAGTGCTCAGTAATATGTTCCAGGGTCTGATTAGGAGCTCCACAGCCACATGATGGGGATGCTTTAATCTTCCATCTATGGAGAAGGTGGCAGCATCTACCATGACCAGTTCTGAGGCGGTTCATGGTTGTCCACTTTTTGCGAGCAAGGTTTGATCTTTCAGGTTGTACTGTGGGGTCCTCTATAAGGAATCCATTCCCTATGTCACAGTTCTTCCAAGCATTTCGCCATCGGTCATCAAGGTTTAGGTGACGGTCCAAAATGGCTGTCTAGATTTGAGCCGGGTTGATGGTAGGTTGTCATGTCGGCCTGGATCGGCACTGGAGTGAAAAACATTCGTACCACATTCGTGATACAGTTGCAGAAAAAGTGAAATGATGGGACTATGTTGAAATAAAGTACAAAGAATTCATTTTAGAAGGGTAGTATTAAGGTAGCAGTATATGGGGTGTGGTAGCTGAGGAACAATAAATGGCAACAGAGGGCTTGGTGGTGTTATGCATATTTATACGATGCCCAGATTAATAATTTGGGTAAATGTGCCTGTGGCTGACAAAATCTACTTTCCTGTAACACATTGCCTTCATGCTTTGCTTCCTCCTTCAATTCTAGCAGCGCCAGTGGACTCCCGAAGAAATTCTCATCAGCATTTTGTTTGCTGCAAGTCAAATTGCAGCTGTCAGCAAGACTCTTGTGTGAAAAGTGAGAAAGTCTATTGCAGTGCAACAGCAGGAAGTAATACAACAATCAAATTTTAACTAAAGGAATTCAAAAAAACAAAATAAAACAAACTTTCAGTGCAATGGGAGATAGTCTTTTAAAGTCTACATTTAGACTCCAACTCTTACAGGCCAGAACATCTCTTGTATGGAGAGCTGTGCTTTGAGAGGGGAAGGAGGTGGAAATCCACTACAGGACCAAAATCGCTTAATAATCAAAGATTACATGATGCTTGCTCTAGTTGGTAGTGCGGCCTCCAAAAAAGACAGAAGTTGCTTTGCAAAATGTAGCACGTTGATTGGACGTGCTGACTTTCACGTATTTCTATGATTCTTGGTTTTGGCCAAGAAACTCGGTGTCATGAGTGGAATCTTGTAAAATTTACTCGTGTATGTCAGACAAATGGAATTGTGTTTTAAAATCCTTTTCTGCCTTTCCCTGCTGCAGTTGCTGCTTTCAGTTGTGGCTCAGTGGTAGAACTCTCGCCTCTGAGTTAGAAGGTGTGGGTTCAAGGGATTTGTTACGGTCATGTCTCTATCCACTGAGGAAGTGAGGAGTATTGGCCAGTGCGTGGCGTTGTCCTGTAAGCTTAGCACGGATGATACTTGGCTGTCGTTGTCATGTAGAATCTTGAGACCCTAGCTGGCACAGAGATGCTTTTTGTACCCTTTTCTTCAGGCAATATCACAGAGGAGTGGTGTAATTCCACTCTCCCATAGTTATTTCCAATTCACTCTCTGCGCATTCGCTAAAGGGTGCTGGAGGCAAGTAATGCACTTCAGCTTGTAGTGTATACTCCAGGCCAACAAATTATTGAGTGGTTCGTTTCCCACCCCCCCCACAAATTTCTGATTGGTGGAAATTGGGGGTATAGCTAGTAATGTAGAGGACTGCACCAAAATATACGAAGACATAAACAGGCTTGCATAGTGAGCGTATAAATGGCAAATGAAATTCAATATAGCGAATTGTCAAGTGATTCATTTTGGTAGAAGGAATAAGGAGGCCACATTCCTTTGAAGGTAAGAAACTAAATGGGATAGAGGAGCAGAGATCTGGGGAAAAAGATACATTTTTTTTTGGAATTTTTTGATGAAATAACAGGATTGATGAAGGGAATGCAATGGATGTTATCTACATGGATTTTCAGAAGACGTTTGACAAAGTACCACATAGAAGGCTGGTTAACAAAATTGAGGCTCATGGAATAGGGGGGTCAGTGGCAGCTTGGATAAGGAATTGGCTTAAGGACAGAAATCAGTGAGTTGTGGTAAATGGCTGTTTTTCAGACTGGAGGATGGTAGACAGTGGTCCCCAAGGGTCAGTGCTGGGGTCGCTGCTTTTTTTGATATATACAAATGACCTGGATATTGGAATACAGAGTAGAATTTCTAAATTTGTCGATGACACCAAACTTGGGCGTGGCAAACGGTGAGGATGATACCAATCGACTGCAACAGGACATAGGCTAGCAGAATGGGCAGACAAGTGGCAGATGGAATTTAATACAGAGAAGTGTGAGGTGATGCATTTTGGCAGAAGGAACAGGGAGAGGCAATATACACTTAATGGCACAGTTTTAAAGAGTGTGCAGGGACAGAGGGACCTGGGAGTTAATGTGCATAGGTCCCTGAAGGTGGCAGGACATATTGAGAGAGTGGTTAACAAAGCATATAGGACCTTGGGCTTCATAAATAGAGGTATTGAGTACAAAAGTAGAGAAGTTATGCTGAATCTTTATAAAGCGCTGGTTAGGCCACAACTGGAGTATTGCGTCCAGTTCTGGTCACCACACTTTAGTAAGGATGTGAAGGCCCTTGAGAGGGTGCAGAGGAGATTTACCAGAATGGTTCTGGGGATGGGGGATCTTAGCTACAAGGACAGGTTGGAGAAGCTGGATTTGTTTTCATTAGAGCAAAGGAGGTTGAGGGGTGTTTTGATAGAACTGTACAAGATTATGACAGGTTTGGATAGGCTAGACGGGGCAAAGCTGTTCTCACTAGTTGATGGTACAAGGACTAGGGGACACAGATTTAAGGTATTGGGCAAGAGATACAGGGGGGATGTGAGGAAAAACTTTTTTACACAGCGAGTGGTGATGACCTGGAATTCGCTGCCGACGGAAGTGGTGGAAGCGGAGACACTCAATGTTTTCAAGGGGAGACTGGATAGGCACTTCAGGGAAATAAACTTGCAGGGCTATGGGGATAGAGCGGGGGAATGGGACTGACTGGATTGCTCTACAGAGAGCCGGCACGGACTCGATGGGCCGAATGGCCTCCTCTGTGCCATTATGACTCTGACTAAATCGCTAAAAGTAGCAACACAAGTTGATTAGACCATAAAGAGTCCAAACAAAGTACTGGGGCTCATTTCGAGAAGAATAGAATACAAAGGCAGGGAGGTGATGTTAAATTTATATGCAACCTTGGTTAGACCACAGCTGTGTGCAGTTCTGGTCTCCACACTACAAAGAGCATATTGAATTACTGGAGAAAATGCAGAAAAGATTTACAAGGATGTTACGAGAATTGAGAGATGCAACTGTCAGGAAAGATTGAGCAGGCTGGGGCTTTTTCTCTGGAAAAGAGAAGATTAAGAGGAGACGTATTCGACAGGGTGTACGTGGAGAAACTGTTTCCACTTGTGGGTGAGTCCAGAACAAGGGGGCATAAATATAAGATAGCCACTAGCAGATCAAATATAGAATTTAGGAGGAGTGATGAGAATGTGGAACTTACTACCACATGTAGTGGTTGAAGCAGATAGCATTGACACATTTAAGGGGAGGTTTGATGAATACGAGGGAGAGGGGAATATAGGGAATATAGGGGCAGGATGGGAAGAAGTAACAAGAGGCGGAAGGAGTGTGAAGTATAAACGCCAGCTGAGCTGAATGGCCTGTTTCTGTGTTTTGGTCAATGATTCTCAATCATGAGCAGCTGGGAGCATTTCTTGACTGCTTCTGAATCTGATTCTTACAACTGCACTAACAAAGCCCCAACTGTCCAGCCTTTGGCCCTCCATTCACCATGACATTTCTGCAGCTACCAATCTGCTCAACCACGCCCTCACTACTCCTTTTGATGCCCTCGTCCCTATTAAAACAATTACTCTCTCTCACCCTGGCCGTTCCCCCGGTACGGCCCTCATCTTCGCTCCCTTAAGTCCAAGGGATGCAGACTTGAATGGATATGGCGGACAACTGATTTAGCCATTCACCGCCAGATCTGGTTGGACCACATAAAGCATTATCGGGTCCTGCTCTCGTCTGCCAAAATTGCTCACTATTCCAGAATCATTCTGGAATGCAAAGATAAACCCCGGTTTCTATTCTCCACTGCTAGCTGTCTCCTTAAACCCCTCTCCCCTGTCTCCTCCACCCTCACCTCCGACAACAAGTGTGAGGAGCTCATGGACTTCTTTGTCTCTAAGATTGAGACCATCCGTTCAGTTGCCTCTGCTACTTCCATTCCTTCCCCTAGCCCACCGGGCCAAACCTCCTCTAAGGTTCCCCCCTGCCCTAGCCCTGAACTCTCATTTTTCTCCAGTTTCTCTCCGATCTCCCCTCATGACCTCTCTGCGCTCACTTTCTGCTCCCTCGACCCTATTCCCACCAAACTGCTGACCACTCAACTTTCTTTTCTGGCTCCCATGTTAGCTAACATTGTTAATGGTTCTCTTTCCTCAGGTACTGTCCCCCTCTCCCTCAAATCTGCCGTCATCACCCCTCTCCTCAAAAAAACAACCATTGATCCCTCCGTCCTTGCAAACTACCGCCGCATCTCCAACCGCTCTTTCCTCTCAAGTCCTTGAACGTGTTGTCGCCTCCCAAATCGTGCCCATCTTTCCCGCAACTTCATGTTTGAATCCCTCCAATCAGGTTTCCACCCCTGCCACAGTATCGAAACAGCTCTCATCAAAGTCACAAATGCCATCCTTTGTGACTGTGACAAAGGTAAACTACCCCTCCTCATCCTCTTGACTTGTCTGCAGCCTTTGACACAGTTGACCACTCCATCCTTCTCCAACGCCTCTCCACCGTCGTCCAGCTGGGTGGGACTACACTCGCCTGGTTCCATTCTTATCTATCTAATCGTAGCCAGAGAATCACCTGCAATGGCTTCTCTTCCCGCTCCCGCATCGTTACCGCTGGGATCTATCCTTGGCCCCCTCCTGCTTTCTCATCTACATGCTGCCCCTTGGCGACATCATCCAAAAACACAGTGTCAGTTTCCACATGTACGCTGATGACACCCAGCTCTACCTCACTACCATATCTCTTGATCCCTCCACGGTCTCTAATTTGTCAGACTGCTTGTCCGACATCCAGTTCTGGATGAGCAGACATTTTCTCCAATTAAATATTGGGAAGACCGAAGCCATTGTTTTCGTCCCCGCCACAAACTCCGTTCCCTAGCCACTGACTCCACCCTCTCCCTAACATCTGTCTGAGGCTGAACCACATTGTTCGCAACCTTGGTGTCATATTTGACCCCGAAATGAGCTTCCAACCACATATCCGCGGCATAACTAAGCCCCCCGCCTATTTCCACCTCTGTAACATCGCCGTCTCCGCCCTTGCCTCAGCTTATCCGCTGCTAAAACCCTCATCCATGCCGCTTATCCGCTGCTAAAACCCTCATCCATTCCTTTGTTACCTCTAGACTTGACTATTCGAATGCACTCCTGGCTGGCCTCCCACATTCCACCCTACGTAAACTTGAGGTCATCCAAAACTCTGCTGCCCGTGTTCTAACTCGCACCAAGTCCCGTTCACCCATCACCCCTGTGCTCGCTGACCTACATTGGCCACGATTTCAAAATTCTCACCCTTGTTTTCAAATCCCTCCATGGTCTCGCCTCCTTATCCTTGTAATCGCCTCCAGCCCCACAACCCCCCCCCCCCAGATGTCTGCACTCCTCTAATTCTGCCCTCTTGAACATCCCTGATTATAATCGCTCAACCATTGGTGGTCGTGCCTTCTGTTGCCTAGACCCTAAGCTCTGGAATTCTCTCCCTAAACCTTTCCGCCTCTCCGCCTCTCTTTCCTCCTTTAAGACGCTCCTTAAAACCTACCTGTTTGACCAAGCTTTTGGTCACCTGCCCTAATTTCTCCTTATGTGGCTCGGTGTCAAATTTTTTGTCTTATAATGCTCCTTGCGCTTTGGAATGTTTTACTACATTAAAGGCGCTATATAAATACAAGTTGTTGTTGTTGAAAATTAAGAAATCTCTGACTGTCACACGCCTCCTTTTGCTCTGAGACAGTCAGTGGGGAAAAGTATTCCAAATAAGGATTAGCTAAGTGGCTGGTAGAATACATTATTTTTATCGCCCAGAAAGTAGGAAATAGTCTGCCTCAGTCAAGCATTCCACAAGGTTGACTTCAAAGTATTGGACAAACCTTCAAGATCTGTATTGAAGCACCCATGTGGAGTAAACATTACATAGCCCCTAAACATCATTGTTTAGATAAGCTTGCCAGGCTTGGCTTACAATTTGGATGATCTCATCCTGGATTTAGGTGTTTATAGGACAAGAGTTCCTTATGCTGCTACTGTTGTTCATCCTACTCCAGGGTTAGTTTTACTGTGGAAGATGTAGAGAATGAAGAAAGCCAGTTACCTGCCTGCTGGGGTTGTCTTCATTCTTTAATTTTGTACAGCTCTAATCTACCAATATTCCATATTATCCCATCAAGTCCTTCTAAGGGGCTTTGCCTTATCACATGTACTATTCTGATTCAGAAATGAACTGAGGCTGTGTCTGTGCCTTAAAGGGAGGAATTTTAACCCCCAAAAATGGGTGGGTTTGGGTCGGGTGAGATGTAAAAATGTTAATCTGAATCCCGATCCCAACCCGCTCACTTCCGGTTTTAATGGGGGCTGGTAATGGACCCGCTCCCAGGAGACGGGTTGGCCATTTAAATATTATAATGAGGCTGCGTGCCTCATATTTAACCACCATTTTAAATTTAACCTTGGTCGGCTGGGTTTTCCGGGCCTCGGGAAACCCAGCAGCTAAAGGGAGGCGAGGACTGCTGGATCCAGAATGTAGATGCCTTTCCAGTTAACTGCTGGATTCAGTTTATCTGCTTAACCCACACCCCGCGATTAGACACCAGCCCCGACCCTTCCGATCTCTCCCCCGACCCTTCCGATCTTCCCTCTGGCCTCTGATCTCCCCCCTGCTCCGGCCTCCGATCTTCCCTCTGGCCTCCGATCTCCTCACACACCCCCCCCGACCATTCCGATCGATCCCTGCCCCCCTCCTCTCCACTCCCTGGCTGTGGTCTGGTGCCGAAGGCCTACCTGCCCGACAGCCAGCCAGCCTTTCAATCTGGCTGACTGTGGCTGGGAAACGGAGACAGACGATAGTAATCAGGTCTGAGGGAGACCCATACTTTCGGTTCACCAAGACACAAAACTGCCAGCTCTCTCCTGCCTCCGAGATAAGATCAGGGTCATGCTTTCACAATGCATGGGAAAGAAAGGAAGGTACATCGAAATGTTAATGTTTTAAAGGAATGTGCATATTTATTCCCTCCCTCACATCTGACCTAATGGCTAGGGTCGCCCCTGCAACTTGTAGAGATTATAGTGAATTTAGAAAAATGAAGACTGCTACCAAAGAGATATTGGGCTGGATTTTGAATGACCCATGGAGTCGGGTTTGGAGGTGTGTGGGGGGTTAAATTTGCGTGGTCGGGGTTTCCGACTCAATCCCGCCTCCACGCAATTTTGACAGAATCAGTCGCGGGGTTCCCGACTCCGTCCCGCCTTCAAGAGGCGGGAGAGGCCATTAAAGCCCTTAACAAGCTCTAAATTGGCTCTGTAATGCCATTTTGAAACGCTGTAGCTAGTTTAACCCTCTTCTGACGTGAAGCACGCCTGGTGTGAAACACTCCAGTGAAACCTGGCGGGAACACAAGTGGATAGCTGACTATCGGCTGCAGGTCCACTATTACAACAGAGATGTGATGAAAGTAGTAGTAGTACAAGGTCTGAACGTCGCCTCTGATGCTGCTGCATTGAATGTCTTCAGAGACTGGCTGGGAGGACTTGCTTGGCAAAAAAATTCTCTCTCTCTCTCTCTCTCTTCTCTCTTCTCTCTTCCCCCCCCCCATTTTTGCATCCAGGTCCACTCACATCAAAAGCCAGGCAGGTCCTCTCTCACCAACAGTCTCTGAGACTAGGCAGTCCAGAGGCGACTTTCAGACTGAAAACACTAATTAGTTCATGGGTTCCCACATGCTCCAACTCAATTGCCCAATTAAGTGAAATTTGCATCAGGCATCCACATTAATCTGGAGTCAGGGGGGGGGGGGGGGAAACACGAAATGCGGATTACACGACCCCAACCCGACCCCCAAGACAAAATCCAGCTCATTGTCTTTTATATATTTACTCCTATGTTCTAGTTCCCTTTTAAAAGTTCACAGCAATTTGATCACATGTCCAAACACTTCCAATGTTTATGTATCCAAGGCAGCTCTAACAACAGCAGTGAGAACATCATCCAAGCAACTGCAGTAAGGAATGATAACAAATTAATCTTAAAATAGTCAGTGAACTGAGATATTTGTGCTTTGCTTCTATTTTAGTGCTGCTGCTGGTACTTGGATTTTTGTCCTTTATGTACTGCCAAAATCATTTTGCTACATAGCTGTCCTGGCAAACTAACCCAAATATGGATTTTTATCATGCTGTTGAACATTTTTATCAGGGTCAAACTGATTTAACAACTTTGTTATGCACTAAATAATTTTTATCTGTTTACACTAATAGTAATTTGTACTAAATTAAACTCAACCAATATATTCTAACTAGGGCTATTAAGCTATTATAAAATAAATCACTATTAATCTTGCGATTACATTTTTTAATCAATCTTTTAATCAAATTTAATTGATACAATTACTGAATCCATCTCATTCAAGTTTTTTTTAATTACTTATGCAATTACTATTATCATCCAAAAAACAACCCAGCATTAAAACCCTGTATTCATATTTCTGGATTTATATTTTTGGTCCCTCTTTATAGTTTTAAATTTATGTACATGGAATTACATAGAAAAATTCATAAACTGAATTGTTTATTGTGAAAAGAACATCAAAAACCTTTGAGTAATCAGGGGAAATTTTAACGGCAAAGAGTGAGTAGTTTTGGGAGCGGGTGGGTGGTTAAATGCGCTGAAATTGACCGCGTCAGGAAGCTGGCTCTAACCCGCCGACTTCTGCATTTAACTGGAGTGAACATAAGAAACAGGAGCAGGAGTAGGCCAATCGGCCCCTCGAGCTTGCTCCGCCATTCAATAAGATCATGGCTGATCCAATCTTTTCCTCAACTTCCCGCTCTCTCCCCATACCCCTTGACTCCCTTGTAGTTCAAATGTCTGTCAATCTCAGCCTTGAATATATTCAGTGACTCCGCCTCCACAGCTCTCCGGGGTAGAGAATTCCAAAGATTCACGACCCCCTGAGAGAAGAAATTCCTTCTCATCTCCGTCTTAAATAGGTGACCCCTTATTCTGAAACTATGCCCCCTAGTTCGAGGTACCCCCACGAGGGGAAACATCCTCTCAGCATCCACCCTGTCAATCCCCCTCAGAATCTTACATGTTTCAATAAGATCACCTCTCATTCTTCTAAACTCCAATGAGTATAGGCCCAACCTGCTCAACCTTTCGTCATACGTCAACCCCTTCATCCCAGGAATCAATCTAGTGAACCTTCTCTGTACTGCCTCCAATGCTAGTATATCCTTCCTTAAATATGGAGACCACAACTGTATGCAGTACTCCAGGTGCGGTCTCACCAGCGCCCTGTAAAGTTGCATCAAAACTTCCCTACTTTTATACTCCATACCCCTTGCAATAAAGGCCAACATTCCATTAGCCTTACTAATTACTTGCGTTCGGCTGCGTGCGAGAAACCCCCTCGGAAGAGGCGGGTTGCTAATTTAAAGCTGTTAAGAGGTAATTAGCAGCTTTTTTAACAGGGGTTTTCAACTTTCACTGTGGCTGCATGGGTTTCCTGGGCCTCGCCAGTGTAAGCAAGGCGAGAGCACAGCGACAGTTGAGGGGGCTGAACAAATGACAGGCAAAAAGTCGAATAAATATTGAGACCTCACACCTGCTTCCTTGCCTAAGTGAAAGGCTTTTGCTCACAGCACTTGTTCTGAGAGTTTGCTTTCAGTACTTTCAGTGTCAGCTGTGGCTCAGTTGATAGCACTCTCGCCTCTGAGTCAGAAGGTTGTGAGTTCAAGTCCCACTCCAGAGACTTGAGCACAAAATCTCAGCTGACACTCCAATGCGGTGTTGAGGGAGTGCCGCACTGTCGGAAGTGCTGTCTTTCGGATGAGATGTTAAACCGAGGCCCCGTCTGCGCTCTCAGGTGGATGTAAAAGATCTATGGCAGTATTCAAAGAAGAGCAGGGGAGTTATCCCTGGTGTACTGGCCACTATTTATCCCTCAACCAACATTGCTAAAAAAAATTATCTGGTCATTATCCCATTGCTGTTTGTGGGAGCTTGCTGTGCGCAAATTGGCTGCCACGTTTCCTACATTACAACAGTGACAACACTTCAAAGTACTTCATTGGCTGTAAAGCGCTTTGGGACGTCTGGTGGTTGTGAAAGGCGCTATAGAAATGCAAGTCTTTCTTTTACTTTGCAGGTGATTTCTACAACTTTAGAGGTACTTTCTACTACTTTGGAGCTAACTTTCACTACATTGAAGGTCACTCTCACTACTTTGGAAGTGACTTGAGGTTTGTGTGTCTGATCTCCACTTTCTGTCTGCCATATATCAGATCAGCATGGGTGCTGCTTATGCTGTTTCACCTGAGACCTCAGATGAGGACCAAGGTGAGCAACACCACCAGCAGGAGCAGCAACAGCCTTCGCCTCACAGACCTGCAGGAGAGAGGGAATGAGCACAGAGGTGCAGCTTGCAGGAGGCAATACGCGCAACACCGGGTATATAGGCAAAGGATCAGCTTCCTTGACATGTCCGTACAGCAGTGCCTCAGGAGGCTTGGTATCACGTCAGGTCGTGACACAGTTGCAGCCTGCTGGAACAAAACCTGCTGCCAACTGGACCTGGTGGCCACGCTTTGCCAGCGGCTGTCAGTGACCACCGCCCTCAACTTCCTTGCCTTAGGCTCATTCCATGGATCTGCCGGAGACATTTGCAGGATTTCGCAGTCAGCTGCCCACAAATGCATCATACAGGTGACTGACGCATGATTGTCAGGGCAGGCAATGATATAAACTTTGCCACTGATGAAGCCAGTCAGAATGATCGTGTGCTCTGGTTTTCGGCTCTGGCTGGCTTCAAATAGGTGCAGGGTGTCATCAACTGCACACGTGGCAATCAAGGCACCCCCAGATCACCCAGGAGTGTTGTGAACCGTAAGGGCTTCCACTCCATCAAGCTCGTCTGCAACCACAAAAAAATCATTATGCAGGTGTGTGCAAGATTTTCAGGGAGCTGCCATGATGCATTTGTCCTGCAACAGTCCACCTTCCCTGAGCTCTTCACACCTCCGACCAGACTTACCAGCTGGCTGCTTGGAGACGAGGGCTATCCAGTTAAGATGTGGCTGATGACATCTGTGAGGAGTCCAAGCAATGAGTCCCACGAACGCTACAATCAAAGCCATCTGATGAGATGTGTCATTGAGCAAGAAACTCGGGATGCTGAAGATGCGCTTCAGGTTCCTTGACAGATCTGAAGGCGCCCTTCAATACGCACCAGCCAGGGTCTCCAGAATGATTGTGGTGCGCTGCACTCTGCACAACAAAGCGCAGCAGTGAGGATTGGAGCTGCAGGAGGAGCAAGGTGCAGAGCACAGTGCCTCTTCAGAGGAGGAAGATCAGGAGGAGGAGGAACGTCAAGTGGCCATGGCACCAGCAGCGCCGCCCATTGCTGCCTGAGATGGACTCATTATGGCAAGATTTAGTTAGGTTGCACCACCCATCTGGCACCCACATGCTGAACCCACTGACCTTCCTTCCCCCACCGCCCGCAGCACAAAGCAGTCCTGCAATCAACAAAGCATCCCTTTCACAGATACCCATTACTCGGTCTTACCACTCATCAGAACTGAGAAGATCACTTGATAAGCTGCGGGTAAAAATGAGCAAGGCGGGAAAGTGGTGTAAAGAAATAATTTTATATGTGACTCAAAATTTATACATAAACTTAACAGTGTAACATGTCTAACACACCCACGTGCATACATTTGTGCAGCTACTAATCTTTCATCTTCCTTTTCCTACTACTACTACGTCGTGCAATCCCTGTGGCTTCAGCAGAGATAGAGGCAGGCTGCTAACATCCCTGCTCTGACTGCTGAGCTGCTCTTGGTCGACGTCCTCTGGGTTTTGGAGCCCGTGAGGGTCCCGCCAAAGACTGCTCCATCTGCACCTGTGCAGGGGCAGACTTGGCCATCAGGACACGAGGCAACATATGGGACACTGACTGAGGGGCGGTGCAACAGGTGAGAAGTGGAAGCGCTTTGAGCAGAGTCCCCACTTCTACGTCCCCCTTCTTCATCTCTCCTCTCATGGCCCATCGGCACTTCCCTGCTAGCAATGAGTTGGAGAGCACTTTGCTTCACATCAGTGGGGCACTGAACGGCCAAGGCTAGCTTTTGATCTATCCTAATTAAGGTGGCATTCAGAGTGTGCAAGCCAATGGTGAGGGCCAGCATGCACTCGTTTGACTGCTGCGTTTGATGATCCATGCAGGTGGCCACTCTTTCCATGGACGTAAATATCATAGCTAAGGCCTGCGACATCATGCCACCCATGCTTCAGACGGACTCCTCCATTCTCTCTGCAAGTGTGCACAGTGCGGCTGGAAATCCTGCCAGAGCCCCCCCCCTCCTTTTTGCTGCTGCTCCAGAATCATCCTCTTTGTCAATGGCCCCCGAGGTTCAGCATCTATGTCCAGCTGAGCAGAGCTTGGGACCTCCTGTGCCCTCCGATAAGGACTCTCCACTGCTGTCCCTGTCTCCACCATCTGCTCTTACTCATGTGATGTGTGAGAGTCCAGGTGAGAACACAACTATCTGTCCTACTGGTCCCACCGACGTGTGTGTATCTGCGCTGGTGCATGAGTAACGTGACGGTGCGCCCTCAGTGAGTCCTCCTCCTCTGGCACCACCTCCTGTGGGACTCTTGATGGGCCTGTGGGAGATTAAAGACCTGAATTAGAACTGTCATGGTAAGAATGTTTTAAATGAACATTATGCACATGATCATATTTCACTGGCTGCTGACATCAAGTCAATGTGAGTGACTGTTGTATGCCATGTGACTGTGTGGTATTTAATTCTGTCACCAGGTAGCTGAGAGGCCTCCATCTCCATCTCCAACTGCTATGCATACCGAAACTCGACTTATCTCCAGAACATCCGCCCCTGCAGCTGTGAGCGTGTTGATGACTGGAGGGCCACCTCCGGTTCTCTGCCTCTCCCTGTTGTTCTGTGCTCTCTTCTGCAAGGAGGAAAACAACAGACCTTTTGAATGAGAGTCGTGGAATGGATGGACGGATGGACAACATCTGTTTAGGGTGACTATGAGGTAGAGGCATGACATTACATTAAGATGAGGGTGAGTGTCAGTGGTGGATGGTCAGATGGGGATGTGAGGAAGTGCATAGACAGAGAGGGATGGGTGCACCTGCAAGGTATGTTGGCATGAGGAGTGATGTGCAGGAGTAGGCTTGGGAAGGCAGAGTGAGGGGGTCGGGGTAACACGCACATCAAAATGTAGTTGAATGTGCCATTGTACTCCCCTTTTCTGCCGTCATTAGGTCATTAAAGCACTTCCGGCACTGTATCCAGGAGCGTGGCCCCATACTTCTGCTGCTGACCTCCTCTGCAATCTCTAGCTATGCCGCCTTGGCTTCTTCCTCCCGTCAGCAGGGAATAATATCTTCCTGCGGACCCTAACACCTCGCAGCATCAGATCTAGGGACGCATCATTGAAGCGAGCCTTTGCACGTTGAGCCGCCATTCTTTATTCCTTCCTCTGTTTCTCCCACTTCCACAATCCTTCAACTGTCATCTTTGCAGTGCTCCTTTAAATTCCTCAGCTGAAATAGTCCCATGCGTGTCGTCATCACGCCCGCTCGCACTAATTGGTTGGGAAACCTGGAAGTCAGATGCAAATGCAGTAGCGGGGTTAAAAAGCCACTGACAGATTTGCTGCAGCTACCACCCCACCCCGCGCGTCAGCAGGTAAATATTCTGGCCATCATATCCGAAAGTGGAAACTAAAAAGGAAAATGAGTAGGCTTTCCACAGCTACAGGCAAAAAAGAAATGTAATGCAGCCTACGAGTGTAAAAAGATGTCAGTCCTGTCTCTTGCTGCCATTTAGACAGTTTCTTTGACAGATAAGTTTGTTCACGTTTTCGGGACGTAATGCTGCTCACTTCTTGTTTACAGTCTGACACAAAAGTGAGAAATTCGTTTGGGTAGTACTATTGTTGCCAGCGCTGCTATTTGTGTGCCAGCTTCGCTAAACTTTCATGGGCACCAAAACACTTCAACCACCATTCCAGAGGACAATCTTCCAGCTGATAACTGGTTCTGCTTTATAATGATGCAAAAATCATAGGCCCCCATATTTACGGGGAGGTGTGTGGAGCGCAGTCGCGTGGGGGAAACCCGGCAAGGCCAGGGAAGTGGGGGCTTCAGTGGTGGATGGTCAGGTGGGGATGTGAGGAATGTAACAGCAGGATCTCATAATTTTTTCCCCCCATTTCCCGCCTGGCAGCCGGCCAAATTAACAGGCTGGCCAGCTGCCGGGCAGGAAATCCAGCAGCAGGAGGCCGCAGCCTTGTGAGGGGGATTGAGAGGTCGCTGATCGCAGCAAGGGTGAGAGAGAGGGCATGATCGACAGAAGGGAGGCTGAAGGCGTCCTTGAGGGGCCGGGGGAGCACTCCTGCTCCTCCTGGCCCACAAGGAGTGCTATAAAAAGCACTTAACTTCTGGAGCTGGCAGCTCCCACCTCCCTTTCGTCATTGGGTTTCCCGAACCCTGAGAAACCCGGCCGGCAGCAGTTAAATTTAAATCAGGCTCCCAACAGACCGGAGCTGAGCGGCGGACCTGCGAGAGGCACAGAGTCAGCGAGAGGAGGATAAAAAGAGCGCGGAGAGGAGGCCTGGGACCGGAGCTGAGCGGCGGACCTGCGAGAGGCACAGAGTCAGCGAGAGGAGAGAGAGAGGAGTAAAAAGTAATCGAAGTGTGATGTCACCAGAAAGCAGGTAAGTGATTGGTAGGTGAGTATTTTTCTCTTTCTCGCTTTTTTCCAAACTTAACTTTTGTGGTTTATAGTTTCTAGGGTCTTTGGTGTGTAGCGGGGAGTGCTCGTAAACAAGGGCCCTTGAGTATATCATTTAATTGTAGTGTAATTAGTGGTATTGATTTGATTTAATTTAATTTGAATTAATTAAAGGGTAAGTCATGGCAGCACAGCTCGGCCCCGTGGCATGCTCCTCCTGCACTATGTGGGAAATCAGGGACACTTCCTGTGTCCCTGACGACCATGTGTGCAGGAAGTGTATCCAGCTGCAGCTACTGACAGACCGCATTGCGGCGCTGGAGCTCCGAATGGATACATACTGGAGCATTCGCGATGCTGAGCACATCGTGGAGAACACGTTTAGGGAGTTGGTCACACCGCAGGTAAAGGCTGCACAGGCAGGAAGGGAATGGGTGACCACCAGGCAGAGTAGTAGGCGCAGGCAGGTAGTGCAGGGGTCCCCTGTGGCCATCCCCCTTTCAAACAGATATACCACTTTGGATATCGTTGAGGGGGATGGCTTATCGGGGGAAGGCAGCAGCAGCCAACTTCCTGGCACCATGGGTGGTCCTGCTGCACAGGACGGGAGGAAAAAAAGCGGGAGAGCTAAAGTGATAGGGGATTCTATTGTAAGGGGAATAGATAGGCGTTTCAGCGGCCGCAAACGAGACTCCAGGATGGTATGTTGCCTCCTTGGTGCAAGGGTCAAGGATGTCTCGGAGTGGCTGCAGGGCATTCTGGAGGGGGAGGGTCAACAGCCAGTTGTCATGGTGCATATAGGTACCAACGATATAGGTAAAAAAACAGGATGAGGTCCTAAAAGCTGAATATAGGGAGTTAGGAGGTAAATTAAAAAATAGGACCTCAAAGGTAGTAATCTCAGGATTGCTACCAGTGCCACGTGCTAGTCAGAGTAGAAATAGAAGGATATTTCAGATGAATACGTGGCTAGAGGAATGGTGCAAAGGGGAGGGATTCAAATTCCTGGGACATTGGAACCGGTTCTGGGGGAGGTGGGACCAGTACAAACTGGACGGTTTGCACCTGGGCGGGACCGGAACCGATGGCCTAGGGGGAGTGTTTGCTAGTGCTGTTGGGGAGGGTTTAAACTAAAATGGCAGGGGGTTGGGAACCTGTGCAGGGAGACAGAGGAAAGGGAAGCAAGGATAGAAGCAAAAGACAGGAAGGAGAAAAGCAAAAGTGGAAGGCAGAGAAATCAAGGGTGTAAATCAAACAGGGCCACAGTAAATAATAATTCTAAAAGAGCTAAGAGTGTTAAAAAATCAAGCCTGAAGGCTTTGTGTCTTAATGCGAGGAGCATTCGTAATAAGGTGGATGAATTAGCTGCGCAAATAGATGTAAACGGATATGATATAATTGGGATTACGGAGACATGGCTCCAGGATGACCAAGTCTGGGAATTCAACATCCAGGGGTATTCAATATTCAGGAAGGACAGGAAAAAAGGAAAAGGAGGTGGGGTAGCATTGCTGGTTAAAGAGGAGATTAACACAATAGTAAGGAAGGATATTAGCTCTGAGGATTTGGAATCTGTATGGGCAGAGCTGAGAAATACCATGGGGCAGAAAACGTTAGTGGTAGTTGTATACAGACCCCCAAACAGTAATGCTGAGGTTGGGGATGGCATTAAACGGGAAATTAGAGACGCGTGCAATAAGGGCACAGCAGTTATCATGGGTGACTTTAATCTACATATAGATTGGGCTAACCAAATTAGTAACAATACTGTGGAGGAGGAATTCCTGGAGTGTATAGGGATGGTTTCCTGGACCAATATGTCGAGGAACCAACTAGAGATCAGGCCATCTTAGACTGGGTATTATGTAATGAGAAAGGATTAATTGGCAATCTTGTGCGAGGCCCCTTGGGGAGCAGCGATCATAATATGAAAGAATTCTTCATTAAAATGGAGAGTGAAGTAGTTGACTCAGAGACTAGGGTCCTGAATTTAAATAAAGGAAACTACGATGGTATGAGGCACGAGTTGGCTAGGATGGATTGGGGAACGTTACTTAAAGGGTTGACGGTGGATAGGCAATGGCAAACATTTAAAGATCACATGGATGAACTACAGAATTTGTTCATCCCTGTTTGGCATAAAAATAAAACAAAAAAGGTGACTCAACCATGGCTAACAAGGGAAATTAGGGATAGCATAAGATCCAAGGAGAGGACATATAATTTGGCCAGAAAAAGCAGCAAACCTGAGGATTGGGAGCAGTTTAGGATTCAGCAAAGGAGGACAAAGGGATTAATTAAGACGGGGAAAATAGATTATGAGAGTAAGCTTGCAAGGAACATAAAAACTGACTGTAAAAGCTTCTATAGATATGTGAAGAGAAAAAGATTGGTGAAGTCAAGTGTAGGTCCCTTGCAGTCAGAATCAGGGGAATTTATAATGGGGAACAAAGAAATAGCAGACCAATTAAATACATACTTTGGTTCTGTCTTCACAAAGGAGGACACAAATAACCTCCCAGAGATGTCGGGGAACATAGGGTTGAATGAGAGGGAGGAATTGAATTAAATCAGTATTTGTGGGGAAATGGTGTTAGGGAAATTGACGGGATTGAAGGCCGATAAATCCCCAGGGCCTGATAATCTACATCCTAGGGTACTTAAGGAAGTGGCCTTAGAAATAGTAGATGCATTGCTGGTCATCTTCCAAAATTCTATAGACTCTGGAACAGTTCCCATGGATTGGAGGGTAGCTAATGTAACCCCACTATTTAAAAAAGGTGGGAGAGAGAAAATGGGGAATTATAGACCAGTAAGCCTGACATCAGTAGTGGGGAAAATGCTAGAGTCCAATATAAAAGATGTAATAGCAGAGCACTTGGAAAATAGTGACAGGATCGGACAAAGTCAACATGGATTTACAAAAGGTAAATCATGCTTGACTAATCTACTGGAATTTTTTGAGGATGTAACTGGTAGAATAGATAAGGGAGAACCAGTGGATGTGGTGTATTCGGACTTTCAGAAGGCTTTCAATAAGATCCCGCATAAGAGATTAGTGTGCAAAGTTAAAGCACACGGGATTGGGGGTAAGGTACTGTCTTGGATAGAGAACTGGTTGGCAGACAGGAAGCAAAGAGATGGAATAAACGGGTCTTTTTCCGAGTGGCAGGCAGTGACTAGTGGGGTACCGCAGGGATCGGTGCTAGGACCCCAGCTATTCACAATATATATAAATGATCTAGACGAGGGAACTAGATGTAATATCTCCAAGTTTGCAGACGACACAAAGCTGGGTGGGCGTGTGTGCTGTGAGGAGGATGCAGAGAAACTCCAGTATGATTTGGACAGGTTGGGTGATTGAGCAGATGCATGGCAAATGCAGTATAATGTGGATAAATGCGAGGTTATCCACTTCGGTGGCAAAAACAGGAAGACAGATTATTATCTGAACGGCAATAGATTGGGAAAAGGGGAAGTGCAACGAGACCTGGGTGTCCTTGTGCACCAGTCGCTGAAGGTAAGCATGCAGGTGCAGCAGGCGGTTAAGAAGGCAAATGGTATGTTGGCCTTCGTAGCGAGAGGATTCAAGTACAGGAGCAAGGATGTCTTGCTGCAGTTGTACAGGGCCTTGGTGAGACCACACCTTGAGTATTGTGTGCAGTTTTGGTCACCTTATCTGAGGAAAGATGTTCTTGCCATGGAGAGAGTGCAGCGAAGATTCACCAGACTGATAGCTGGGATGGCAGGAATGACGTATGAGGAGAGATTGGGTCGAGTAGGCTTATATTCGCTAGAGTTTAGAAGAATGAGAGGGGATCTCATTGAAACTTATAAAATTCTAACAGGACTAGACAGACTAGATGCAGGAAGGATGTTCCCGATGGCGGGGGAGTCCAGAACCAGGGGTCACAGTCTAAGGATAAGGGGTAAGCCATTTAGCACTGAGATGTGGAGGAATTTCTTCACCCAGAGAGGGGTAAGCCATTTAGCACTGAGATGTGGAGGAATTTCTTCACCCAGAGAATGGTGAACCTGTGGAATTCTCTACCACAGAAGGCAGTTGAGGCCAATTCATTAAATATATTCAAGAAGGAGTTAGGTATATTCCTTCAGGCTAAAGGGATCAAGTGATATGGGGAGAAAGCAGGGACAGGGTACTGAATTTGGATGATCAGCCATGATCTCATTAAATGGCGGAACAGGCTCGAGGGGCCGAATGGCCTACTCCTGCTCCTATCTTCTATGTTTTTATGCCAAGTCCACAGCACCACGGGTGGCTCAGCTGTACGGAAGGCGGGGAGGAGGAAGATAACAGTGATAAGAGATTCGCTAGTTAGGGAGACAGTCAGACACGTTTCTGCGGCCGCAGATGTAATTCCAGGATGGTATGTTGCCTCCCTTGTGCCAGGGTCAAGGATGTCACTGAGTGGCTGTAGAAGATTCTGAGGGGGCCGGGTGAACAGCCAGAGGTCGTGGTCCATATCGGTATCAACGACATAGGTAGAAAGAGGGACGAGGTCCTGCAGGCAGATTTTAGGGAGCTAGGAAAGAGATTAAAAAGCAGGACCACAAAGGTAGTAATCTCCGGATTACTCCCGGTGCCACGAGCTAGTGAATATAGAAATAGGAGGATAGAGCAGATGAATGCTTGGCTGGAGAGATGGTGCAGGAGGGAGGGCTTTAAATTCCTGGGACATTGGGACCGTTTCTGTGGGAGGTGGGACCTGTACAGGCCGAACGGGTTACACCTCAACAGAGCTGGGACTAATGTCCTCGCGGTGGGGTTTGCTAGTGCTGTTGGGGAGGGTTTAAACTAATTTGGCAGGGGGATGGTCACCAGGATGTCGCATTAGAAAGGAGAAACAAGGTGCACAAAGGATTGGGAGAGACAGATGGCGCTAGAGTAAGAAATAGTACGGTATTAGGTGGGGTCAGACTAAGAGAGAATACAAAAAGGTCTAAGATAGGTTTACAGTGCATGTGTGTGAATGCACGAAGTGTGGTAAATAATGTCGGTGCGCTGCAGGTGCAAATAGACACATGGGAATATGATGTTGTGGCGATAACGGAGACCTGGCTCAAAAAAGGGCAGGATTGGGTACTAAATATTCCTGGATATAAAGTGTTCAGGAAAAATAGGGAAGGAAAGAAAGGAGATGGTGTGGCAGTATTGATTAAGGAGAATATTACAGTGCTGGAGAGAGAGGATGTCCTGGAGGGGTCAAGGACAGAATCTATTTGGTTAGAGTTGAGAAACAATAGAGGTGCCATTATACTACTAGGTGTATTCTATAGGCAGCCAACTAGTGGGAAGGATATAGAGGAGCAAATTTGCAGGGAAATTACAGAGAGGTGCAAGAACTATAGAGTAGTGATAATGGGGAACTTCAACTATCCTAATCTAGACTGGGATAGTAATAGTGTAAAAGGCAGAGAGGGGGAAGAATTTCTGAAGTGCGTTCAGGAGAATGTTCTTGATCAGTACGTTTCTGGCCCAACGAGGAAGGAGGCATTGCTGGATCTGGTTCTGGGGAATGAAGTTGGTCAAGTAGAGCAAGTGTCAGTAGGGGAACATTTAGGGAACAGTGATCACAGTATCATAAGGTTTAGATCAGCTATGGAAAAGGACAGGGAGCAATCTATTGTAAAAATCTTAATTGGATGAAGGCCAATTTCAGTGGGTTGTGAACGGATCTGACCCGGGTAAATTGGAATCAAAGATTGGCAGGCAAAATTGTAATTGTACAATGGGCTGCCTTTAAAGAGGAGATGGTTCGGGGACAGTCGAGGTACTTTCCCACGAGGGGGAAAAGGTAGGGCAACCAAAGCCAGAACTCCCTGGATGACAATAGAGAGAGTAAGATGAAGGAGAAAAGGGGGCGTATGATCGATGTCAGGTTGAGAATACAAGTGAGAACCAGGCTGAATCTAGAAAGTTCAGAGGGGAAATGAAAAAGAAAATAAAAGAGGCAAAGAGAGAGAGAGTATGAGAATAGATTGGTAGCTAACATAAAAGGTAATCCAAAAGTCTTCTATAGGCATATAAATAGGAAACGGGTAGTAAGAGGAGGGGTGGGGCCAGTTAGGGACCAAAATGGAGACCTACGCATGGAGGCAGAGGGCATGGCTGAGGTACTAAATGAGTACTTTGCATCTGCCTTTACCAAGGAAGAAGATGTTGCCAAAGTCATATTGAAAGAAGAGGTAGTTGAGATACTGGATGGGATAAAAATTGATAAAGAGGAGGTACTAGAAAGGCTGGCTGTACTTAAAATAGATAAGTCACCAGGACCGGATGGGATGCATCCTAGGATGCTGAGGGAAGTAAAGGTGGAAATTGCAGAGGTACTGGCCATAATCTTCCAATCCTCCTTGGATATGGAGGTGGTGCCAGAGGACTGGAGAATTGCAAATGTTACACCCTTGTTCAAAAAAGGGTGCAAGGATAAACCCAGCAACTACAGGCCAGTCAGTTTGACCTTGGTAGTGGGGAAGCTTTTAGAAACGATAATCCGGGACAAAATTAACAGTCACTTGGACAAGTGTGGATTAATTAAGGAAAGTCAGCATGGATTTGTTAAAGGCAAATCGTGTTTAACTAACTTGATTGAGTTTTTTGATGAGGTAACAGAGTAGGTTGATGAGGGTAATGCGGTTGACGTAGTGTACATGGACTTCCAAAAGGCGTTTGATAAAGTGCCACATAATAGGCTTGCCAGCAAAGTTGAAGCCCATGGAATAAAAGGGACAGTGGCAGCATGGATACGAAAGTGGCTAAGTGACAGGAAACAGAGAGTAGTGGTGAGCGACTGTTTATCGGACTGGAGGAAGGTATACAGTGGTGTTCCCCAGGGGTCGGTACTAGGACCACTGCTTTTCTTGATATATATTAATGACTTAGACTTGGGTGTAGAGGGCACAATTTCAAAATTTGTAGATGACACAAAACTTGGAAGTATAGTGAACAGTGAGGAGGATAGTGATAGACTTCAAGAGGACATAGACAGGCTGGTGGAATAGGCAGACATGTGGCAGATGAAATTTAACGCAGAAAAGTGCGAAGTGATACATTTTGGTAGGAAGAACGAGGAGAGGCAATATAAACTAAAGGGTGCAATTCTACAGGGGGTGCATGAACAGAGAGACCTGGGGGTATATGTGCACAAATCGTTGAAGGTGGTAGGCCAGGTTGAGAAAGCGGTTAAAAAAGCATACGGGATCCTGGGCTTCATAAATAGAGGCATAGAGTACAAAAGCAAGGAAGTTATGATGAACCTTTATAAAACACTGGTTCGGCCTCAACTGGAGTATTGTGCCCAATTCTGGGCACTGCACTTTAGGAAGGATGTGAAGGCCTTAGAGAGGGTGCAGAAAAGATTTACAAGATTTACATGGATGAGGGGCTTCAGTTACGTGGATAGACTGGAGAAGCTGGGGTTGTTCTCCTTACAGCAGAGAAGGTTGAGAGGAGATTTGATAGAAGTGTTCAAAATCATGAGGGGTCTAGACAGAGTAGATAGAGAGAAACTGTTCCTATTGGCGGAAGGGTCAAGAACCAGAGGACACAGATTTAAGGTGATTGGCAGAAGAACCAAAGACGACATGAGGAAAATATTTTTTACTCAGCGAGTGGTTAGGATCTGGAATTCACTGTCTGAAAGGGTGGTGGAGGCAGATTCAATCATGGCTTTCAAAAGGGAATTGGATAAGTACCTAAAGGGGAAAAAAATTTGCAGGGCTACGGGGAAAGGGCGGGGGAGTGGGACTAGCTGAAGTGCTCTTGCAGAGAGCCGGCACGGGCTTGACGGGCCGAATGGCCTCCTGTGCTGTAACCATTCTGTGATTCTATGAAATATGATAATGAAGTGTCCCGCCTCTCCAAGACAGGCAGAATTCCATTTGTAAGAAAATGATATTTGCTAATGTTTTGCATTTCTGTGCATATCTGTATCTAGTGTCCATAATTGAGGTGAATAGGCTACTGCTTTTGAGTCCTGTTTCTAGATCAATAGATTACCTAACTTATATTGATTTGCATCAGTACTGATCTTTGTAGACTTTTTCAGATCATAAAAAGTACTAGTTCTTGTGATAGTGTACCTTTCAAATCTGTTGTGTAACTTTTACCAATGGATGTTCTTTTCTAGGAACATTCTTTTTGCTGATGTGTTAGACCAGTCTGGTATGTTCCATGCCAAATAATTTACCATTCCAAGAAGTTGTCATAGTTCTTTAATTTTTGTGCTGCCAGTTTAATTGTTGTCTCAACTTTCTTGTTCCCTGATCAAGTTTCCTATGAAAGTTGGTTTGTTAACACTGAGCACATACTTGATTGTTGGACTTGAGGTCATTGTTTTTTGGCTGTTTCTGAAGTGGCTTGCAAAAAGCTATATGCTTCAGAGCACAAAGATTTGTTAGAATCAATCTTTAATTATCCTTCTACAGCAGTTATTGAACAAGTGTAATATATATACTTATACATATATATCAGCTTCAATGTAAGCCTTTTATGTGGAATTTATAATGCCCTAACAAATGCAGATTTGCATCAGTAAATACCTGCATTGGGGCAAACATAACTTTGTACCCCTCGAGCACAGTAGACCAGATTCTAAAGGCTAGAAGCTTTACCTGAAAAATACATCACCGACTAAGCAGCTTATGTTTACCATCAGTCTTTGTATGGTTGCAGATTTCATTTGAGATAGTGTCTTTATGACTTTGGGTAACTGATGCTTGTGGATAATAGTAGATCTCCCCTTTAATGGCAAACGTGTCTGTTTTATTATTTTTTCCCCTCAGGATGTGGGTGACACTGGCAAGGCTGTATTTATTGCCCATTCCTAGTTGCCCTGAGAAGAATGTCCTGCTGCAGTCCTTGTGGTGATGGTGCTTCTCACAATGGTGTTCAGTAAGTAATTCCAGGATATTGTCCCAGTGACTGTGAAGGAATGGCAGTATATGTCAAAGTCAGGATGGTGTGTGACTTGGGCAACTTGGAGATGATGGTGTTCCCACAACATTTCCGCTCTTGACCTTCATGGTGGTAATGGTCACAGGGAAGTAAGGTGCTGTCGAAGCTGATGGCTGGTACGCATGTGTCCTGTACTGCTGCACTCTCAGCAGGAATGAGCTCCTCTGAGGAATCCTCATCAAAAAAGGGCAGGGGCTGCTGTTTTTCGTGTGATGGCCCTGGAGGAGAGAAGAGACATATGATTTAGTCAGGGGAATGCACAAATGTTGAAATGCACATGATTATGGTGATCATATTTCATTAGGTGCTGAAATCAAGTCAAGATGATTTAGGCTTGTAGGAGATGTGGGTCTGAGAGCTTAATTCTATCACCCTGCTGCAATGAACTAACAGTCTCGCAAACTCCGATGCTCAGGGAGGCTGATATGCCACTAATCTCCAAAGCCTCCTGTTTCGCATTGGTGAGCTGCACGAGCTGCCTCTCCCGCTCCATTGTATTTTGCACTCTCTTCTCCGGCAAGGGGACACGACAGAACTATGAGTGTCTATGCATCCGATGGATGCAGTGCATTCGGTGAGGGTGACTATCGGGCAGATGCATCACTAGTGGCACTGGCATGCATTTGAGGAATGTGTTGACAGTGCCATTTGAGGACGTGTGCTGAGAATCGGAGTTGACTGAGGTGGTATCACATAAGGATTGGGGTGCGTGGCAGTGGTGGATGAAGGAAGGGGGAGGTGAGGAAGTTCATTGAAACGGAATGATGGTTGCTGCTGAAACTTAAATGGGTGCGAGGAGTGATGTAAATGGAGTACGCTTGACAAGACAGAGTGACGGGGTGCACTAAGGTGAAGCTGCAACTTTCCTCATCTTTCTTGACATGGTTAGGTCATTAAAACGCTTCCTGCACTGGAACGAAGTCCTCATAATAACGCTCTTGCTGCTCACCTCTTGGGGCAGCTACAGCCATGCTTTCTTTGTTGTAGCTGCAGGTTTCTTTATCCCATTACTAGGAAACAGAACCTCTTTCCTCGCCCTTACTGCACCCAGCAGTACGTCCAAGGACACCTCATTGAATCTGGACGCAGCCTTTGCCCTCCTTGCTTCCATTTTTCTCCTCCTACTTGATTAAACACTGAACACAATGCACAAAACTCCTAACCTCCTCCACAATTGCATCTGTGAACTGGGCCTTTAAATAGTCGAGTTGAAATTGCGTCATGCGGGTCCGCATCACGACTGCTCATGCGCAGTGGAGACACGAAACCCGGAAGTAAAATGATAATGAGGTATCCCTGTTGAAATCGGACATTCCCAAGTGGCCTGCGATCTTGTGCGTTTGTCACCTGTTATTGGCTCCCTGCTCTGATCCCCCATCTCCCCGTTAATATCGAGCTCAATGTTGTGTGGGGCAGTTAGAATTTCAACAAGAGAAACAATGGAAATGATTGAATTGAAGATGCACGATAATATGAGTTCGGACTTGGAGTTAAATTCCCACTGTTGATAACCATGGCCTTAAGTGAATCACAGCTACTGCCGTCAGGACTACATGAATGAAACGCTTTTCAGATCAACTTATTTTTAAAAGTCCTGTAAGGCAATTCGAATCCGACACCAAATATGGTTGCAGCAAAATCATCTTATTGCGTTTGACCAAGTCCAGGCACATGCACTGTCTTTAAGTAGTAGACATACAGAGAAATAAATGCAAATACCCTGTTTTTCCCTGGGTAGAGAGGTAACCTTCATTGATCCTTTCGATCCTGACTCTACAAACTATTAAGAATAGCTCAAGATCTTTACAACGACAACAACTTGTATTTATATAGCGTCTTTAATGTAGTAAAACATCCCAAGGCGCTTCACAGGAGTGTTATAAGACAACAAAAAAAATTTGACACCGAGCCACATAAGGAGAAATTAGGGCAGAGGGTCAAAGAGGTAGGTTTTAAGGAGCATCTTAAAGGAGGAAAGAGAGGCGGAGCGGTTTAGGGAAGAAATGCCAGAGCTTAGGGCCTAGGCAGCTGAAGGCACAGCCACCAATGGTTGAGCGATTAAAATCAGGGATGCTCAAGCGGGCAGAATTAGAGGAGCGCAGATATCTCTGGTTTGGGGGGGCGGGGGGACGGCGGATGGTGGGGGGGGCAGGATGTGGGGCTGGAGGAGATTACAGAGATAGGGAGGGGTGAGGCCATGGTGGGATTTGAAAACAAGGCTGAGAATTTTGGAAATCGAGGCCAATTCTTATGCACACTGTCCTTGCTGAATCATTGTGGCATGACAAATGTTATTGTGAACAAGACCCCCAGAAATGAGAGACTTCCTACAAAACACCAGATGCTAACTTGTTTACCATCCTGTCCTATTGTCCCACTTCCTATCTCAAGACTGTTTTGGCTATCTCGCTTCACAATGTGGCTACAAAAATAAGTCAACAGGCACAATTAACGCATCCTGCACTTTCAGCAGAAGCTAAACAGAACAGTCAGCTAAATTGTACCCTGACACATTAAACCCTAAAGCATCCTGGGAATCAACAAGTTTAACCATTTCATTATTTCTACCTACAGTACAAAGCAACAAGACATTTATTAGTAAATAGAAAGCAAAAACCTTAATCATATGAAATTAAACCAACTCCTAATCCAATGTATATATGTATACATGACTGTGTTGGAACTGGGAAATCCTGTAATGCTAAAATTTCATGGGTTTTTGGGAGCAATATATATGGCTAGTATTCAGACTAGCTGCCATTGTTCTGTAGATCCTCCACTACTTAAGCGTCCTTGTCGATGTGGCACCTCAAAGGTGGGCACAAAGCAACTGGACACCTTTTCAGTCCACTGACTGTAATTGTTAATACAGCACTTTGAGCCTTGACTGCAATGCAATGAATGTTTAATGTTATGGTTCAGGGCAGCAAGGGTAATTGGCCCAGAGTTCACAAGGATGGCTTTTAATACGGTCTTCAGCATGGAAAGCAAGTGAATATACTCAAAAGGAGCATGACGCTACAATAACAATTTGTATTTATATTTTACCTTTAACACAGCAAAACATCCCGAGACACGAGGGCGGTAAAACCCTGTGAATGTGGTCTTAACGGAGATGTTGCATGACTTTAAGGAAATGGGGTTACCCACAGGTAGATCTATATGATGCTGATGAAATGCAAATCTACTGTTCTGCATTGGACTTGTTTCCTTTCTTTTACTGGAAGTTCTTGTTTGGCTCCAGCATAATTTCCACTAATTCCCAGGAGTGATAGCCAAGTCAGAATAACAAAAATCATGTTGCTTAGCTGCAATTACCATTGCTGATCGAGTACATTATGTCCACTTATGGGATAGAAGATCCTTGCACTTTTTGAAGCGTAGAGATTAGGCACTGAAACCAATTTGGATATTGAATGGTCAAAAGTCCTATGTTGCTTTTTATAGCTGTATGCAGAAATTCTAGAATTAGTGTCCGATAGCGCAGGAAAACAAGATTGTATCTTCATTTGGACTCAGTTGGTAGCACTCTCCCCTCTGAGTCAGAATGTTTTGAGACTAAGCCCCATTCCAGAGACCTAAGCACATAATCTAGGCTGACACAGTGCAGTTGAGAACTGTACTGTTAGCAGTTCTGTCTTTCGAATAAAACGTTAAACCAAGATCCTGTCTGCTTGTTTAGATAAAAGATCTCATGGCACTATTCAAAGAAGAGCTGGGGAGTTCTTGCGGTGCCCTGGCTAACATTTATCCCTCGATCAACATCACCTAAGAACAGATTATGTGATCATTTATCATGTTGCTTGTTTGTGGCACTATGCTGCGCACAAATTGGCTTCACATTTCTCTGTATTACAACACTTCATTGTCAATGAAGTTTTGAAGTGCTTTGAGACATCCTGAGGATGTGCTATATAAGTGCAAGTTATTTATTTATTCCTTCCTTGCTTATCTACAGGGATTGGGAATTGGATTGGAGAGTTTCATCCTCACATTGCAACAATTGCAACTTTCTCTTGAACCTTTTTAGTTCTGGCTTCATTTGGTTTTTTTTAAGTTAATCTATGCTTTACATAAAACCATTACAATCACTGATCTGTAAGGATTGTTATGGACAACCACCATTACTTCTAGGATTTGTTTCCATTGAATGATCAATGTTAGTCCAGTTTTAGTGGTTAATTCACTGTTTCCAAGGGGGTGGGCAAGAGCTGAGGTGGTTCTTTGTTCTTACTCTCAATTTCCTTTACCATGAGTGCAACCATTGCTTAATAACAATCTTCTGCACGTGTATCAATATTAAAATAGCACTGCTTTGTAGATAAAACCCGTCCTCCAACTTTGGAGCGTCCTGAGGTCGTGAAGGTGATATATAAATGCAAGTTCTTTCTTTTACAGCAGTAAAAGAATTTTCTCTCTCTACCCCTTCCACTGCCTAAATCACTATTCTTCCATTATTCCTCTCCCTCATTCTTAATATTGCCTAGCTCTTTTGAAGAAATAGATGTATTAAAATGATGGCAGAAATAGAAAATATGGTAATTTGTATATAAAGTGAAATAGTTGAGAAATAATACTACTGGAATCTTTGAGTAAATGCGCAAAGGTAAGCTGTCGTGCGCCTCCTGGTGTGTAGATATAGAAGTACATTGGCAGAAGCATTGGAGCAGGTTGTCCTCCTGAAATGTGGAATATTTGTGATGGTGGAATCGGCAGCAGGGAAAGAAAACAAAAGCAACCTTGTGGGGAGGAAGGGAAGGAAAAATGGGCCTTTTTAGAATATTGTGTCAGTTGTCCAGTTTGTTTGATCTCTGAATTCTGTTTTTTTGATCCAGTGAAATGCCTATAAATAGCGACACTGCTGATGCACTTTGGAAAGCCTGAACTGAGTGTTTGAAGCCACAAGGGGGTGCATGGGATCTTTATATTGCTAACCATTTCCTTCCAAGGTAAAACTGAAAATATATCTGAGATTTGAGTCCCTTGCTCTTGGAAGGGATGGGGAAGAGGTGGGTGTGTTTTGGCTTCCTGAAAGAGGAAAAATAGTATTGGTGTTTAGAGCTATGATTTATAAGATACTGTTAGAATTAATCTGCAATTGGATCAGTGATGAATGAGGGTTTTTTCCTTTTGCAAAAGATTGGGCAGTGAATTAACTGATTTCAGTGGGATGGTGGCAGTGCAAAAATGAGCTTGGGACCCCTGGGCTAGCGAGCAAAAGATTAGCCAGTGTTTCTGCTCCTGATTGCAATCTAGCAACCTCTGCTGAAGCATGTGCTGTGGATGTCAAATCAAATAATCAAATCCAGGTTGAGCTTAGTTGTAATGCTGCCCGGCATTCACCGTGGAGGTTCGCACATGAATAATAGCCACTTATTGGAAAGTGCCCACTGCCCTTGGAACTGTGCCTCAACAAGGAGTCAAAACCTGCATGAAGAGGACGGCGGGGGGGGGGGGGGGGGGGGGGGTGGTGGTGGTCAAAATTGTTTAGGTAGTTATGATCTTTTGCAGTTGGTGTATTTATCACTTACATAGGGTTTTAGCAAAATCTCGGAAAGTCTGTAGCTTTAAATGGTTGATGCACTGGCTTTGTTGTGAATGGTTTATATGCTTGAGTTGTAAAAAGGTTCATTGTGGGGGTGAAATTCTGCAAGCTGAAATATTTCCAACAGCAGAAAGACATTCAGAAGCTGCCATGTTATGTGGGTTAATGTGTTCATTTGATGGGGATGGAGGTTGCAGCTTTCCAGCTCTTGTTCCTGAAAGAAACTGGTTGCCGATGCTGTTAGAGAAACATCAATTATGCTCATTCATTGATAGCTGATCCAATTAAGTGGGGCACATTGCAACTTCTGCACAGTGTAAGACGAATCGTCTGCAAGCCTCTTGAAGTCCCAGCTCAGAGCAGGCCTAATGTGACAGAGACGTCACCAAACCTAGCAACAGTATAGCAAGATTGACATTTGTCTTACAGCTGCTGCCACTATATCTTCAGATGAGCAGCAAGGCCAACAGGAGGTTCAGAAGAATCTGATTGTTGCCATTTTCAGTTAAGGAAACCTGCTGTGTTAAAACTAGTAACATCATACTAGTTTACTACGAAGCTACATACTCCCATCAAAACAATGCAAAATCCATAAGATGTTACAGTTACACAATACAGTAAATCAACTACCTGGACATTAGAAATCTGTTTCCAGAGTAACTTAAGCCTCTGAAACAAGTGATGGGGGTCTTAATTTTCCAGGAATTCAGTGACATGATGGTATATCATCTGATGTGGTGGTGGGAAGTGCAACTGAAAGATTTGTTAAAATAATACAAGACTATTTCCTAACTCAATATGTCAAAGAGGAAACCAGGGCTAATCATATACTAGATCCAGTGTAAAAGAAATTGAACTGCCAGCCCAAATGATATCCCCCCGAGGGTCCTTAATGAGATGGAGCAGGTGCTGTGCGAGCCCATTGCCCATATCTTTAATAGCTTGCTGGAATTGGAGACCGTTCCCTCAGTTTGGAAAGAGGCTAACGTAGACCCAATTTTTAAAAAGGGGGATAAGGCAGAACCAGGTAACTATAGGCCCACTTAGACAGAGAAGGCCATATAGGGATGCCCAACACGGCTTCTGGAAAAGACAGTCGTGAATACCAATTTGATTGAATTTTTTGAAGAAGTCGCCAGGTTAGTGAATGAGAGTAACCCGGTAGACATTGTCTACCTGGACTTTCAGAAAGCTTTTGATAAGGTACCACATAAGAGGCTTCTCTACAAGATAGAACCTTGTTGAATCAGTGGTAATCTGCTGCAGTGGATTGACAATTAGCTGAATGCTCATAGGCAGAACGTGGTTGTCAGTGGATTTGGATCTGCTTGGAGACTGGTTACCAGTGGTGTCCGGCAGAGATCGGTGTTAGGACCGTTGCTATTTAACAAGCGCTCTCCTTTCTGGCCTTCCGAGATGGAGCCTGCTCACATTCTAACTCCATCAACTCCGCTCACATCCTATCTTGTACTAAATCAGATTACATAGCACCATTGAACTTCCTAACCACCCTCCCCCTACTTCCCAACCCGCATTCTGTGGTCATTCAATTTTGCAATGTAAATTGCCTTATTCTGCAGTGCAGCTTGTCATGCTGCCTCCATAATTTGATTTCAGTTTTCTCAATGTTTTTATTTATTTTCTAACATTGTTTCATTGACAAGAGTATCCCTCTATTGCTGTCATGTCCTGCAATTATTGGTGTGTCTTTGTGTAACTTAGTTCCTATTTCTTGGGGGTGGGGCTTGTGAGAATTTATATGAAAAGTCTTGTAAGGTCTGGTATAAACTTAACTCCTCAATATTGTAATCTTACAATAGCATAGCATAACTCACCCATAACCTAACTTAAATTTCTGACTTCACTAATTTTAGCAAAACAAATTGATGTGGATAAAAAGTGGTGAATAAGTAGAAAATGCGAAAGCATAATTTGTTTATGGCTTCTTTGAGAATTCCTAACCTCCAAAAATAGATTAATGACCATTAGTGACAAATTAAGGTTAAACAGGCCAATTTATATTAAGGGTGCGTTAAAGGCAAAATTACTAGCTGTGGAGTTTTCTTTGAGTGAGTATTTTATTCCAAGCTTGGATCAATGAGCTAACAAAGGAAAACATTAGTGTAATAACCAAAATACTGTTTTCTGCCCGAGAGTACAGGTGAAGCAACTACTGGCGGGTATCTCTCACTTGTGGAAGAGGGTGAGGAGGGGGCTGGGAGCGCAAAGGACACAAGGGGCGCGATCTTGCCAGCCCTGGGGAGGTGGGTATGGAGGCGGGACTGCCGGGAAAATGGTAGAATTTGGGGGCGGGTGCCCAACCCGCCTCCGTGCCATCTTGCTAGGAGGCAGGTAGCCGACCCGCGCCGGTTCCTGTCTCTTTGGAGGCAGGAAGGGGATTACAGCCACTTAACTGCCTGTTAACAGGTAGTTAACAGGCAGATAAGAGGATTATCCCCATTTTACCCACACAAGTGCGGGCTTCCCGAAGGCTGCGAACCCCGCCAGGGTCACCGAGGCGACTGAGTGGGTCTGCGGGGGTCGGAGGGATGCAAAAGTGCGCTGTGAAGGTAAGTGATGGGTGCAAGTGTGGAGAGGTGAGTATGTGAGGTAAGTGGAAAGCGTTAGAAAAAGTTTACTTACCTTTGTTTCTTCCTGCAGGCTTCAAGAGCTGGGTATGCGGAGAGTCTCGCACCTCCGCAGCAGAGATGACAGATGGCTGTTGCATTCTCCAATGCAGCAACCATCTAATTTCTGCTAAAGAAAGAGGTTTGATGAGTCTTGAATTCAAGACCTCATCAAACTACAGAGAAACATAGAAACATAGAAAATAGGTGCAGGAGTAGACCATTCGGTCCTTCGAGCCTGCACCGCCATTTAATGCGTTCATGGCTGAACATGCTACCTCAGTACCCCATTCCTGCTTTCTCGCCATACCCCTTGATCCCCCTAGTTGTGAGTATTATATCTAACTCCCTTTTGAATATATTTAGCGAACTGGTCTCAACAACCTTCTGTGGTAGAGAATTCCACAGATTCACCACTCTCTGGGTGAAGAAGTTCCTCCTCATCTCAGTCTTAAATGGCTTCCCCTTTATCCTTAGACTGTGACCCCTGGTTTTAGTTTTCCCTAACATTGGAAACATTCTGCCCGCATCTAATTTGTCTAAACCAGTCAGGATTTTAAACGTCTCTAAAAGATCCCCCCTCATTCTTCTGAACTCCAGAGGATACAAGTTCAGTTGATCCAGTCTTTCTTGATATGTCAGTCTGGCCATCCCAGGAATCAATCTAGTGAACCTTCGTTGCACTCCCTCAATAGCAAGAATGTCCTTCCTCAAGTTAGGAGACCAAAACTGCACACAATACTCCAGGTGTGGCCTCACCAAGGCCCTGTACAACTGTAGCATCACCTCCCTACTCCTGTACTCAAATCCCCTTGCTATGAAGGCCATCATTCCGTTTGCTTTCTTGACTGCCTGCTGCACTTGCATTCCCACCTTCAGTGACTGATGTACCATGACGCCCAGGTCTCGTTGCACCTCCCCTTTCCCTAATCTGCCACCATTCAGGTAATAGTCTGCCTCCCTATTTTTACCACCAAAGTGGATAACCTCACATTTATCCACATTGTACTTCATCTGCCATACATTTGCCCATTCACCCAACCTGTCCAAGTCACTCTGTAGCCTCCTAGCATCCTCCTCATTGTTCACACTGCCTCCCAATTTAGTGTCATCCGCAAATTTGGAGATATTACAATTAATCCCTTCGTCCAAATCATTAATATATAATGTAAACAGCTGGGGCCCCAGCACCGAACCCTGCGGTACCCCGCTGGTCACTGCCTGCCATTCTGAAAAGTACCCATTTACTCCTACTCTTTGTTTCCTGTGTGCCAACCAGTTCTCAATCCACGTCAACACATTACCCCCAATCCCATGTGCTTTAACTTTGCACACCAATCTCTTGTGTGGGACCTTGTCGAAGGCCTTCTGAAAGTCCAAATACACCACATCTACTGATTCCCCCCCGTCCACCCTATTGGAAACATCCTCAAAAAATTCCAGAAGATTTGTCAAGCATGATTTCCCTATCACAAATCCATGCTGACTTGGACCTATCATGTCGCCACTTTCCAAATGGTCTGTGATGACATCTTTAATAATTGATTCCATCATTTTATCCACCACCGATGTCAGGCTGACCGGTCTATAATTCCCTGCTTTCTCCCTCCCTCCTTTTTTAAAAAGAGGGGTTACATTAGCCACCCTCCACTCCTTCGGAACTGATCCAGAGTCTAAGGAATGTTGGAAAATGATCGTCAATGCATCCACTATTTCCAAGGCCACCTCCTTAAGTACTCTGGGATGCAGACCATCAGGCCCTGGGGATTTATCAGCCTTCAGTCCCATCAATTTCCCCAACACCTTTTCCCGACTGATAAGGATTTCCCTCAGCTCCTCCCTCTTACCAGATCCTTTGATCTCTTTTATTTCCGGAAGGTTGTTTGTGTCCTCCACAGTAAACACCGAACCAAAGTACTTGTTCAATTGATCTGCCATTTCTTTGTTCCCCATTATGACTTCCCCTGTTTCTGACTGCAGGGGACCTACGTTTGTTTTTACTAACCTCTTTCTTTTTACATATTTATAGAAGCTTTTGTAGTCCGTTTTAATGTTCTCCGCAAGCTTCCTTTCATATTTTATTTTCCCTGCCCTAATCAAACCCTTCGTCCTCCTCTGCTGAGTTTTAAAGTTCTCCCAGTCCCCGGGTTTGCTGCTACTTCTGGCCAATTTGTATGCCACTTCCTTGCTTTTAATACTATCCCTGATTTCCCTTGTTAGCCATGGTTGAGCCACCATCCCTTTTTTATTTTTACGCCAGACAGGGATGTACAATTGCTGTAGTTCATCCATGCGATCTCTAAATGTCTGCCATTGCCCTTCCACTGATAACCCCTTAAATATCGCTTGCCAATCTAACCTCGCCAATTCACGCCTCATACCCTCAAAGTTGCCCTTATTTAAGTTCTGGACCATGGTCTCTGAATTAACTGTTTCCTTCTCCATCCTAATGTAGAACTCCACCATACTATGGTCACTCTTCCCCAAGGGGCCTCGCACCACAAGATTGCTGATTAGTCCTTCCTCATTACACAACACCCAGTCCATGATGGCCTCCTCTCTAGTTGGTTCCTCAACATATTGGTTAAGGAAACCATCCCTTAAACACTCCAGGAAATCCTCCTCCACCGTATTGCTTCCAGTTTGAGTAGCCCAATCTATATGCATATTAAAGTCACCCATGATAACTGCTGCGCCTTTTTTGCATGCACCTCTGATTTCCTGTTTCATACCCTCCCCCACCTCACTACTACTGTTTGGAGGTCTGTACACAACCCCCACTAACGTTTTCTGCCCTTTGGTGTTCTGCAGCTCAACCCATATTGATTCCACATCCTCCAAGCTAATGTCCTTCCTAGCTATTGCATTAATCTCCTTTTTAATCAGAATGCTACCCCACCCCCTTTTCCTTTTATTCTATCCTTCCTGAATGTTGAATACCCCTGGATATTCAGTTCCCAGCCTTGATTGTTCTGGAGCCACGTCTCTGTAATCCCAATCACATCATATCCGTTAACATCAATTTGCACAGTCAATTCATCCACCTTATTACGGATACTCCTTGCATTAAGACACAGAGCCTTTAGGCTTGTTTTATTAACACCCTTTGTCCTTTTAGACTTATGATTTAGTATGGCCCTTTGTGTTTCTTGCCTTTGTTTACTCGGATTTCCCTTATTGTTTCTCACCCTTCTAACATTTGTTTCTGACTGCATATTACTTCCCCCTGTTTCGCTACATAGGTTCCCATTCCCCTGCCATATTAGTTTAAATCCTCCCGAACTGCCGTAGGAAATATTACCCCGAGGACATCGGTTCCAGTCCTGCCCAAGTGCAGACCGTCCCTTTTGTACAGGTCCCACTTCCCCCAGAACTGGTTCCAATGCCTCAGGTATTTGAATCCCTCCCTCCTGCACCACTGCTCAAGCCATGTATTTAATCTCGCTATCCTGTTCATGCTACTCTGATTAGCACGTGGCACTGGTAGCAACCCAGAGATTACTACCTTTGAGGTCCTACTTTTCAATTTAGCTCCTAGCTCCCTAAATTCTGCTTGTAGGACCTCTTCCCGCTTTTTACCTATATCGTTGGTACCTACATGCACCACGACAGCTGGCTCTTCACCCTCCCTTTCCAGAATATTCTGCAGCTGCTCCGAGACATCCTTGACCCTTGCACCAGGGAGGCAACATACCATCCTGGAATCTCGGTTGCGGCCACAGAAACTCCTGTCTATTCCCCTTACAATTGAGTCCCCTATCACTATAGCTCTACCACTCTTTTTCCCGCCCTGCTGTGCAGCAGAGCCAGCCATGGTGCCATGAACCTGGCTGCTGGTGCCTTCCCCTGGTAGGTCATTTCCCCCAACAGTATCCAAAACGGTATATCTGTTTTGGAGGGAGACGACCGCAGGGGACTCCTGCACTACCTTCCTGATATTGCCCTGCCTCTTGGTCACCCATTTACTGTCTGACCTAGCCTTTACCCGCGGTGTGTTCAACTCACTAAATGAGTAATCCACAAAGTTCTCGGCATCGTGGATGCTCCAGAGTGAGTCCATCCGCAGCTCCAGTGCCGCCATGCGGTCCGTGTTTGACAGCTTCACAGAGTTCTCTGTAACGGGCTTTCCCTTAATTGGCAACAAGGTCAATCAAGGGAAAATAGCGTGGGTTGGCCACAAATTGATGGAGACATCGACCCGACAAGCAGCAGTCCCGCCTCCAACGCGCCCCCATTGACAAAATCGCCCCCAGAAAGTGCATGACTTACAGGGGTCTGCTGCATCCACTACCTAGTCATTTTGGAAGAGCAGTGCCTGAAGAGGCTTAGCAGGGAGGCTGTGACTGAGGTAGGAACATAGAAACATTAGGAACAGGACTAGGCCATTCAGCCACTTGGGCCTGCTCCGCATTCAATTAGATCATGGCTGATGCACCTCAACTTTTTTTTTCCCCACCGTTGCTCCATATTCCTTGATACCCTTACCTTACAAAAATCTCTCAGTCTTAAAGTTTCAATTGACCCAGCATCCACAGCCTTTTTGAGGAGTGAGTTCCAGGTTTCCACCACCCTTTGTATGGAAAAAAATCTTCATGATTACACTCCTTAATGGCTTGTCTCTAATTTTAAGCTTATGTTCCCTTGTTCTGGATTCCCCACCAGAGGAAATAGTTTCTCTGTATCTACCCTAGCAAATCCTTTTAACATTTTAAAAACCTTGATCAGATTACCCCACAATCTACTATACTCAAGTGAATACAAGCCAAGTTTGTGCAATCTGTCTTCATAATTTAACCCTTTTAGCCCCTGTATCATTCTGGTGAATCTGCGCTGCTTCCCCTTCCAAGGCTAGTATATCCTTCCTGAGGTACAGTGCCCAGAACAGAATGGAGTACTCCAGATGGGGTCTGACCGAGGCTCAATACAGCTGAAGCATTTGTATTCAGGCCCCTTGAGATAAAGGCCAACATTCCCTTAGCCTTTCTGATTGCATTTTGTACCTGTCTACTAGCTTTTAATGATTGTGTACTCGGACTCCCATATCTATTTGGTCCTCTACAGTCCCTAGTTTAGAAAATACTCAAATTTATCTTTCTTGGGCCCAATGTAGATGACCTCATACTTGCCCACATTGAACATTTGCCAGAGTTTTGCCCACTCACCTAATCTGTCTGTTCCTTTGTAACTTCCTGCTCCCATCTACACTACTTACTGCACGTCCTAACTTAGTGTCATCTGCATACTTGGCTATATAACTCTCTCTTCCTTCATCCAAGTCATTAAATATGGTGAAAAGTTGAGGCCCCAGAACAGATCTCTGGGGAACACCACTTGTTACGTCCCGCCAATCAGAGTACTTACCCTTTATCCACACTCTGTCTTCTACCTCCCAACCAATTTCTAACCCAGTCAAAAGGCTACCTCCAATTCTGTGCACTCTTATTTTTGCTGATAATCTCGTGTGAAACCTTATCGAATGCCTTCTAGAAGTCCATATAGATAACATCCATAGGCATGCCCTTATCTACCATATTAGTGACGACGTCAAAAAAATTCCACTAGTTTAGTCAGACATGACTTACCTTTAACAAAACCATGTTGTCTCTGTTCAGCTCATATTTATTCAAGTGCTTAGTCGCTCTATCCCTAATGATAGATTCTAGTAGCTTCCCCACACCTGATGTTAAACTGACAGGCCTGTAGTTACCTGGTTTATCTGTTCCATCCTTCTTAAATAATGGAGTGACATTAGCAAATTTGCAATTTATGAAGGTGTACCATCTGGTTGAAAACGACCTTTTAAAGACAGTCAGCTAGCTGCACTGCGTTACTAGTGGTAGTGATGGTCGCTACTGTGGTCCCCCCAGGCACCCATTGGAAGTTCACCGCTTTGTGGTATGCTGCTCGTTAAGAAAGTCATTAATGCTCTTTAGCTACACATATTCTGCTACATAAACTTCAAATCAAGCATCAGAAATTGATTTTTTTCACCCCTCCCAAGTTCATAATTGGCTGTATGGCCATTCATGCACCAACCAGCAGCCATATAGCATACCAAGATAGAAAGTTCGTCCATCAGTGTGAAAATGGGGTGCGACCCTAGTTAGAACTATCTACGTCTGTGATTGTTTCTGGGGGGTGGGGGGAGGGATGAGGGCGAGGAGAAGAAGAGAGAGTGGTACACAAAATGCTTTCTTAGATGATCTAATGTGGTTTTGACAGAAAGGACCATGAGTTTTCCCTTTTGGACGGATGAGATAAGATAGGCTAAATGGCTCGTCTGAATAATGAACTTTGTGACATGCTCATTGAAGTAGAAGAAGGAACAGTTGGTTCATTGGTGATGTTATGGTCGACTATCTGAGGCTTTGATTTTGGCATGGTCAAGGACTGCAAGATACAGTAAAAGTGAATTACATTATTAAGTGCTTATGGTGTAAATGTTTAATGTACTTTGTTGTGTGTTTGCTCCTTGTGTCATCATGTTTATTGTCCCACTACCAAGTGCTCCCCTAGTTGACGGAGTGGCCAATTGGCAAGTTGCAAGAAATATAGAAAGCCTGCTACAGGTGTCTGAGGTAAACCCTGATGGACCTGCTTTAGTGCCAGGTATCCTTTGATAGAATTGCTATTAGCTCATTAGTTTTATAGGTCAACCCAAGTGCCAGTTGAGCAAGGCTATGTAATAGCACAGGACTGTTTGAGTGTCATTTGACTGCTGCTGTGCTGCCACACACATGTTAGAAGGCATCTCCTTACCATGCCCACTGATCTGTCCGAACACAAAACAATGGGCGTTGAGGCCTCTATCTTTCTATGTACTTTAAAGGCTCTCCAAGCACTTTGAAGTTGGCCATGTCTGCTCTTGGATTTTGAACACCAAAGCCTGGGATGCGTAAATGAGGTCTCCCCTATTGGTGTTCCCATGTGCTCAGTGGTAGTCTGCAGTGCAAACCAGGATTGCCTCATGACCTCACTCATGGAAGATGACAGTACATATCTGGGTGTTGGAGTTCTGCACTATCCAGGCCATCTTCTGCTACTGTGTGTAATGATGCAAGTGACTCCTCAATAGAATCTTGCAACAGCTTCAGCAGGTCCTTAAGTCTGTATCCTTATGGAACTTAGGGGTACTTGGCATGCTGGACCTCTGCCCTGTACTAGCTGACGCCTCTTCTACCACCAACACTGTTGTTCTTTCCTCAGTGATTTATGCTTCATCTGTGATTCCTGTGACCATTGCTAATTATTTCTGCATATCTGTGCTGGTGACTGCATCAAGAGAGGGTTGTGATGGAGTGTAACTATGCATATTATGAGCGAATTGTTCATATGGGTACTGTACGGTCATTCCATTTTCATTATGCTCTCCAGTTCAGTGTGCATTCCAAGATGGCTTCTGGGCTGGCAGCTCCTCACTGAGCTCTTCTCCTCTGCAACTGTATCCTTGGTGATCCATTGCCATCCTTTGGCCTTTCTTCCCCCAATCTCCTTTCTTCCATTGCTTAAGATACCCTGGCTCTGATAGTTGGATGCATTTTAGCCCAAACTACAAGTTCAAACTACAAGTTTAAAGCTACCTGTACAGAGCCCACTGCCCATCCCTGACCCTGCTTGTTCTCTGTTTTCACTGAGCTCTTTTCAACTGCTGGAACTCTGCTGAAATTTGATCCCGGTCACCTGGATTCCTCTGCAATCAGGACTGGACTACACTGTTTGATTGAGCTGCTGTAACTCTGCTCTGCTACTCAGTCACTTCAAGTTTTAAGCTGCTGAATTCTTTTCTCAAATTGGTTTCCGAACTCCTGGACTTCTCTGGATGTCTAGACTACGTTTCTGCTTTAGACTACATTGGATTACACCACTATGCTTCTGCACTGGATTACACTGTAAGACTCATCTGCTGTGTCTCTGATTCTGCTGCTAAAAGATTTTTAAAATAACTTTTAAACTGCGTCTGTCTCTCTGCTGAGCTGGTTCTACTGGTTTTTCAGCTTTGTTGGCTTCTGGCTAGCAGCTGCTGTTTCAATGGTGACTCGTTTTACTGTTTTTTTCAGCTTTGCTCGTCCCTGGCTTGTGGCTTTACATTTTCTCCACCGCTTTTGATCTACGGTGACCTCCAACTTGCGTCAATTACGCCATCATCTTTTTGCATTGCAACCGATTCTCATTCCTCCGGCAATAACCTCCATCCTCCAATTGTCTACCCTTCAAATAGGTTGTAGACTTCACTCACCTGCTACACCTTTCTCTGAACTTGGACAACAGTTCGTCGATGCTCCATGCTGATTCCATCCGACAAAATTTATCCCTCCTTGGGACCTCTGACTTGAACTCTGGTCTTCCTACTATTGTCTCCAACCTATTCCCTGCTACTACCAGGAAATATGTATCCCATTAATTACTACATAACCAGCCTATGTAACCTGAGTTTTTCCCCTGTGTCCATTCGCCTGCGCACTTTGGTTGCTGCTCCGGACCCGAGCCGTTCACTTCTATTTCCATTTTCTTCTCCCCCCTTTTCCTTTTCTCGCTATCCCTCCCTGACCGCTCCTGTCGTCATGCCTCCTTTCATCTCTCCTCTCTCGGATACTCTGCCCTCCCAAATCCCTACCCCCAATCCTTCATGACTCTTCAACCTTTTTACTCTCCTGCCGCCATCCCAGGCTTGACTCCCTCTTAGATAAGCCTACAGCTTCCCTCTGTGCCTTTCTTGGCATCCTCCGAAAGGCCCAACGTGGCACTCATCACTGCCTCCTCACGAGCAGCAACCCCAACTGTCCCATCCTACTCTCTTGCCGACCTTCCCGCCCAGCGCACCTGTTGGTGACTAATCTTGCCAATCTCCTCCCCGTCCAACTCATCACTCCCAGTGCTGACTTTGTGGACACTGGCAGTGGGTCAGCCATCACTGACCCTCTCCGCATCTCCCTCCAGAATATCCGTTCACTTGCGAACAAGGCCCTTGCTATCCATCAGCTTATCATGGATGATTGCATTGACATCATGGCCCTGATGGAAACCTGGCTGAGGGGTGACATCTTACCCTTAAATGAAGCTTCCCCGCCTGGCTATACCTTTCACCATTATCCCCGCTCAGACCGCCGTGGTGGCGGTGTGGCTCTCATCACCAAATCACAGCTTGGTCTGTCCCCCTCCTCCTCCGGCACTTTCTCCTCCTTTGAGCATCTCGTCTTATTCCACCCCTCTCACCTCTCATTTAAAATTCTTGTTCTGTACCGCCCACCCAAGTACCATAAAAATTTTATTACCAAGATATCTTCACTGCGTTCCTCCCTCAGCCTCTGCACTGAGCGAATTTTCATTCTCGGTGATTTCAACCTCCATCTCAATTCATCATGCTCTCTCTCCTCAGTTCACTACCCTCCTATCCTCCCATAATCTCTCCCTCCATGTAAACGCCCCAACCCATATTCACGGCCACCCCCTCGACCTTGCCATTTCTCGTGGCCTCGCTACTCCCATCGTGTCATCGCAGATAAGGCCATCTCTGACCACTTCCTCATATCACTCTCCACCCACATCCCCCTTCACCGCCCCCCCCACAACCCTACTTCCTTCTGTGTCCGCCCCTGGAAAAAACTCTCTCCCAACACTCTCACAACTGCACTTACGAATTCTCAACTGCCCAGCCTTTGGCCCACCATTCACCACGACATTTCTGCAGCTACCAATCTGCTCAACCACACCCTCACCACCACCTTTGATGCCCTAAGCCTTATTAAAACAACTACCCTCTCCCCCCCCCTAGCCGCTCTCCCTGGTACGGCCCTCATCTTTGCTCCCTTAAGTCCAAGGGATGCAGACTTGAACGGGTTTGGCGGACAACTGATTCAGCCATTCACCACCAGATCTGGCTGGACAACATAAAGCACTATCGGGTACTGCTCTTCTTGACTTGTCTGCAGCCTTTGACACGGTTGACCACTCCATCCTCCCATGTCGTCCAGCTGGGTGGGACTGCACTCGCCTGGTTCCATATCTAATTGTAGCCAGAGAATCACCTGCGATGGCTTCTCTTCCCGCTCCTGCATCGTTACCTCTGCTGTCCCCCAAGGATCTATCCTTGACCCCCTCCTATTTCTCATCTGCACGCTGCCCCTTGGCGACATCATCCGAAAACACAGTGTCAGTTTCCACATGTACGCTGACGACACCCAGCTCTACCTCACCACCACTTCAATCGACCCCTCCACGGTCTCTGAATTGTCAGACTGCGTGACCAACATCCAGAATTTTCTCAAATTAAATATTGGGAAGACCGAAGCCATTGTTTTCGTTCCCCGCCACAAACTGCGTTCCCTAGCCACTGACTCCATCCCTCTCCCTAACATCTGTCTGAGGCTGAACCACATTGTTTGCAACCTTGGTGTCATATTTGACCCTGAAATGAGCTTCCGACCACATATCCGCGGCATAACTAAGGTCCCCGCCTATTTCCACCGCCGTAACATTGCCCGTCTCTGCCCCTGCCTCAGCTCATCCGCTGCTGAAACCCTCATCCATGCCTTTGTTACCTCTAGACTTGACTATTCCAACGCACTCCTAGCTGGCCTCCCACGGTCTACCCTACGTAAACTTGAGGTCATCCAAAACTTGGCTGCCCGAGTCCTAACTCGCACCAAGTCCTGTTCACTCATCCTCTCTGTGCTTGCTGACCTACATTGGCTTCCGGTTAAGCAACGCCTCGATTTCAAAATTCTCATCCTTGTTTTCAAATCCCTCCATGGCCTCGCCCCTCACTATCTCTGTAATCTCCTTCAGCCCTATAACCCTTCGAGATATCTGCGCTCCTCCAATTGTGGCCTCTTGAGCATCTCCGATTTTAATCGCTCCACTATTGCCATCTGTGCCTTCAGCTGCCAAGGCCCTAAGCTCTGGAATTTCCTCCCTAAACCTCTCCGCCTCTCTAACTCTCTTTCCTCCTTTAAGACGCTCCTTCAAACCTAGCTTTTGGTCATCTGCCCTAATTTCTCCTTTTGTGCCTCGATGTCAAATTTTTGTCTTATAATACTCCTGTGCAGCGCCTTGGAACGTTTTGCTATGTTGAAGGCGCTGTATAAATACAAGTTGTTATTGTGCATGGACGAATAATGTAACATATTGTGCAAATCATAGTATATACACCAGATAATTAAGATATTCTAAGTTCTGTGCTATCCTCTATTCTCTACAGATCCACTGTCTTCCAAACTCCCTCCTGAACAGATCTGCAGTAGCTTGCTCCTAAGGTGGTGGGTTATGTTCTGAATGCCCATCACCTGTTTCATGTTGTGCATTCCAATGATGTGCTGGTTTAAATATCACAGCAACGAGGATTGAGTGTGATTTTGCATATGGAAATTCTAGCGTTCATTTTTTTTCCTCTGAGGTTCATTTATGTACATGGCACTGTCTAGTGTAATTTGAACAACTCTGCTATGTTCATCTCTAACACCTTATATTCGTAACACTTTTCTGTTGGTAAATCGTTTTCCTTCACAATTACAGCTTTCCCTGTACACGTAGGTTCTGTGCTGTTACTTTTACAGCAATATTCATGTGTCAGCTCTGGCTCAGTGGCACTTGCTTCTGAATCAGAAGGTTGTCCCACTCCAGGGAATTGAGCACATAAACCAGGGTCTTGAGCACATAAATCTAGGCTGACACTCCAGTGCAGTGCTGAGGGAGTGCTGCACTGTCGGAGGTGCCGTCTTTCGGATGAGACGTTAAATCGAGGCCCCGTCTGCTCTTTCAGGTGGACGTAAAAGATCCCATGACACTATTTCGAAGAAGAGCAGGGGAGTTATCCCCGGTGCCAATATTTATCCCTCAATCAACATAACAAAACAGAATTATCTGGTCATTAGCACATTGCTGCTTGTGGGAGCTTGCTGCGTTTCCCACATTACAACAGTGACTACACTCCAAAAGTACTTCATTGGCTGTAAAGCACTTTGAGACGTCCGGTGGTCTTGAAAGGCACTATAAAATGCAAGTCTTTTCCTTAGCTTTGTGTACTCCAAACTGGGCAGCAACTTGCCCATTTCATGCCAGGTCTTTCCTGATGATTGATCTTTGTCGCATATTCCCATACTTGCCAATCCTTTGCACACATTGGAATGCTCTGCCTTCATGAAAATTTACTTATGACACTCCAGAGATCATCAGGATTCGCAGGACCCGCTTGAAATGTTCTTTTTTCCTCTGCTGATGTTGAGCTATTTTCTACTACAGTTACACACTCCACAACTGGATTAATGACCTTTTGACACTTATACAGGTTAAGTGGCTTGCTAACTGCTTGAAAATCATTTATATTTGATGGTCATTTATCTCTGATGCCATGATTGGCTACTATTTTCCATTACCACTGGTACAGTCCCATTCTCAGGAATTGGATGTTTGAAAAACATGTTCTTGTGATGGTTTAATGTCAGCATTTCGATTTTGGGTTTTAGCTATTGAGACTGGCTTTACAAATCCAAACTGTTCAGTTGGTTGGTTGATGAGCTGAATATACGGTCAGCCTATCTGAGATTGCTCATAATGGTAGGAAATATGTTCATAACCAACTCTGTATTTGCTTTTAAAACCAGGAGTGGGAGGAAAGGAGAAAGCAAAACATTGAAAAAATGAATGAAGAAATGGAGAAAATAGCAGAATATGAACGTAGCCGACAGGTAAGAATTTTTAGGTCTTTTATGTTTCTGCTATTCTTTTATCCTTTTCTCTTCCTGCCCCACACCAAAAAAGTCAGACTTGATCACGTACCCAATATATAAATATATATATATAAATATAGTATGTGTGCTCAACTTTAAACACATTTCATTAGGTTACAGGTTTGTTCTTCACTAGAGCTCACTTTTTTTTCTTCTCATTTCCTTTGCTGAAGATGTTTAAGTCCTTGCTGGATGCAGTTTCGCAGGTGCCATTCACCCTCCAATACCTCTGCCAAGTAGCTCTCATTCACGTGTAAAACCTGAAGGTGATTGATGGCAGGCTATTCAACAGTTGAACCTGAACCTATCATACTCTGTCCATGTGTACACTTCAGCAGTGTTTGCTGGAAAGCAATCAGGAACAGGAACCTTGGTTGGATTTTTTTTCACTCTAGCCCAAATTGCTAAGACCAATTGAGGCATACACTGTCTCCCAGCTAATATCAGCTACCTCAGCTTGGACTAGGGATCGGGTTTGGGATGCTGTTGGTCTGTGTGACTCAATCACTTACTGGATGATCTTACTGAGCAATCAGGAGCCCTCCACTGGGGCTTTAACCAGTGAGAAGTGTAGGTGGGTTTTTTCTTGCTGTAGCATTTTGATGCATTGGTTAAGTTTTCTTAAGACATTTTTCTTGCATTTTCAAGACCATACATTGGCACCACTCAGTGTTATAAAGGATACTTGATTAGTAACTGCTTACCTAAAATTGGTTAACATCCAACCTTGCAGGAAACCAGTTGGTTAGCATTCGATGTGAGATGCCTTGCAGAGACCCATTTTGTTTATATAGTACTTCAGCACAGAAACAGGCCATTCGGCCCAACTGGTGTTTATGCTGCACACGAGCCTCCTCTCACCCTACTTCATCCAACCCCATCACCATATTCTTCTATTCCTTTCGCCCTCATGTGTTTATCTAACTTCCCCTTAAATGCATCTAAACTATTCGCCTCAACCACGCCATGTGGTAGCGAGTTCCACATTCTCACCACTCTAATGAAGTTTCTCCTGAATTCCCTATTGGATTTATTAATGACTATCTTTTATAGTCCGGTCTCCCCCACAAGTGGAAACTTCTTCTCTACGTCTACCCTATCAAACCCTTTCATAATCTTAAAGACCTTTATCAGGTCACCCCTCAGTCTTCTCTTTTCTAGAGGGAAAAAGCCCCAGCCTGTTCAATCTTTCCTGATAGGTATAACCTCTCAGTGCTGGTATCAACCTAGTAAAGCTTTTTTGCACCTTCTCCAGTGCCTCTATATCCTTTTTATGATATAGCGACCAGAACTGTACTCCAACTGTGGTCTAACCAAGGTCTATACAAGTTTAACATAACTTCACTGCATTTCAGTTCTATCCCTCCAGAACTGAACCCCAGTGTTTTGTTTGCTTTTTTTATGGCCTTATTAACCTGCATCGCTACTTTTAGTGATTTGTGTACCTGTACCTCAGATCCCTCTGCTCCTCTACCCCAGATCGGATTATAACCAATTTTAGGTAAGCAGTTGCTGATCAAGTATCCTTATATCCTTTATATGCATTGGTTGTGATCTTCCAAAGTTTCCTAGATTCTAGAACGGGCCAAGCGGATTGGAAGGTAGCAAATGTAACCGCGCTATTCAAGAAAGCAGGGAGAGAGAAAACGGGGAACTTATAGGCCAGTTAACCTGACATCAGTCGTTGGGAAAATGCTGGAATCTATTATTAAGGAAGTAGTAACAGGGCACTTAGAAAATTATAATATGATTAGGCAGAGTCAATGTGGTTTTATGAAAGGAAAATCGTGTTTGACAAATTTATTGGAGTTTTTTGAGGATGTAACCAGCAGGGTAGATAAAGGGGAACCAGTGGATGTAGTATATTTGGATTTCCAAACGGCATTCGATAAGGTGCTACAAGTTAAGGGCTCATGGGGTTGGGGGTAATATATTAGCATGAATAGAGGATTGGTTAACGGACAGAAAACAGAGAGTAGGGATAAACGGGTCATTGGCAGGCTGTAACTAGTGGGGTGCTGCAAGGATCAGTACATGGGCCTCAACTATGTTCTATCTATATTAATGACTTAGATGAAGGGACCGATTGGAATGTATCCAAGTTTGCTGATGATACAAAGCTAGGTGAGAAAGTAAGCTGTGAGGACACAGAGCCTGCAAAGGGATATAGATAGGTTAAGTGAGTGGGCAATAAGGTGGAAGATGGAGTATAATGTGGGAAAATGTGAGGTTATTCACTTTGGTAGGAAGAATAGAAAAACAGAATATTTTTTAAATGGTGAGAAACAATTAAATGTTGGTGTTCAGAGAGATTTAGGTGCAGGAAACACAGAGAGTTAGCTTGCAGGTACAGCAAGCAATTAGGAAGGCAAAGGAACAGTAGCATAGTGGTAATGTCACTGGGCTAATGATCCAGAGACGTGAATTCAAATCCCATTTTAATTCAGTTAATTAAATAAATCTGGAATAAAAAGCTAGTATCAGTAATGGTAACCATGAATCTACCGGATTGTCGTAAAAACCCATCTGGTTCACTAATGCCCTTTAGGGAAGGAAATCTGCCGTCCTTACCTGGTCTGGCCGATATGTGACTCCAGACACACAGCAATGTGGTTGACTCTTAACTGCCCTCTGAAATGGCCTAGCAAGCCACTCAGTTGTAACAAACCGCTACGAAAAACAATAAAAAGAATGAAACCGGACAGACCACCCGGCATCGACCTCGGCACCGGCTACGGACATGGCAACGGCACACCCAGCCCAGTTGACCCTGCAAAGTCCTCCTCACCAACATCTGGGGACTTGTACCAAAATTGGGAGAGCTGTCTCACAGACTAGTCAAGCAACAGCCTGACATTGTCATACTAACAGAATCATACCTTTCAGCAATGTCCCAAACTCCTCCATCACCATCCCTGGGTATGTCCTGTCCCACTAGATTTTTGGGCACTAAGGGAATCAAGGGATATGGGGATTGGGCGGGAAAGTGGAGTTGAGGTCGAAGATCAGCCATGATCTTATTGAATGGTGGAGCAGGCTCGAAGGGCCGTGTGGCTTACTCCTGCTCCTAATTCTTATGTTCTGAGTGGTAACAATGCATGGTAAATGCAAGTGAAATGTCTATTGTAAGAAAACTTTTTTGTCCAAGTTTCTCTCTTCTACTCCCTTTTGAAGGTAGCCACTTACAATGGGATAGGGCTCCATCAGCGATGGTGGCCCTCCAGTGCCTTGCCAATGTAGCTACCAACTTGCTTAGCATTTGTTAACGGGCTATTTGACTGTTGTACCTAATTTATCATTACCTGACATCCATACATTGTAACTTGCAGCAGGAACAGAAATCTTGGCTCATTTTTCTGTCCTTAGCCAAGGCTACTTAAATTAATTTTGGGAGCCCCATCACTGCCATGCTTGATCAGCACAGACTATGAACCTTCCGTTAGATTTACCCACTGAACCATCAAGGACCTATGGATTTTAAATTAAAATTTTAACTGTTTTCCCATTTAAAGTTTTGCTGCAGGTTATTGCGCTTGGCATGCAACCTCTAACTCAAAGTGGACGACAGCTTCAGCTAGTTGTACCATTATTTTCAGATGGTTTCTAATAAACAGTTATGCAGGCATTTTGTCTTTTGCATGGCTTTGCTTTAAGGAGTGTTCAACTACTAGGGCAGCACTGATGAAAACCGATTTCAGTGGCGTCTCTCTGTGGACCACTGATTAATTATCTTGAACCTCTAGAGTACATAGTGTCATGTTCATAAAGATGTCTAAAGATTGACAAGGTTGCTTCAATGAAGCGTCCAGTCTTTAGAATTCCGCTTCTTGTTTTAAGGCAAGAGATAAAGATTTTGGACAATACACCTTGCCTTCACAATGGATGATGTCTTAAGTATGAATTTTGGTAGCATTTTAGTATTACAATAATGGCCCACTGCTAACATCTGAATAGCCTTATTACTGTAACGTTGGCCTGGACTTTGCGTTCCCCATGACTGCGCACGCTGTTCTAAGCCTTGTAAAAGGTCCCGCAAATTCTGGGTTTTCGCATGCGCTGCGCATGCGCGAAAACCCGGAACTTATGATCTGTCAAGGTTTGCCTTGACAGATCTACCGTACCGACCCAAAAATCACTTTCGCTGGTGCAGAGTTGGGTTATTTGCCCAACTACTGCCCAGCAAATGCCCTCGAAACCCTTATGCCTTTTATGCTTTCACCAGCATAAGGGTTAATATAAATCTTAAATTAAAAATTTAAAAATAAAAAATCATGCACAAACATTTAAAATTAGTTTATGTAAATTTTGGCCCGGATTAAAATGTTTAAAATTATTTTTTTTAAATTAAATTTTTATTGTAAATGCTTTATTGAAAGGACTTTTAATTAAATTTGAAAATGGGAACATTTGATTTTATTTCAGTTCTATCAGTTATTTAATTATTTGGAGATTCCTCATATGCGTATGGGGATTCCGTTCGTAAATGGAATCCCCATAAGCATATTAGGAATCCTCCTTTCTGATTGGAGGACCTGGCCCACGTGATCCCAGGGGCGCTGCCGAACCACCTACGTCCCTGGGCTCCGTGGGCCTTTACGCAGGCGTACGCTGCAGGCCCAGGACCCGAAGTCTCCGAATTCCGGAAGCCTGAATGTAGGTGCGGATTTTTTTATCGGGTCGGAGGCGTACTCCGGAGGTACACCTCCGACCGCAAATTCTGGCCCTTTCGAATTGGTTTGAGTCATTGTGCGAGTGTGTAAACCTAAAACTGGCAAATCTAGGGAGCATGGAATTCCCTAAAGATGCTAGTAGCCTAAGGGTTAAAGGGAGCACATTAAAATTCCAAACATTATATTACTTAATCTTATCTGCAAACCTCTGCCACCCTGAGCACAAAATAAAAAGCTTCTCTTGTTTCAAATACAAAATGATACTCTTCCCATAATTGATGTTACTCTCAACAGATTTGAGCCATAAATGTGAGTCAGTGAAACTTTTTTTGCACTGGCGTGCCAGTCTAGATTATGTGCTGAAGACTCGGGAGTGGGACTTGAACCCATGACTTTCTGATTCAGAAGCAAAAGTACTACCACTGAGCCACGACACGTTATGTAAACTAGAAAGGCACATTGTAGTGAAATAAACGATGAATTAACATGAGATATTAATGGGTTTGTAATAGATGTATATCTTATGGGTGTTATAGTTAATTATATTTCACTACTTTAAAATATATTTTCTTCAAATTGTTGATTGTACATTCAAGTTGTCATGTATAATATCTACATTTGAACATGTATGTTAATTTTGTCATATTTAAACCATGATGGGTATAACATTTTTAGTACGAAAATCAGTATCATCTGCGTTATGCTTTTTGTTCCCCTGGAATTTTGTATTGAGTAAGGCTTATGTGAAACCATATCACATCTCTTCACAAAACTCACTGCACATATTTCCCTACTGTTTGGGTTATAAGTGAGAACTGATATATACTTCATTAGTAATGTAGCTTGAAGCACACCATCAGCTTGCCTGATGGATATCTTCAAAATTAACCCCAGCTGGTTAAAGAAATTACAGTACTGAGGAGCACTTTAATTATAAAATGACCTCCGCAGAATTTCGTACTACAGAAATTGTAATGGAATAAAATGTGAACACTTGGCAAAAGGATACTTTCCAAATATGGAGATTAATTTTTTATTATGCTCATGGTAACTGATCCCATGCACATAGGAGAAATAAATGAGGGATTGGATAATGGATCATGGACAATAGAGCTGGAATCCAGGAATCTACTATCCGTTCCCAGCAGGAAAATATACATTGTAATAGGTCATACAATAAAGATGCATGTAGCAAAATAGGGGGCTTTTGCATGTGATGGGTTGGCTTTTTAGCATGGGAGTGTCAATTTTTAACGTGGGGTGTTTGGACGTTGTATATGGGAACTTGGATTTCTAATGCGGGCGCGAGGGGGTGGCGCTAGGATTTTTAGTATGGGGATGTTGGATTTTGTTTAATGGGAGCTTGGTTTTTAACTGGGGTGGTGGGGGAGATCAGTTTTTATATGTGTTGCCCACTCATTTGTGCTATTTTGATCCAACCCCTGCTCTAAGAACTCCCATCTCCAGAGTATTGGGGAACATTTCCAGGGGCTTCACCTACAGTGATGTGCTTTGAAGAGCAGTGACTGTTCTGTAAGAAACCCTGATATTTTTTGCACCGAAAAATCTCACAAGCAGCAAAGAGAAGAGTGACCAGTTAATCTATTGGTGATCCAATATGATCCCACCACCAAACGCATCTTCCCCTCACCTCCCCTTTCAGCATTCCGAAGGGACCGCTTCCTCCGCGACACCCTGGTCCACTCCTCAATCACCCCCAACAACCCTTCCCCTTCGCCCGGCACCTTCCCGTGCAAGCGCGGGAGATGCAACACCTGCCCTTTTACCTCCTCACTTCCCACTGTCCAGGGCCCCAAACACCCCTTCCAGGTGAAACAGCGATTTATTTCTACTCCTTGCAATTTAGTATACTGTATTCGCTGCTCACGATGCGGTCTCCTCTACATTGGGGAGACCAAACGCAGATTGGGCGACCGCTTTGCGGAACACTTCCATTCAGTCCATAAGGTTGACCCCGAGCGTCCGGTCGCCTGTCACTTTAATTCTCCGCTTCACTCCCACTCTGATCTCTCTGTCCTCGGCCTCTTACACTGTTCCAATGAAGCTCAACGTAAGCTCGAGGAACAGCACCTCATCTTTCGATTAGGCACTTCACAGCCTTCTGGACTCAACATTGAGTTCAACAATTTCAGACTATAACCCCTGCCCCCATTTTTCAGACTGTATGATTCTGCCATCCCCATTTGCAACATTTAATCTTTCCTGCCTCCTACCCTAGCACAGACTGTTCCTTCAGATCCTCCCTTCTTTCCCCCCCTCCCCCCCCCCCCCTCCCCACACTTCCTGCCTCTGCACCTGCTTAAATCCTGTTACATCTCTAGCCTTTTCCAGTTCTGCAGAAGGGTCCCAGACCTGAAACGTTAACTCTGTTTCTCTCTCCCGGATGCTGCATGGCCTGCTGAGTGCTTCCAGCATTTTCTGTTGTTATTTCAGATTTCCAGCATCTGCAGTATTTTGCTATTGTGCTAATCTATTGGTGATGCTGGTTGAAGGAAAAGTGTTGGCTGGAATGCTCCTAGCTCTTTGTGCTATGCAATCATTAACATTCACATGAACGACTGGAACAGGCAGATGGTGTCTTGGTTTAACATCTCCTCAGGATGGCATCTGACAATACAGCACTTCCCCATCACTACAGTGGAATGTCAACCTAAATGACATGCTTAAGTGGTAGAGTGTGACTGAAGTAGATTGCTGCTTAAATAGAGAACTAAAGAAAGACTTGCATTTATATAGTGCCTTTCATGACCTCAAGACATCCCAAACAGCCAATGAAATACTGTTGAAGTGTAGTCACTGTTGTAATGTAGGAAATGCAGCAGCCAAATTGTGCACAGCAAGCTCCCACAAACAGCAATGTAATGACCAGATAATCTGTTGGTTGAGGAATAAATATTGGCCAGGGCGCCAGGGAGAACCCTCCTGCTCTTCTTCGAAATAGTGCCATGGTATCTTTTACATCCACCTGAGAGCGAAGACGGGGTGCTGCAGTGCAGTCGTGCCGTGGTGTACACACCTCGGCAGTACTGCATTGTAGTGTCTGCCTAGATTATGTGCTCAAGTCTCTGGAGTATGACTCAAACCTACAAACTTCCGACTCTGAGGTGAGAGTGTTACCAACTGAGCCACGGCTGAAGGAATAGGATTCCTGATTTTCTCCCCCCCCTCCCCCCCCCCAGAAAAAAATCTTCATCCTATGCCAGGCACCATTGGCTGTCCCAATCCAATTGGTCATAGTGCTTTGTAACTAGCCATTACATTAAGAAGTGAGAGTAGTCAGGCTTACTCACCTGCTTGCTGTGACTTCTGTTTTCCCCCTGCATTCCTGTACTATGAAGAAAACCTGAGTAGCTTTACAATAAAACCAAAAGTAAAAAAATGGTTTGTATCTTCACTAAAGTATGGACTATAAATAGATGTATTTTTCCCACTACTGATAACTGGGAATAGTGTCACCAACAGCAATAATGCTATTTTCGGCCTGCTGCCAGGAATAAAGTTGGACTATTTCTTTAAATTCCCTGCCTTTTTAACTAGTGGCAGGGAACTGCTGTTGGGGGATACCAAGTGCATACTGACCCCCACACAAGGAGGGGGTGAGTACAGTTATAACTGATTTTAATACTCTGTCTTTCAAAATTGTTGTTTATTATTGGATGGGGCTCCCAAGTATTCAGAAGGATTTACAAAAATTGTTTACATCAGTTTTTTGCCAGCATAAATGGGAGAAAGATTTTACTCTTGTTTGGTAGCAGCTCTTTTTTCAAATACACTCAATGGCCCAGAAATTCGCTTCTCCGGCTTGCCGCGGGGGCAAGGATCGCGCGCGCTCTTACCTACCGCGCCTGCCGTTGTGTTTTGGGCCCACGGGAACTTCGGGTCCTGGGCCTCTCCCAACTGCCGGCGCGCAGTGCTTGCGTGTTCCAGGGGCGCAGTTAGTGCGATGCAACCCCTGGGATCATGTGGGCCATGGAGAGCCAATGGCAGCAGACCATCTTTCATTCATAGATTTCTGTGAATTGAAATCGGCCCCAAAAGAACAGCTAAACTTAAAGTAAATTAAAAAAAAACATCACATTTATAAAATAACTATAGTTAAATAAATTAACCACTTTAAACAAAAATTTAAATTTTTGAAAAAATGAAAATACTTTTTAAAAGTGATAAAAATAAACTTACCTTTCTTTAAAGTATCTAAAACAGATAAACCTGTGGAAATTTTTTTAAAATTATACTTAATTAACCACTTACCTTGTTCAAAAGGGGTCTTACGCCTCCTTTTTATTAGCGTAGTATCTTCAATACTTACCCTCGCGTAGAAACCTGAAAAAAAATCTAAGTGTGCTGCGTGCGCACAGCCTCTAGCGTGCACGCGGTTCACCTAGGAACCGCCCCCTTCACCATACCGGAAGTTCCGGTTTCCCGCGCATGCGCAGTGCATGCAGGAAACCGGCACTTCAGGAAGCAATACGGGTGAGTACACAGTCCGTACTCACCTGGGAAGGGCTGAATTTTTGGGCCAATAATATAGCTGCTCCCACACAAGGGGGAAATTGCACATTACATGTGGCTAGTTTCACACACCAGAATTTCACTAATATTACTCTTTACAAATTTTTAACATTAAAAATGCAAAAGTGGAAGAAGTCCGACTGAATAATTAATCAACTAACTAAATTCAACTATTCAGTGTAGTTAGAAAGGCTATATTTTCATCTTCCTACATCCAGATGCTAACAAAGTTAAACAGCTGCTGTGGGATTGTTGTTGAATATTTCAGTCACTAGGGCATTGGTACATCTGTAGACCTGAACAAAAAAACATAGTAGTTTGATTCTCTAATTAATAGCTTGTTACTGAGTCACTTGAGTCCAGTACTGTTAAAAGATATGTTGAGCAGGTGGAGTACAAGATTCCATATGGACAGAATCGTTAGGATTCATTGTAAAATGCTGAAAAATAACTTCAGTCAGAAGTACATAAACATCAATTCCTGGTTCACGAGTCAGACTCTATGCCTTGCTTAAAATAGTAAGCAGAAGTTGGATCACTGAAGAAAAAAAATAATTCAGATTCCTGCTTGCCAATATAATGCTCCAGAACTAGCCACACCTCTAACCAAGCTGTTCCAATACAGCTACAACAGGAAAATTGCCAAGGTATGTCCTGTCCACAAAATGCAGGACAAACCCAGTCCGGCAATTACCGCCCCATCAGCCTACTCTGTCATCAGCAAAGTGATGGAAGGTGCCATCGACACTGCTATCAAGCGCCACTTACTCACCAATAAGCTGCTAACCAATGCTCAGTTTGGGTTCCGCCAGGATCACTCGGCTCCAGACATCATTACAGCCTTGGTCCAAACATGGACAAAAGAGCTGAATTCCAGAGGTGAGGTGAGAGTGACTGCCCTTAACATCAAGGCAGCATTTGACCGAGTGTGGCACCAAGGAGCCCTAGTAAAATTAAAGTCAATGGGGATCAGGGGGAAAACTCTTCACCAGCTGGAGTCATACCTAGCACAAAGGAAGATGGTTGTGATTGTTGGAGGCCAATCATCTCAGCTCCAGGACATTGCTGCAGGAGTTCCTCAGGATAGTGTCTTAGGCCCAACCATCTTCAGCTGCTTCATCAGTGACATTCTCTCCATCATAAGGTCAGAAGTGGGGATGTTCGCTGATGATTGTATAGTGCTCAGTTCCATTCGCAACTCCTCAGATAATGAAGCAATCCGTGCCCGCATTCAGCAAGACCTTAACAACATCCAGGCTTGGGCTAATAAGTTACAAGTAACATTTGCACCACACAAGTGCCAGGCAATGACCATCTCCAACACGAGTGAGTCTAACCATGTCCCCATGACATTCAATGGCATTACCTTCATTGAATCCCTCACCATCAACATTCTAGGTGTCACCATTGACCAGAAACTTAACTGGACCAGCCACATATATACTGTGGCTACAAGAGCAGGTCAGAGGCTGGGTATTCTGCGGCGAGTGTCTCACCTCCTGACTCCCCAAAGCCTTTCCACCATCTGCAAGGCACATGTCAGGAGTGTGATGGAATACTCTCTACTTGCCTGGATGAGTGCAGCTCCAACAACACTCAAGAAGCTCGACACCATCCAGGACAAAGCAGCCCGCTTGATTGGCACCCCATCCACCACCTTAAACATTCACTCCCTCCACCACCGGCGCAAAGTGGCTGCAATGTGTACCATCTACAAGATGCACTGTAGAGACTCGCCAAGGCTTCTTCGGCAGCACCTCCCAAACCCGCGATCTCTACCACCTAGAAGGACAAGGGCAGCAGGCGCATGGGAACACCACCACCTCCAAGTTCCCCTCCAAGTCGCACACCATCCTGACTTGGACATATATCGCCGTTCCTTCATCGTCACTGAGTCGAAATCCTGGAACTCTCCTCCTAATAGCACTGTGGGAGTACCTTCACCACACGGACTGCAGCGGTTCAAGAATGAGGCTCACCACCACCTTCTCAAGGGCAATTAGGGATGGGCAATAAATGCTGGCTTTGCCAGTGACGCCCACATAAGAACATTAGAAATAGGAGCAGGAGTAGACCATGTGGCCCATCGCGCCTGCTCCGCCATTCAATAAAATCACGGCTGACCTCCGACATCAGCTCCACTTTCCCCCATATCCCTCGATTCACTTAGTGCCCAAAAATCTATCGATCTCAGTTTTCAATATACTTATCGACTGAGCGTCCACAGCCCTCTGGGGTAGAGAATTCCAAAGATTCCTGTAACTGGTGCTGATGAGGACCAATATAAATTGTAATCTTTACTGAAGGACCTGCTTTATGTATGAGAGATGTGTATTCTGTCTCTTCGGTGTTTAATCTTTAATGTCTGATTTTAACTCTCCCGTTGCCCGGTGGGAAGGGAGCATGCGGTAGGGGTTAAAATGGCAGTCGGACACTTCCTGCTGCGTTCCTGACACGTCAGCGCCCGCCGCCTTTTTATCTGCGGTTATTTTGAATTCAGTAGAGGCGGCCGCCACAGGCAGGTGGGGACTCATTAAAATGTGACGGTCGTACTCTGGTTATGTCATCCGAACCCCAACGCCATTTTATCTGAAAATTGCGGAATCCCATTCCCAGACCTACCAGTAAAACCTGGCTTGATTGACGTGTGAGAGCTACTGAAGCTCTATATTAAAAAGGGACTCAGAGCTGCAGATCAGTGGACCAGAGGATCCTTTTGCTGACTGGCTTGCCAGATTCCAACTTGCAGATTCTTTCTTTCACACTTTTTTGCTCTCATCACCCTGAATAAGCTTCAGCTGCTTATTATGGGGGCTAGCTACTGTATTCTGGATGGAGGAACACTTGCAGGGGGAGGAGGAGCAGCAGGAACTGCTGCAACTAGCAGCAGGTAGACTTCTCAGAAGACAGCAGGTGACAGGGACTGCTTGTAGGAGGCCTTACCCAGCACACACGGTGTACAGACCTCTTTGAGGAGCAGTGCAGGAGGAGGCCGTGTTTCTCCAGGCAGGACGTCTCAAGACTTCTGCAACCTTCTGCAGCAGGACCTATTGCCTGCTGGGCTGGCGGGGGTGGGGGCATGATTTTTCAGTGGCTCTCAGTCACCACAGCCCTTAACTTCTTCACCACTGGCTCCTTTCAGTCTGCTATGAGGACATCAGCCGCATCTCCCAGTCTGCAGTACAGAGCTGTATTAAGCAGGTTACTGACTCCCTGTTCGCTGGGGCGGAGCAGTATATCCGTTCTCCGTTGATCTTGGCAATCAACAGGAGAGAGCTCGGGGTTTTGCAGCAGTGGCTGGCTTCCTTCGTGTACAGGGTGTCAATGATTGCACACATGTTGCTATCAGGGTACCAGAACACCAGCCAGCAAAGTATGTAAATAGAAAAGGCTATCTCACCGTTAATGTTCAACTAGTGACTGATCACTGGAACACCTTCATGCAGGTTTGTGTAAGGTACCCAGGAAGCTGCCACGATATATTTATCGTGATACAGTCTACCATCCCCCCAATATTTGGCCATGTGAGGACTATGGCAGGTTTGGTCATGGGGGACCAGGGATACCTTGTGGCTAATGACACCCCGCGTAACCCCACTGTATCCTTCGACTCACCTTGCCAAAATGTGTTCGAGTTCTTAAAGCAAAAATGCATGCAGGGGATGCGTCCAGGCTTTAAGTAGAGCTCAGGAGTCGTGCCAGAAATTGCATGTGCCATGTGGGTGGGCTGTCTGATTTTTGCTATGCAATTAGGAGGACAGCCTGTCAATCATATTAAAATGAGGACCAGGAGTTAAAATGGCCCGGGGCTCATGTCGAACGTCATGGGAGCTTGCTGTCTGCCCCGCCCCCCACACACCCGATTTGCATCCTGAGTTAAAATTGGGGTTTCACATTTAGTTACTCCCTTTCCCTAATGTGACTGATAACAGCAGTATTGAAGATACATGTTTGTCTTAAGCCAGTTTTTCATATGGTTGGTAGCTGGACATACAGGTTATGAGCACCACTAATGCCATGAAACAATTCCACATTCAGCCTACAAATACAAATAAATAGGACATAGAGGAAAACCCACTAAGGAACTGTTACTTTAAAAGTATGGCACAACACAAGTCATGTGGTCCTTTCCCAATATTTTTATACAGCAACTTGTGGAGGGAGATAACCTTGGTTCTTTTTCTCCTATTATTGGCAGCAGTTTTTGTTGGCAAAAGATGCCATGCTGTTTTAATTTGATCATTTGGTGCTTGTATAACATTTGAATATCGTATACAGTCATTTTTACAAAACTTTAATCTGAAAAGTTTATAAAATGTTTTTGACTTCACAATCATTACCTGGTTCTATATTTGGAATGTACCTTTAAAAGTTTTTGCATTGATTTCAAGACCTTCATTGGTTGGTAGTGCTGCATTGGTCAAGCACCTCTTTGCTGTTATACTTGGTGAATACTGATGCCTTTTCAAGATAGGTACAAGGTGCATCAGCTGTTTCAGATATTTCTGTCAAGCTCTTTAGGGGATTTGGGAGAATTGAATTGCCTCATTCAATATTCTGCACAGTCACCTGAGAACCTGTTGCAGGAAAAAGTTTCCAGACCAAATAGAGAATTGAATAAATCATTTAGTGGTATTACCAGAAGCAAAATGAGTAAACGAGAGTTAAATTTTGAGTTATAATTCAGCAAAAAAGCATCTGGACCTGGGACACGCTCCTGAATCTCTCGCCTTACAATTCCAACATTAACGAGCATTCGTGGGAGCTCTATGCTGTCCTCACACGATGCCGTGAAGAAAGAAGTATTGGCGCAGCGTCCATTGCAGGAAAATTAAGGCCCCGATATTTACTGGGTCGGGATTCTAAGCGGGGGGACAAGTTCTGGTCGAAGGCCGTGGAGTTTTAACTCCAGGGCGTGCGTGTTTTTTTTTTAACAGATTCCCCGCCCGGAAGCCAGCCCGATTTGACAGGTTTGGCTCCCTGTCGGGCGGGGAACGCTTCAGAAGAAGCTGCAGCCCAGAAGTAGGTAGCTTTCATGCTGCTCGGGGCAGAGATCATGGTTGGTGGCAGGGGGGATTGGGTATAGCGTGGTTTGGGGGGTGGTCGTGGGGGGGGTGGTGGGCGGAAGAGATCAGGGGCAGAAATGGGGCGGAGTAGGAGAGATCGGAGGGAGAGATGGGGCTGTCGGGGAGAGATCAGAGGGAGAGACAGGAGGGGTCGTGGAGAGATCGGAGGGAGAGACAGGGTGGGCGGTGTCGGGGAGAGATCAGAGGGAGAGATGGGAGTTTGTGGAGAGATTGGAGGGAGAGACGGGGGAGGGTGTCGGAGAGATCGGAGGGAAAGATAAGGGAGTTGGGGAGAGTTCAACGGGAGAGATGAGGGGTTGGGGGGTAGTCGGTGCTGGTGGAGGGAGGAGATCCTGGGGGTGGGGGCGATGTTTCAGGTTAGTTTGTTGGGCCTGGAGGAAACACTCCTGCTCCTCCTGTAAAGGCACTTCCCTGATGGATGTGGCCCTTCTCACCTCCTTTTACCTGCCGGGTGTTCCGAGGTGCGGGGAACCTGGCCGACTGTGATTAAAAATGGAAATGCTGTTAAATTGGAGGCACGCAGCCTCCTTAAAAGATTTTAAGGACCAACCCGCCTCCTGGGAGAATATTGGTCCTCCACGCCTCGTCCTGCCTCTGTTACAACCAGAAGTGGGCGGGTTTGAGGTGGGTTGAGATCCTGTTTCAGATTTTTAACATTTTAGCTTCGCATTGACCCAAACCCACCCGTTTTTGGGGGTTAAAATTACCCCCTATGTGTCTCCTTATTGAGGAATACTTGCATAGTGTAGTACTTATTAATGCAGTGGTTATGGAGTTCTTTGTCATCAAGGTAAGGATCATCCATTTAGCTGCCTCTGCTGCTTCTAACTTCTCCCTCCCTAAAGCTATTTTACATACAGCTGTAAACGTAAAGCATTCATATGTAAGAGTTAATGCAGATGATCATAGACACCAGATACAAGTGAGTTGTTACCTATCTCTGATTTCATCCAGCTCTACAACCCTTCGAAATATCTGCATTCCTCCAGTTCTGGCCTCCTGAGCGTCCCCAATTTTAATCGCTCCATCATTGGCGGCTGTGCCTTCAGCTGCCTGTGCCCTAAGCTCTGGAATTCCCTCCCTAAACCTCTCCACCTCTCTTTCCTCCTTTAAGACGCTTCTTAAAACCTACCTCTTTGACCAAGCTTTTGGTCATCAGTCCTAATAGCTCCTTATGTGCCTCGGTGTCAAATTTTGTTTGATAACGTTCCTGTGAAGCACCTTGAGACGTTTTACTACGTTAAAGGCGCTATATAAATACAAGTTGTTGTTCTACAGGGAGGGGTGAGGCCATGGATATAATAAATAATATTATTTACCCAATAATAGTTATACATTTTCATTCTCTTATCTGGTGGAAGGTTGGTATAATGACTCTTTAATGTCACAGTTTGGTTGGTAGCTGAACCAAATATTCAGAAGATTTTTAAAATCTGTATCTTCATATGACGGAAGCTAGTGCCCTGGGAAACTGCCATGACTTTGATTTTTGTTAGATGTCAGCAAGTTATATATTCTGATAACTGAATATTTACGTAAGGACAAAACACCCCTTTATTGTTACACTGTTTCTGTCCAATTTATTTTTGAATTCCTTTTTGTCCAAGAGATTATAATCCCATCTTCCTTTCTGATATAGATAGTAACCTCCACATTACTAAAATCAGGCTTTGTTAACTGTATAGACGCAGTTAAGGGCAATAGGAAATCCAGTCAGATGTTTGCCCCCACCGGAGACATTGGGCTGGATTTTGTCTTGGGGTCGGGTTGGGGTTGTGTAATCTGCATTTCGTGTTTCCCCCCCGACTCCAGATTAATGTGGATGGCTGATGCAATTTTCACTTAATTGGGCAATTGAGTTGCAGCATGTGGGAACCCATGAATTAATTAGTGGTTTCAGTCTGAAGCCCGCCTCTCAGAGATTGTCTGGCTACTGGTGAGAGAGGACCTGTCTGCATTGCTTCTGATGTGAGTGGACCTGGATATGTGTGTGTGAGAGAGAGAGAAAGAGAGAAAGAAAGAGAGAAAGAGAGAGAGAGAGAAAGAGAAAGAGAGAGAGAGTAAGAAAGAAAGAAAGAAAGAGAGAAAGAAAGAAAGAGAGAAAGAGAGAGAGAAAGAGAAAAAGAAAGAACCTCTTACACCAAATGCCATGACATTGAATGTAGCAGCATCACAGGCGACTTTCACACCTAATACTACTACCTTCATCACATCTCCGTTGTAATAGTGCACTTGCAGCCGATAGTCAGCTATCCATTTGTGCTCCCGCCAGGTTTCGCTGGAGTGTTTCACACCAGGCGTGCTTCACGTCAGAAAAGGGTTAAACTAGCTACAACGTTTCAAAATAGCATGACACACCCAATTTAGGGCTTGTTAAGGGCTTCAATGGCCTCTCCCGCCTCTTGGAGGCGGGAGAGAGTCGGGAACCCCGCGACTGATTTTGTCAAAATTGCATGGAGTCGGAAACCCCGACCCCGCAAATTTAACCCCCCACATGCCTCCAAACCCGACTCCATGGGTCATTCAAAATCCAGCCCATTGTATTTAATGCTCTTACTTGAATGATGGGTAGAATAATTTCTCATAAAGTAAAATGCCATTTATCAAGGCAAGTGCGCAAAATCGTCTTCCTGTATTTATTAAACACTGTCCTGGCAACTGACACACGGGTGCCCTGACCTTGCTATCGTTTCCAGCTATGCTGGTTCTAAAGGACTATCTAAGGAACTGGTGTAGTAGTTCTTATTCTTTGAAATTCTCCATGTATCTGTATTTCCTCCCTTCTCTCTTCAGGGCTTTCTTAAAATTTGACCTCTGCCATAAAAATCAAGAATGTTGGTGCTGTATATGATCTCAAAGTTTGCACGTGATGGAATTTGTTATCTAAATGTGCTCTTAATGAGGCAAAAAACATACAATTCCCATTCTCCATGCTCCTGTAAAAGTTGCTGGCTTAAGAGTTTAACATATGCTCTATAGAGGAGAGCTTGGTAGGGAATAATGGGAACTACTTTACCTCTGGTGAGTAACCTGCCTTTTTTTTAGGAAGGAAAAGTTGACAAGAATCCAGTTAGAAATTTCTTGGATGACCGTCGGCGTTCAGGTCCCTTACCAGAGGGGGATAAGAGAGTGGGCAGTCGGCGTAATGTTCGCAGCTGGGGTGGCCCTGACTTTGAGATGGTAAAGTCTGGTATAGAAAAGAAGCGTTGGGAAAAAGGGTGGCAGGTAAGTTATAGCCAATGCATGAAAAGATGCATGATATGTTTTTGTGGCTGCGTATCTGAAGGTTTCATGTGTAAACTTTTCTTTAACAATTTTTTAAGGAAATTTCACGATTGTCATAGAGGAACTATTAGAAAGATGCATTACAATTTTTAATGAGAACCAGAAATATTGAATTGGAGAAATGGACATCCTGTAGGAATCTGGAATAAAATATTCTAGAGGTGATGATTGGCACATTTTCATTCATTTAAAAAAAAATTCTGCCCATTGGATCTGGGCATATTATTGATCTATTTTCTTTTCTCCTTGCTTCTTGTGGGATAACACCTGAGCATAATTTATTTTTCCTGATGTTACAGCAAATGTTAGGAACTTCTCAAACAGGAAAGCATAGGTGTGAACATACTGCTTAAAATTCCCTGATGTAATGCTTTGGAACACCAATGTGCTCTCCTTTTTTATATTTGTTCCCTCAATGTTTCTTTGTCTCCTCTTTCCATTCTTTATCTCTCTATTCAGACTGGTTTGGGGTTAGTATAGTATCAGTGGTGCTACACATAATAGGCAAATGATTCTGCCAAAAGGAATATTCTCCCTGTGATGGAAGCCTTTACCCGTAGATCGTAGCACCCCTGAAATTTCTCTCTTCAGAACCAGCAACTGATGTAACTAAAATGAACATGAGGACAGTATTTCACAAATGTTCGAATGCTTTGGTGGAGCAGTGCAGAATATCGAGTAACCCAGATTTCAACTGTGGACCATATATTTGTGAAACACAGATTCTTATCTCAGACAGTAAGTCTACGAGTGCAGAAAAACAGGCTTGTACATTAATGTGTAATCACTGTAGTTTTATCTCAAACTTATTTGTAAAAGAAAAGTATCCTGGTTTATAGCAAGACTGTCACCAATAGAAGTCCTTTTATTAGCCTGTCGGGCATAGCGAAGATGTGTAATGTAACATACTAAATAATTTTTTTTTTAAATGTGCGGAATATTATGACAAATCAACTAACTCAGTTTAATCTTGGGTATTATTTCTGTTCCTATTGATTAGTCTTGGTTGATCTGTAGATCCTTGTAAATACATAAATGAACTAAAATCCCAACCACAAAAGAAAACTTACAATTCCAAAGATGAGATTAGTTTTGTGAGAGCGAATATTCTTGTTAAAAAATGTTGTATGTCTCTGGTGTCCAAGCTACACTAACATCGGTGGATAAATCTGAAATCCGCTTCTGAGGGAATAGGCTGCAAGCAGCCCCTTCCAAATTGCCATTCAAACAGATGAATCTAAAGAAGTCAGAAATATAGGGCTAGAAATTCGTGGCCTAAGCGCCACGCCGTAGTGCCATTAAATGGCGCTAAAACGGCGGCCGCCGCTGTTTCATCAGCTGCTGCCGGTTCCCGCGGCAGCCACAGTTTTCGTCCTTAACTTTGCGCTGCCAGTAACTGGCAGTGCCATGCTGGACAAAATGGCGGCGTTGTGACGTAAATCGGCTTGCAACGCCAACTTTACGTCACAAGCGCGAACTTCGAACCTAGCGGTGAATTCAGCGCTGGGTCCTAAGCACGCATGCAAGCAGGCTGACGGTGGCGATGTCTGGACCTCTTAAAGGGACACACGCATCATTCAGGTAAGTTCGAATTTAAGGGTTTAGACTTTTTTTTATTTTATTGAAGTGGTGGCTTGCTGCAATAGATGTGAAAAGTTTTTTAAGTGTGTAGGGAGTGCTGCTGGACGCTTGCAAGGGCTCGGATGGTAAATGAAGGCCTTTGAGAAGACAGAACATGCTGCGAATACTCAGCAGGTCACGCAACATCCGTGGAGAGAAAAACAGAGTTCACGTCTCAGATCGACATGCTGCCTGAGCAACTGAGTATTTCCAGCATTTTATGCTGTCATTTCACATTTACAGCATCCGCCTACAGAGGGAAGAGGAGGAAGCCACAGAGGAGGAAGCCAAAGAGGAGGAATCAGATGGAAGGATGTATCCCAGACAGCCCCTTTGTGGCCGGGATATCTGGGATGGAATCATCCGCCTGCGGTCCCAGTGAGCACAACGCCAGTTCCCCTTTCAACATTAGTCCCACACCTTACCTTCCATCTGTTACTGACCATCACAATGTCCTTGACATGAATCTTGTCATTCATGTATGAAGTAATACTGGGCGGCCTGCTGGTGGCGCTGTCCAGGGAGAGTATAAATATTCAGGCATGGGCCCAGCTTGCTTAGGACGTTCCTCAACAGGAACTAGTGAAGGACACAACTCGATCACCATGTTGGAAAACAGTTGATTAAAGCTTTGTTTAACGCTTAGACCAAGTGCCTAGTAGTTTTCTTACATCAATTTAATCAACTGGACCTGCTCCACGCTCTGAGTGGTTTTGGGAACAGATGGCTACGACTCAAACGGTAGAAGGGAACCAGACGTAGTAATCAATCCATCATGGAGAAACTACTCCAACCCGCTCGTCTTGACCTGGACCCGAATTCACCGACAACTGCTAAGGTATGGAAACACTGGTATCGTACCTTCAGCAACTACCTCGGCATGTGGTGAGAATGTTCCTGATAAGTTTACTTGCCAATTATGTATCCCCTTATGTGTTTGACTATATCGAAGACTGTAAACTATGACTCCGCTATCCGAATACTACAGCAACTATATGTTAAGGCCCCAAACGAAATTTTTGCTCGGCATCTACTGGCCACAACTCGACAACAACCCGGGGTATCACTTGACGAATTCCTTCAAAAGCTTCGCAGGCTCAGCAAAGATTGTAATCTCAAGGCTGTCTCAGCTGAGCAGTACCAGGAGGAGTTAATTCGTGATTCTTTTATTCATGGAATTGCGTCTCCCTTCATACGCCAGCGTCTGCTGGAGAATAAAATCCTCGAGTTACAAGCTGCCTATGACCAGGCATATTCTCTGGACTTGGCAAAAAAAAATGCAGATGCCTATCTTTTACCACGTGCATGGACTGCTGCTATCACTTTTAGTGACTCCTCCGATAAGCCTCAGGCGGAAGCCCTCACTGGTGACGACTCTATCCTAGCTGATGACGACCCTACCCTAGCGGCATCTTGGCAATCTAAAAGGAAGTGTTTCTTCTGTGGAGGTGCATTTCATTATAGGAAATTTTGTCCTGCTCGTAATGCAATCTGCAATCATTGCAGTAAGAAAGGCCACTTCTCAAAAGTATGTCAGTCAAGAGCCTCTTCTAGGGTTACAGCTGCTCCCTTTAAAACTGCTCCTCCCCCAAGAGCCACTACTAATGTTACAGCTGTCATCTATAAAACTGCTCCTCCCCCAAGAGCCACTACTAATGTTACAGCTATTAAGATAAAACTGCCCCTCCTCCCATCACAGCTGTTTTTCCCCAAAGCCGGTCCCATGCAGCCACGAAGGTTTCGGTAAATGGACACATTTTGAGTGCATTAATCGACTCATGCAGCTCTGACAGCTTCATCAGTATTTACCCCTCGGACAGGGAAATTGCAATGGCTCTGACGACACTGACCACTAACTCTTCCGGCTTTTGTCTTGTCGACCTTATTCTCAATGGCCGCACTTATTTCTCTACCCGGCTCGGGGTGCTCAAAAACCTATGCAGTGATGTGCTCCTGGGACAGGATTTCCAGAAACAACACAAAAGACTCACTTTCGAGTTTGGAGGATCAAAGCCGGAGCTTACTATTTCCAAAGTACCGTTTTGTGCACTTTCGGCGGCTTCGCTCGACGAGCCCTCCTTGTTTGCCAATCTTTCCCCCCGATGTAAGCCCATAGCCACTAAATCACGACGTTTCAGCCAAGATGACCTATCCTTTATCGAGGCAGAGATCTCTCGCCTTCTAGCTGACGGTATCATTGAGCCATGTTCATCTTCCTGGCGGGCTCAAGTCGTCGTTGTTAAAAATCCTCTGAAGCAACACAAGAAACGTCTTTGCATCGATTACTCGCAAACTATTAACCAGTATACTGACCTGGATGCCTACCCACTACCATGCATCAATGACATGGTCAATAACCTTGCTAACTACAAGGTATTTTCAACTTTTGACTTAAAGAGCGCATACTATCAAGTACCGTTAAAGGACTCTGACAAAAAGTATACGGCTTTTGAGGCCAATGGTCGGCTTTACCAGTTTCGTCGCCTTCCATTCGGGGTCACCAATGGGGTGGCCGTCTTTCAACGGGCAATGGATAGCCTAGTCAAACAGGAGAACTTAACAGACACTTTTCCATATCTGGATAATATCGCCATTGCTGGTCATGACCAGAAGGAGCATGATGCCAACCTCCAGAAATTTCTTGATGTTCTCCATCGTCGCAACTTAACCTTAAATGAGTCCAAATCTGTGAAATCAGTACCATCAGTCAACATCCTTGGCTACTGGGTGGGCAATGGTGTCATCAAACCGGATCCGGAGCGACTTCGTCCGCTTCAGGAGCTCCCTACTCCTACGAATCTCAGCTCTCTTCGTCGGGCCCTCGGCATGTTCGCCTATTATGCGAAGTGGATACCTCACTTTTCCGACAAGATCCAGCCCCTGCTTCACGCGAAGTCATTTCCGTTGGAGGCGAGGGCTATTTCAGCTTTCGACCTCCTCAAGTAACAACTAGAAAAAGCCGCGCTTCATTCCATCGATGAAAATCTCCCTTTCGTGGTCGAGTGCGATGCATCGGAGGTGGCGATCTCGGCTACCTTGAATCAAGGCAGTCGACCCGTTGCATTTCTGTCTGGAACTTTGCAGGGTAGCAAGCTCCATTATCCTCCTGTCGAGAAGGAGGCTACGGCTATCATCGAAGCAGTACGTAAATGGAGTCATTTTCTCGCTCGTCGCCATTTCACGCTCATAACCGATCAGCACTCGGTGGCCTTTATGCTGGATAACTGTAAACGCACTAAAATCAAGAACAACAAAATACAGCTCTGGAGGATGGAATTGGCCGCCTTTGGCTACACCATACAGTATCGACCCGGCAAGGAGAATGTGGCCCCGGATACCCTCACGCGTGCATTCTGCTCTTCCATGTCAACTTCGACTCTTGCGGATCTTCATACTGACTTATGCCATCCAGGCGTTACCCGTATGTTGCACTTTGTGAGATCTAAAAATCTCCCATTTTCTACAGAAGACGTGAAAAGAACATGTTCCACTTGTAGAATTTGTGAGGAATTAAAACGCAATTCTTCCGTCCGTCGGATGGCTCGCTCATACACGCTACACAGCCTATGCAGCAACTCAGCATTGACTTTAAAGGGCCATTGCCTTCCTCAACGCGAAACACCTACTTGCTTACTATGGTGGACGAATATTCACGCTTTCCCATTTGCTTTCCCCGTCCCAATATGCTTACTTCCACAGTGATCAAATGCCTCGATCAGGTCTTTTCCCTTTGCGGTATGGCCAATTTCATCCACTCTGATCGGGGTCCCTCCTTCATGTCAAGCGAACTCAAAAGTTATCTTTCCCAACGGGGAATCGCCACAAGTAAAATTACACCATATCATCCTATTGGAAACGGACAGGTTGAGAGATACAACGCACACATTTGGAACGCTGTTTGTCTTGCACTGAGGTCACGCAATCTACCAGACCAGCAGTGGGAAACTATGCTCCCTGACGCGTTGCACTCCATCAGGTCTCTTCTTTCTACATCTACCAATGTTACTTCTCACGAACGATTCTTCAGGTTCCAGCGTTGCTCCACTCATGGGACGTCCCTACCATCATGGTTGGCAGCTCCTGGCTCCGTGCTGCTCCGAAGATTCGTCCGATCCTCCAAGAGTGATCCCCTCGTCGACGAGGTGGAACTAACGGATGTCAATCCTACATACGCGTACGTGCGGTACTCTGATGGCCGGGTGTCCACAGTTTCACTTCGGGATCTGGCTCCCTGCCCAACCGGTCCCACGGACCCAATCGATAGAGAGATCCGTATTAACGACGCCGATACTCCGCGCTCCTCCGAGGATGACGCCCTACTCGGGACATCAAGGGATCTGCCAGCTACTCCGCTGGATCAACCCGGGGAACAGAGCGCTCCCCGCGGGATGGCCACCCGAAGCCAGGACGCCGGTCAATCACCGGCTACTGAGCAGGATGAAGCCAGCTCTGCGCCGGTGGGGACCCGCACCCGGAGCCACGATCTCCCCAGTCCCCCTCAGGTCGATCAAGGCGACATGGACTCTGCCAGCCCGCGACCCAGGGACCAAAACGCGGTCTGAGGAGATGTGCCTTCCGGCCTCCAACGGAGATCCAAACGACTGCGTCTATTCTTAGTCTGGCTAATTCGGTAGAAGGAAGCCGCCGGACTTCCAATCTTTCAGGCGGGAAGAATGACATGAATCTTGTCATTCATGAAGGAAGTAATACTGGGCGGCCTGCTGGTGGCGCTGTCCAGGGAGAGTATAAATATTTGGGCATGGGGCCAGCTTGCTTCGGACATTCCTCAACAGGAACTAGTGAAGGACACAACTAGATCTCCATGTTGAAAAACAGTTGATTAAAGCTTTGTTTAACGCTTAGACCAAGTGCCTAGTAGTTTTCTTACGTCAGTCCTCTTGGCCACGATGCTGAAATAAAAGGCACCACAAAGCAAACTTTCCAATCCACCAAGATATGTCTATTCATCCAATGACATCAAGGAATCAACTCATCACCCGTGTGCGTTCTCCTAGTGACTGTCTTGTGTGTGCCTTTGCCAATCCTACTGATGTCACACAGTGTTATCCCAGTGGCTGCAGCATGACTGGTGGAAGGCTGCTGAGTTTCAGTGGGGTACACTGCAAATGTCCTTGCTGGTTAAACTTGAACTGGTGGCTGGGAGTGTCAAATCGATCGTCTTCTGTTCTTGTTTGTCTTCACTCTCCTCTCCCTCTTCTTGTCGACCCACTGGCTGGGCAGGCTGCACTTCTTGGGTGTGTGAAATGAGGAAGGCACAAGGGTGGAGTTGTGCTGACGGGAGGGCAGGAAAGCAACAGGTGCATGCCAGAAGGAGGATAACATACAAGGATACCAGCATCTTGTATCCTTTCAGCCCCGCCGCTGGCCAAGGGCTCAGCCATGCCCCTGCCAAGAATGGCCTGCACCATCTCCTCCAAGGAGGAGAAGTGAGGCTAGGAATGGGAGATGTGCCTCGTCATTGGTGCAGATTGTTGGTAGGTGAGTGACTGGGGGTCGTGCATTGAGCAGTGGGTGAGGCTAGTGGTGCAGTTGGTAGGAGATGGCTTTTGAAGATGCATTCACTGACCTTGACCAGTGGTCTGAGGTCATGAAGCTTTTTTGGGCACTGGAGCCAGATGGTGGGGGCGATACTGCTGGCAGTGATGGCCTCGGTGATGTACTCCCACATTCTTCTTTCTGGAGGGCCTCCTGGCTCTTGTGGGTAGAGGGCCTGTGTTGCAGTGTTGACCCCCTGCACAAAGCTGGATTGCTGCGTGCGAGACCCTCGGTGCCCCTTCCCTGGCTTGCTGAGCCATTTGTGTTAGTGCTGAGGCAGTTTTCCCATTTGTTGCGGTTAGGAAGGTAATTCAACTTTAAGAGCTGAATATTCACATTTGGAACTACTTTTAAATGTTGAATATTTTTTAAAAAGGCAGAAAGGGCTGAAAAATATATTGATTCACATCATTTTATTTTGTATTGCTTCAGTGTGCATGGCCCCTTTAATTCTCAGACCTCTTCATTGCCCACAATTCCTTGCGAGCTCTACAGCTTCGCTCCCAGTGGCTGTGGGAAGCTCCAACGCTGCACCTGGACAGAAACTTTGTCCCGGATCCCTCCAGCTATGCCACCAGAACGGCGTTGCACGGAAGCTGAGCGCTGAGCCACCTATCTCCATGCCCCCAGAACAATTTCACTCGCTTAGCGTTGCGGCCATTTCCAGCAGCCGTTAACTGCTTTTGCTGGTGAACACGAATTTTTCCCCCATAGCACATGTTCTTCCACCTATCGAGTCAGAGAAATCACATAACAGCACACGGTACTTTTCAGTCTGGGTACTGTATGTAGTGGTTATGTTGCTGGCCTAGTAATCCAGAGGCCTGGATTTATAGTCCAGAGAATGTGAGTTCAAATGCTATTTGAATTCAGTTTAGAAACAAAATCTGGAAATTGAAAAGCTGGTATCAGTAAAAGTGACAATGAAGCTGTCAATATTGTCGTAAAAACCCAATTGGTACACTGATGTTCTTTAGGGAAGGAAACCTGCCCTCCTTACCCAGTCTGGGCTATATGTGACTCGAGTCCCACACCAAAATGGTTGACTCTTAACTGACAAGCTACTCGGTTGTACTAGGGATGAGCAATAAATAAAAAATAAACTGGACTACAGTGACCAGGATTCTCTGTTAGATTACTGGACCTTGCTACATTTACCTTAATATTGAGCAGGTAAAGTACACTGGTTCATAGGTTATGTAAGGTCTGCTATGGAAGTAATTGACTGCATAAACCCAAGGAAATATCTAGTGTAAAATGCATAGAAGTGATAGCAGTTTGGCGTGACTAAATATCATGTATACAGCTAAAAAGACTATTCAAACGCATTAAATCTCAAGAAAATGGAAACTGTCACAAACAGTTGTGTGACAACAAGGGCTCAAAGATTTAGACTGAGAGATAGGATCAGACCATTTGGCTGCAGTGGTAAAAGACAAGGAATATTTATATACCAGTTAGAAGTGCTAATATTGAAGGCTGCAAAAGAAGAACCTGAGGAGGAGATGGAATGTCTAAAACTAATGGTTGGTGAGAAGGATAAGCAGCACAGATTTGAGATGGAGGAACAGAAGAAACAGCAATAGCACGTAATGGCTCTACGCAAATTCGAGACGGGAAAGGAAGATGGAGCAATAACTTGCACTTGAACTGATAGACAGAACATCATCAGTGAGTCCGGTATCTAGGCTGTAACTTTGCATGCAATAGATTGTTAATTCCAGTGTGACACCAAATTTTACAGAGGGAGAAGATTTGGATTTTGCAAGCATTTGAATTAGCAAGCCACCCTAAGTGGAATAGCAAAGTTTGGACAGAATAGGGAGCAAAATTGGGCTCGGTAGCACCATTTTTTTTGGCGCTACGAGGCCCCTAAAGTGCCCAAAATGGCATCCGCAACGCACATGCATACTTCAGACGGGCAGTGTGCCGGATGCCGTATTTGAAAAGGGGTTAGCGTACCCGCAACTAACGTCTGCTGGCAGCATGCAGAGCAGGCAGATCAAGACATCAATCAGTGTGCAACGCTGATTTGACGCCAGCGCTGCCATTTTGGAGCTCCATGCTCCAGCCTATGCCCTCTCTTAACCTTGCATAGCTGAACGCAACGTTAAGCAGCATGAAGTATCCCCCACCAGCGCTATTTATAGAGATCATCAACTACTTACAGTTTAGCTGCTGATTTATTTCTTCTGGCCGTTGCTGCAATTCTATGAGTTTTGGGTGCTTTCTATAGTTGGTTAAAGTTTCAATAGTGTACAGGGAGTGGTGTGGCAGGTGCTGAAGTACTTTTTTGCTGACTAAAAGGCTTCTGCACAGACCAGTTGCTCCCAGACATGGGTGGACTAGTAGGCCTTCCTCTAGGTATTGAGCATGACTGGGAGAATGAAGAGAGGCGACGCAGAGCAGGACAAACTGCTAGAAGAGGGAGGAGGAGGGGCAGAAGGGTTCTCAGCAGGAGGCCATATTCACAGAGGGTGTTTAGGGAGCAATTCTTGTACCTGAACTTCAGCGAAGACCAATGCTTGAGACGGCTTCGCCTCACCAAAAAGGTCGTCACTGAAATCTGCCATCTGCGGCAGCCACAACTCTAACCTCACAGCAGGGCAAGGACCTGTGGCTATCAAGGTGACTGGCGCTGAACTTCTATACGTCTGGCTCCTTCCAAGCTGCTGCTGGAGATATAAGTAACATCTCTCAGTTTGCAGTGCACTGCTGCATTAGGGAGGTCACTGAGGCTCTCTATGCAAAGAGAGACAACTTCATCTTCTTTCTTGCCAGAGAGAAGCAGGCGGAGCAAGCACGAGGGTTTGCAAGGATAGCAGGCTTCCCCATGGTGCAGGGTGCCATTAACTGCACGCACATTGCTTTGCGTTCACCTCGTGAACTCTGCCTGCACGTCAATGCCGGTATCCTGGCAGAAATCACGATGCGTTCATTTTGCAGCAGTCCTCTGTGCCAGCTGTATTTCAAGCACCACGGCAAACCAAAGGGTGGCTACGGGGCGACAAGGGTTATCCACTGACGACATGGCTCATGACTCCGGTTCGCAACCCATACACATGTGCACAGCAGGCATACATCGAGCCATGCTGCTACAAGAAATCTGATAGAGCAGAACATTGGTGTCCTGAAGCAACAATTCCGCTGCCTGGATCGCTCTGGAGGAGCCCTGCAGTACTCAGCTGAGCGGGTCTCAAGATTTGTCGTGGTGTGCTGCATGCTGCACAACCTTGCCATCATGAGGGAACAGCCCTTGCCACCACCTATCAGGCGAGGTGGAAGAGGAGGTGGCGGAAGAGGAAGGGAGGCTACAACCTAGACAGTGCCTTTCTCCCCGGGCTCTACATGAACAAATAATCAATGAGCGATACCAGTAACCTCAACCCCAAGTCCCCATTCACCAACAGTCCCACACTCCTTACCGTTCCTCTGTCACTGAACATCACATTGTTCTCTTTCGCACAATGCAAAAATAAAAGCTAGCACAAAATACACATTCCAATCCAAATTTATCAATTAAATCATGCCATAGTGCATACAAAAATAAAGTAATCATCCTTTTGCATTCCTTAGTGCCTTTCCTAGTGCTCCTACAAGGTGCTTCCCCAGTCGCTACAGCATGGCTGGTGGAAGGCTGCTGTCTTTCAGTGGAGAGGACTGCAGATGGCCTACGAGAGTGGCCTCAAGCAGCTCTGGGTCTAGAAAGCCTGGCTGCAGACTGCACCATCTTGGCCTGGGCTGGAGCAGTCTTGGCTGGTTGGAGGACAGCAGGTTCTGACTGCATGGAGCCACTGCCACTCTCCCAAGGTGGCACCTCCGCAATCTTAGTACTCTGTTGGAGAGCAGATTGCTGAAATGCTGTGATGCCCTGGATACCCCTTTGAACAGTGGTTTCTAGAGCCATGGTGGTAGCAGCTTGAGCTTGCATGACAGCAGTCTGAGCTTACATGGCAGCAAGATGAGATTGCATGATACCAGTCTGAGCTTCCACTCCAGCACTTAAACATTGGGTGGCTGGTGCTTGTGCTGCAATGGAAGCTGAGACATCAGCCATCAGACGCTGCATCACGGTTGGTTCCATAGGTGTGCTGATGGAGGTAGCCACCCATTCCATGTTGGAAAGGACGGGTTCCAAGATCTGCGCAAAGCTCTGTGCCAAGTTGTTTCCGGATACCATGCTCCTTGACATTGAACGCAGGCTTTCTGCCAAGCTTCCCAGTGCACCAAGCATTTGGGTGTGTACACCCATCAGCCGTCTTTTGTAGCCTGGCCCATCGAAGTCATCATCTGAGTCCTATGCAGCAGAACTAGTGTGCGACGTCGCCCTTTGGCGAGCTTCCCTCTGCCCTGGCTACAGCGCATTTGTGCCCGGTGTCTCACCTCGTGCAGATCCCGCCTCTCCTATCTAAATTACGCCCAGTGTCAGTATCTGAGCTGGTGGCTGCGACTGTGAAAGCGAGTGACGGTGTGTCTTCATCTTCACTGTCTTCCTCTTCCTCCACTGGATGGGCAGGTTGCAGTTCTTGGGTCTCTGAAAGGAAAAAAGGACAAATGTACAGTTGTGGTGAGGGGAGAGGAGACAATAAGAAGTGCATGCTTACACCATCAGCAGCTTGTAAGTCAGAAGAGATTGTGGGATGAGGGAGAAGTGGGATGTGAGAAGGAGGATTAGGTATGTAGATACCCTCATCTTCAGCTTCGCCGGTGACCACGGCCTCATCAATGGCCCTTCCCATAATGGCCAGCACCGTCTCCTCCATAGGGATTAGAACATGCAGGCACGCCTCCCCCCACCCCGTCCGGTTAGTTTCTGCTGCCACCTTCTCCTGCAAGAGAGAGGGAAATGTGTCAGTGAGTGTAGTGCAATCTGTTTGGGTGATGCGGCTGTCATTGTGACTAGCTGCCAGTGTATGCAAGCTGTGAGATGTGTATTTGTGGCTTGCAACAGTGCTAAGTGTGTGAGGGTGAGGTGAAGCATATGAATGTTAGGTATGAGTCCTGATTGATTGAGATTGTTGGTAGGTGATTGATGGGGGGTGTGATGAATTGAGCAGTGGCTGAGGCTAGTGGTGCAGTTGGTAGGATATGACGTTTGATGATGCATTCATTGACCTTGACCACTCATGTGAGATCTTTAAACTTCTTTAGGCACTGCATCCATGTTCTTGGAGCTAATCTCTTGCCACTGCCTTCTGAACAAGTGCCTGGAGGTCCTCCTGCCCCTCTGAGGATACAGGACATCGCTCCTCCGTCCCACCTCTTCAACCAAGACCTCCAGTGCAGTGTCCGACAACCTAGGTCCCCGCTTCTCCCACGGTCAGCCATTCTTCACTCTTTCCCAGGTCAGATTCACTTGTAGAATGACTTCCAGCACCTATTCCAGCTATAATGCACCTTCCCTTTAAGAGAAGCAGGCTAGCTTTAAGAAGTGCTAGGCACTCACGATATTGGGCCCCCTGCTGATGTGTGCAGCCAATGAACAGCGCGGGGAGCGCTGGCTGCACGCAGCAATCATGATAATGAGCAGACAGCACGAAGTTGGCGTGCTGTCTGCTCATTATCATGTTAGGCTCATAGGGTTGGGGGATAATATATTAGCATGGCTAGAGGATTGGTTAAAGGACAGAAAACAGGGTATGAATAAACTGACCATTTTCAGGTTGGCAGGCTGTTACTACTGGGGTGCTGCAAGGATTAGTGCTTGGGCCTCAGCTATTTACAATTTATATTAATGACTTAGATGAAGGGACCGAGTGTAATGTATCCAAGTTTGCTGACGATACAAAGCTAGGTGGGAAGGTAGCTGTAAGGAGGACACAAAGAAGTCTGCAAAAGGATATAGACAGGTTAAGTGAGTGGGCAATAAGGTGGCAGATGGAGTATAATGTGAGGAAATGTGAGGTTATTTACTTTGGTAGGAAGAATAGAAAAACAGAATATTTTTAAAATGGTGATCAACTATTAAATGTTGGTGATCAGAGGCATTTGGGTGTCCTGAGACACGAATCAGAAAGTTAACATGCAGATACAGCAAGCAATTAGGAAGGCAAAACAGTATGTTGGCCTTTATTGCTAGGGGGTTGGAGTACAAGAATAAGAAAGTCTTATTACAATTGTATAAGGCTTTTGGCGAGACCACACCTGGAATACTGTGTATAGTTTTGGTCTCCATACCTATGGAACAATATACTTGCCTTAGAAGGGGTGCAACGAAGGTTCACTAGATTGATTCCTGGGATGAGAGGGTTGTTCTATGAGGAGAGATTGAGTAGAATGGGCCGATACTCTCTGGAGTTTAGAAGAATGAGAAGTGATCTCATTGAAACATCTAAGATTCTGAGAGGTGTTGACAAGGTAGATGCTGAGAGGTTGTTTCCCCTGGCTAGAGAGTCTAGAACTAGGGGGCATAGTCTCAAGATAAGGGGTCGGCTATTTAAGACTGAGATGGGAAGAAATTTCTTCACTCAGAGGGTTGTGAATCTGGAATTCTCTACCCTAGAGGGCTGTGAATGCTCAGTCGTTGAGTATATTCAAGACTGAGATTGATAGATTTTTGGACTCTAGGGGAATCAAGGGATATGGAGATCGGGCGGGAAAGTGGAGTTGAGGTCGATGATCAGCCGTGATCTTATTGAATGGTGGAGCAGGCTCGAGGAGCTGTATGGCCTACTCCTGATTTTATTTCTTTATGTTCTTCTGCACTGAGTATGCGTCAGTACAGCTGAGGAGAGTACAGAAGGGCAACGGTGCAAATTTGCGTGTAGATTTTAACTGATTCCTACCGGCGGGAGGCCCGAACTATTTCTGGGTCCGGGCCTCATTGCCATGCCGCTGCAGCTCGCTGTCTCCGGGCTGACGCTGTATCGAGTGGCTCGGAGGATGACCCGGCCAGCAGGCAGTTAGATCATGGAGGGAGCTCAGAGGGGCAGTGGCCCACATTATTGATGGGGAGCTTGGAGGAGCAATCCTGCTGCTCCTTCCCCCCACAAAAATAATTCTGTACTTACCTATTTGGGCCTCTTCACCTCTAGGTTCAGCTGAGTGCACGCTTTGCTCAGCTGTCCTTCTAAATTGCTTCAGGTCCTTTGTATGTCATAGGATCCCAATTTGCATGTAGTAATGAGGTTCTTGCCAGATGTATGCTCAGTGGAAGGCCTCAGTAAATATGCAAAGTGGTAATGAGCAGTAAGCAGTGCACAGTGATTTAACTGTTACTGCCCTGTTTCTGCCAGACGGGCTGAGTTAAAATTAGCCCTTTGGTATTTTAAATGTAACAGAGTGGGCCACGAAGGTAACAACTGGGACACCCACAAAAAAACAAAAATGTTTAAGCCATCCAATCTAATGGAAATCATGACAGATGGTTGTCACTTTACGAAATTTTCCACATTACTTCTTTTTATGTATTAATGCATGAATTTTTTTGGCCCATGGTCTGCATCAATTTGTTGTTTTATTATGGATGAGGTAGTATTCTCTCAATTTTCATACTGTGACTAAAATTGTTGCATTGAAAACTTTTGATTTGTGCTAAACCCTGGTTTCAAAATGTTGGTGTGATTTCATATAGTTGCTGTAGTGAAGTGTAGATACAATATGAATTTTTAGCTTTATTACTTGGTTTTAAATATGAGAAAAATAAAATGGCTACATTTGTTATCCATTAGTTGCAATACTGCAGGTAGCCATAAATTGTCTCCATTTAAGAACATAAGAACATAAGAAATAAGAGCAGGAGTAGGCCATACGGCCCCTCGAGCCTGCTCCACCATTCAATAAGATCATGGCTGATCATCGACCTCAACTCCGCTTTCCCACCCAATCTCCATATCCCTTGATTCCCCTAGAGTCCAAAAATCTATCTATCTCGGTGTTGAATATACTCAAAGACTCAGCAAGCTCAGCCCTCTGCGGCAGAGAATTCCAAAGATTCACAACCCTCTGAGTGAAGAAATTCCTCCTCATCTCAGTCTTAAATGGCCTACCCCTTATCCTGAGACTACGCCCCCTAGTTCTAGACACTCCAGCCAGGGGAAACAACCTCTCAGCATCTACCTTGTCAGAATCTTGTATGTTTCAATGAGATGACTTCTCATTCTTAACTCCAGAGAGTATAGGCCCATTCTACATAACCTCTCATCATAGGACAGCCCTCTCATCCCAGGAATCAATCTAGTGAACCTTCATTGCACTGCCTCCAAGGCAAGTATATCCTTTCTTAGATAAGAAGACCAAAACTGTGCACAGCACTCCAGGTGTGGTCTCACCAAGGCCCTGTACAATTGTAGCAAGACTTCCTTACTCTTATACTCCAACCCCCTTGCAATAAAGGCCAACATGCCATTTGCCTTCCTTATTGCTTGCTGTACCTGCATGCTAGTTTTCTGTGTTTCTTGCACGAGGACACCCAAATCTCTCTGAACACCAACATTTTAAAGTTTCTCACCATTTAAAAAATATTCTGTTTTTCTATTCTTCCTACCAAAGTGAATAACCTCACATTTCCCTACATTATACTCCATCTGCCACCTTACTGCCCACTCACTTAGTCTATCTATATCCCTTTGCAGACTCATTGGGCTGGATTTTCTCAATGGAGACATGCTGGAGGCGGAACTTCTGGTTTCCGGGTTTCAGAACCGCCCCCAGCGACATCTGACCAGCCCATGCTATTTTCCCTTGATTGGCCTTGTTAAGCCCGCCCTGCGGGCTTACTGGCCAATTAAGGGAAAGCTGGTGCCAGATGACGTCAGCGTATGACGCTTCATCTGTCTCAAATGTTTTGACAGATGAATTGTCAACGTTTGACAGCTTTGAGAAGCCTCGGAGATGGGTCCCTGCGCGACTTGGGGACCCGCCTCCCGGGAAGATGGCACGGAGGCGGGTTGGGAGTGGGGTCGGTTCCCGCTCCCAGTTTCTGCCATTTTCCTGGCAGTCCCGCCTCCATACCCGCCTCCCCAGGGCTGGAAAAATTCCCCCCTTTGTGTTCTCCTCACAGCTTACTGTCCCACCTAGCTTTATATCATCAGCAAACTTGGATACATTACTGTCCCTTCATCTAGGTCATTAATATAGATTGTAAATAACTGAGGCTCCAACACTGATCCTTGCGGCACCCCACTAGTTATAGCCTGCCAACCTGAAAAAGATCCGTTTATCCCTACTCTCTGTTTTCTGTCCGTTAACCAATCCTCTATCCATGCTACCATATTACCCCTAACCCCGTGAGCCCTAATCTTGTGTAATAACCTTTTATGTGGCACCTTATCGAATGCCTTTTAGAAATCCAAATATACTACATCCACTGGTTCCCCTTTATCTACCCTGCTAGTTACATCCTCAAAAAACTCTTAATAAATTTGTCAAACACGATTTCCCTTTCATAAAACCATGTTGACTCTGTCTAATCATGTTATGATTTTCTAAGTGACTTGATACCACTTCCTTAACAATGGATTCCAGCATTTTCCCGACGACTGATGTCAGGCTAACTGGCCTGTAGTTCCCTGTTTTTTCTCTCCCTCCTTTCTTGAATAGCGGTGTTACATTTGCGACCTTCCAATCCAGTGGGACCATTCTAGAATCTAGGGAATTTTGGGAGATCAAAACCAATGCATCCACTATCTCTTCAGCCACCTCTTTTAGAACCCGAGGATGTAGGCCGTCAGGTCCAGGGAATTTGTCGGCTTTTAGTCCCATTAGTTTCTCTAGTACTTTTTCTCTACTTATATTAATTACGTTAAGTTCCTCACCCTCATTAGACCCTTGGTTCCCCACCATTTTTGCTATGTTTTTTGTGTCTTCTACTGTGAAGACAGATACAAAATATTTGTTTGTTTCAGCCATTTCCTTATTCCCCATAATAATTTCTCCTGTCTCAGCCTCTGAGGGACCAACGTTTACTTTTGCTACTCTCTTTTTACATACTTGTAGAAGCTCTTACAATCTGCTTTTATATTTCATTCTATTTTTTCCCTTTTTATCAATTTTTTTGGTCAACCTTTGCTGGTTTCTGAAACTCTCCCAATCCTCAGGCTTACTATTCTTTGCAACATTATAAGCTTCTTCTTTCAATCTAAAGCTATGCTTAACTTCTTTAGTTAGCCACGGTTGGATCACTTTTCCCATGGAGTTTTTGTTTCTCAATGGAATGTATTTTTGTTGAGAATTATGAAATATTTCTTTAAATGCTAGCCACTGCTTATCTACCTGCCATACCTTTTAATCTATTTTTCCAATCTACCTTAACCAACTCGTCCCTCATACCTCTGTAATTGCCTTTATTTAAGTTTAAGGGGGAGAAATTCAGTATCGCCCCATTTGGGGCGCAATTATCGGCCGGGCGCAAAGATTAGCGCCTGGCGCTAATTATCGCCTCCGACTGCAAACTTGGCTTTTATCGCCCCTGGAGGTGATTGGAGAGCTAAATCAGGCGCTACACACTTGTCTTAAGGCGCAAAGGCCGAGGAGTGAGGCGCTACCTCAGAGCGCTGGCGAAGCTCATGTGATGTCAGTCAGCAATGGAACACAGACACAATGGCGCCGGCCAGTTCTTAAAGGGGAGGGTTGATCTTGCTCTCCATCCACATCCTGCTCTTTGCAGCCTTGAATCTCGACCTAAAGAGACCTGCACATCAAATCTGCTGGAAAGAACAATGGAGAGACCATGGGAAAGAGCTCAGAGTGCAGCCCCCACAATCTCTTCTAAATCGATACAAGCAAGTCAAATCAAAATGAACCTGCAAAGTGCTGCTCAGTACCCAAAACTCCTTCACACAGCATTGAATCTCTCCAGAAGTCTCTCTCTCTCTCTCAGAATACATGGTGCAAAAATGTCACCAACAAAAAAAGGCAGGAAGCGGTCGCCTTTAAATAGCGCTCCCCCAGTCCCTTCCTGACTGCAAAACGCTCCCCTCAACCTGTCGTTGCTAGTGGCAGGCAGTAAGGCAGGGGGCGCCACTCAATATCTGGTCCGGGACGTTGCACACTCGACTGACGTCACGATCTGCCGGCGCAGGAGATCGTGGCGGTAGTGTTTAGCGCCACCGCAAAATGTCTAGTTAATTTCGTGAGCGGCGCAAACATCGCCGCCCACGGACGCTAGTTGCTTTGCGCCCCATTAGCGCCCTCTTAAGGCGCTAACGGTAGGCGCAAACCAACTGAATTTTTCCCCCTAAGACTCTAGTTTCGGACTTTGGCAAGTCACTCTCAAAATTTATGTGAAATTCTATCATATTATGATCACTCTGCCCCAGAGGAACCTTTATTATGAGATTACTAATTAACCCTGTCTCATTACACAGTACAAGATCTAAAATAGCCTGTTCCCTGGTTGGTTCCATGACATATTGTTCTAGGAAACTGTCCTGAATGCATTCCATGAACTCGTCCTCCAGACTACCTTTGCCAATTTGATTTGACCAGTCTATATGAAGATTAAAGTCCCCCAAGATTATTGCATTACCTTTGTTGCAAGCTCCTACTATTTCTTGATTAATATTCTGACCAATGGTACGGCTACTGTTAGGGGGCCTAATTTGGTCTTGGTTAACATGCATCACATTAAGTGTTGTAGCCATGAGAAGTATTTGTGGTATGGGAGCTATTGCTAAATGGAAATTTCTTGTTTACTGTATTAGTTGAGTATAGCTGCCAAAATGAAAAATTAATGAGACTTGACAAGCAATTACATAAATATGGTTACAAAAAATGCCTAAACTAAAATGAGGAAAGTGTACAGTAGAGAAGTGCAAAGAAAAAGTATCAGCATGGAATTTAGCTACATAGAGTCAAAACTTAAGATTTGTCAGAACAAGGTTTGGATTCTAAAGTTATTTATTTTCTTGGTCATGCTTCTTTGGTGAAACTTACTATAGGCCTTCATCTCAGTTGAGAAAGGAATATTAAACAGTATGGAGAGTGGGATTAGACTAGAGAGTAATGTAGAGAAAAACGGTACAGGCCAAATTACCTGTTTCTATGCTGTAACATTCTGATTTCATATCCTAATGAATGTTCTGAAAATGTTGAGGTCAACTACTCAGATTCAATTGAAAGCTACTGAAAAGAACTAGAAGGATTCAGGACTGCTTGTCTGTTTTGAAACAATTTATGTATTATGTACCTAGGGGGAAAAATTGGCTCGTGCCCCCTTTGGGGCGCTAACTTCGCTGGGGCGCCACTTTTAGGTTAACACCCCCGCGCCCAAAATTGAATGGTAGCTCCCCAAGCAGGAGGCGGGGCGCTGCTGGAAGCGCTCCCCTCCCTCTTGGCGTGCTCCCATTGAATATCGCGGCGCTACGTACAGCAGCGCCGCGCACGTCGCCACATAGCGCCGCGGTACTGCAGGCCTCCCTCCCCTGGTTAAAGGGGAGGGGCCTAGCGCAGCGCGCACCGGGGCCCTGCTGAACCACCGGGGAGCGGGGTGCCGGCAAAAGAGCCCGGCACTCGAGGAGCGCCGGGCTGACCGATCGCGACTGGCACCGCGCAGGAGGAAGCGAGAGGGGGCAGGTGCTGGCAGGTGGCCCCAAAAAAATGGCTGCCTGCCCTTTAATTTGCGCCGCCATGGCCGCAAAAACGCCACCCTGACCCTGTCGGACATATTGTCCGGCGCTAAGTCAAGGAGTGCGAGTCAAGTTTACGGCTGCGGCGCGAGCGGGGCGCTGCGCATGGCAATGACGTCATCGCCGGAGGCGCAGCGCCGTGGGGCGCTACCGGCTACTGCTGCCGCTAACCTCCCATTGAATTCCGTGGGAGGCGTTAACGGTGCCGCTCCCGGGCGTTAGGTGCTTTGCGCCCTAACGGGAGGCGCAAAGCACCCAAATTTTTAACCCCTAGTCTCTTAAGAACCAAAACTAGTGCCCTTGTGAGTGCAATAAGTGGGATAGCATGCTACAGAACTAATAATTACTCCCTACCCATGTCATATTGCAGCAGCAGCCACACGGGATGCCCATACTATTCTTCTGTCTATTCAGAAAGAGACGAATACCAACATGTCAGATCAGTGTGTAATGCTAAAATTAATAGATGTGTTTATCAGTATGATAATTACACAGCAGCAGAAATATCAGCATCAAACTGGTAAGTATTTTATTAAACAATACGTACATTGTCTCAAAACAACAAACAGTCAAGAATCCTACTATTTTTTTCCATAACTTTCAACTGAGTCTCTGGATGTTTCATGGGATGTTGACCTTGCGCAGAACCCCTGTTTGTCTCCTGTCGAGGTTGAGGCTATGAACAGCAGGGAACTGGGAATCATAGGGTTGCTCCTCAATGATATGTCTGTCTTAACTTTAACAAAGCAAGCTCATTTTGATGACAGGCAACCGAGATATTAACCATTTCTAACATGCAAGTAAACAAGGTGTGAATGGTATTGCTCTGTTGATCCAATCTTCTGTTTGCTTTTGGCACCTGGCAGAAATTGAAATCACATACTGTCCAGTGCTTGCATATCTATCCATGCTTTAAAACCACCTGACTCCTCTTCGAACAAAGCTCCTTTCATGGTTTAGCCAATTGAGAGAATTTTGTCTACTTCCCCCATTCTGTGGACTCGTATTCATTAGCTTTCACCACACTGCGTAGTGATGGTGGCTCTTGATTTTGTCTTATAGCTGGTACGGTAGCCTAATGGTTCTGGTAGTGGACTAGCAACCCAGAGGTTAAGAGTTCAAATTCCTCCATGGCAAGTTGTGAAATTGAATTCAATAAATCTGGGAATTTGTGGGCTATGAAAGCGGCCAGATTTCTTAAAAACCTAACTGGTTCACAAGTGTGAGTTAGGAAGGGAACCTGATACCACTACCCAGCCTGACCTACATGTGACTCCAGTGCATGGTTCACTTTTAATGCCCTTAGGGCAACTAGGGATGGGCAATAAATACTGGCTAATAAAAACTGTTGCGTTTAGGTAGATGATTCTGCCTGGTCTCTGATTGGTAGAGAAAAGTTAACCATTAGCAGTTGGTGGATTGTAAACTGTTTTCCAAAAGGATCTTGCTGTCCTTGAGTACGTTTGTCCAAAGAACTTCAAAAGTACTGGATTTTAAACACTGTCTAGTTTTCACACCCATATTTGCAGTATAGAGCAAAAGCCCCATTGTGATTCTGCTGAAAGAGATGCTAGTTAAGGTTAGATACTGCCTTGCGCACTAGTTAATCTATTAAGAACAATTCACAGAAGCTGGTATTGGCAAGAACTGTAACACCAGCAAGAGGTGACAGGTTGGCTTGAATGGCTCAAATGTTAGGAATAAAATATAAAATTATAATCCATGTACAGAAACTGGAGCCAGTTCTTAACATATATAACCCCCACATTCCCAGATCTGACATCACAGGAAGTTTGAGATTCCTCCCTTCACTTAGTCACGTTTGAGAATGGAATCTGAAGCCTCTGAAAGAGATTTAGGGGTATCTGATTGTGCTTGGCCCTCATTCCCCACCATTAAGTATATCAGCTGAGTACTTTAGCTCTGAGTTAAATTGGTTATTGGTTTAAGACCCACTGCAGAAGTTCAGTACTTAAAAACCAGGGTGATGCCCCAGTGCAACATTGGGAGAGTGCTGCATTGTCATTTTGATGAGACCTTAAATTGAGGCTTTGTCTGTTCTGCTTCAAATGGACCTTAAAGATTCCATAGCACTATTTGAAGAAAATCAAGGAGTTCTCATGGTGTTCTAGCCAACATTCTTCCCCAATCTACACTGCCTAAAAACAGTTAACAGGTCTTTTATCCAATGGTTATTTGTGAGATCTTGCTGAGTACAAAATGGTTGCCATGTTTCCTGGTCTAAGAACATTACATTTCAAAGTAATTCACTGTATGTGAAATACTTAGACATTTGAGATTTTACTTTAGATATTTTTTTCAAGTTTAGTGTCTCACCACTCCAAAATGTGAGCTCTCTCTCCCTATGAACTTGTCAGTATTATATTGCGTGCCCTCATGTATCTTCCTTGACTTTGGAAGACAGCACTAGACCTGGCTTAGACCAGAAACTGCCAAGCAGATTTATTTAGCAGTAAATAGATATGTGAACAGAAACAATTACACACTGCAGATTTATAGTAGTTACAGCCTCAACTCTGCCTCAGAAGATGGAAAAATAACACCATTTCATCTGCTGCACTAAGGTGCAGTGTAAACTCAAGGCCCTGGAATATTAGCATTGCTTGATGATTTGTTGCTTGCTATGGAGTGTCTGGGTGGTCTATCTATATATCTCTCATGGCTTCAGACAGATAACCCAATTTGAACAGGAATTTGACTCTCTGATAAAGGAAATTTTATTGTCTTAAACTTAACTACCAATCAAGCATGTATGCAAACAAAACCCATAAGATACTTGTATTTTAATTGAATGTGTGATCCTCCCTCAGATGCCTGATGAGGCAAAATGTCTATGGCCCGAATTTTGCGGTCAGCGACGAAGTGACAGTGCTCGCCGCTGACCTTGAAGAAAGCTGCCCACAAAGATCTAGCGATCTCTGTGGCATCGATTTCACTTTTCCTGACGTTAATTTGATTCTGGCGGCAAGTCTAGTGGATCTCCAGCGGCCAGCAATAGTGATGTCATCAAGCAGGCTAAGCAGTCAATCACATTGAAGAATTCTCGCAGACAGCAAACCAGGAAGTAAAATGCACTGATTATCCTTCACTTTTTAAATCATGTTACAGAGAGCAAAATAAAGATTGGGACATACACATGGGGTTAAGGTAGAAGTTGAAATATCATAAATGATTTTTAAAAATAATTATTTTTATTACATTAAAAAAATTGAATTTTTATCATAATGGAAAAATTCGACATTACAAAAATATAAAATTAGTTCTTCAGGGTCAGAAAGGTTGTTCATCAGTAATTATGACTCAATATGCTGTTAAAAATCCAGTTACACCTCACTAAACAAGGCTTAACTTTTTCGGGGTTTTTTAATCGCGATATTACAGCGTAGAAGGAGAGTTCTCGTCAGTTCAGTGATTTCTCAAAGATTGCTATCTGCGGGGTCTTCAACAGCGCACCCCGTGGAGGAGCAGAGAATCACTGACAGCAACTTCTGGATTTCTGCGTTTAACTGCGCATGTGCGGACGCCAGAAGTTGTTGTCAGTTTCACATGTTAATGACGGCGAATGCTGACAGTTTGCCATCATTACAACCGCAAAATCTGGGCCAATAATTTTGAGGCTTTGCCACATTAAAACGAGCTGGGCCATTTTCTGAGTGAACCTGGTTTTTAACCCCATACATATCATGACAAAGAAAAGAGCCAATACACTGATGCATCACAGACAAAATGCTTCATTTTTGGTACAGTAATAGACATTTACCATTTCTGATAAAGGCTTCTTCTTAGCTGACTAGGGTGGAAGGACTGTATACTCCTGATACCCATTGCCACCAACTGAATATTGTTCTAGAATTAGCCATTGCACTCGAACATTTGGAGTTACCTTTCAATCTGCTACTGCAATCTCTACTTTTGGTTCCACATATCCATCACCATAAACATATTTCTGTATCTTTACAGATATAGGGGGCCTGGAGATGGTGGAACTGGTTGCTTTACTAATGTTAACATGGTGGAACCTGGAGTTTCCTACATTTTGAATTCTTAACCATGGTTTTTAGATTACCTGTTCAATTTGTCCTCGGTTATCCAACAGTCCTCTGTTATCTGTTTGATTCATTTAGCTGTTCAGTTGGAGGTATAGGAGTGGAAAAGTTTGTGAGGAGATTACTGATATTCAATAAACTTTGAAGACTATTGCTCTTCTTAAGATTCTACAATATATAAGTTTTAATACTTTGCAAATAAACTAAAATGGCAGTCTGCCCGATGTCTCCACGTCAGCCTGCTACCACTTCAGCAGTAGCTGCTTCAAACTCTCAATCTTTGGCCACCTGAGATTTACCCCTTCCGTATCTCTAAATCCTGACTCCAACTTTCTATCCATCTCTGCCTTTCACCATAGCTCTTGCAGAACAGAGAATGCTATAGGGAACAGGTATCCTGGTACTTTCAGTATCAGTGAAGGGAATAGATCACTTTCACTAGGATAAGACCACAGTATGTTTAGATAGCCCCAACCTATAGTGCTTTTGCCTTACTGAAATGGAGCAATAGTGGTGAACAGAGGAAGATGAGAATTGGGTTTGGAAGGCGAGAGGTTAAAGTTTACATTGGATAGCAGGAAGGAGGAGGCAGCATTTGAAACTTAGATGTGCCAGGGTGAAGTCCGAGGTTGAATAAGAAAGGGATTTTTTTTGGACTTTGATACAGGAAGGGAGAAATTGGAGTTGCATAGGATAATCTCTTGTCACTACACTGTATTTTTTTAAACTAGTTTCTAATACCTTTTCAGGTCCTTAGTGCAGAATAGGTGTGCTCTCAGAGACCTAATTTGTTGAGGCACACATTGTATCCTGCACGCTATATATTCGGCTACAGTTACAGGATAAGAAAATGATACATCACTCACAAAAGTAAAAACTGCTTACAAACTTTATTATTACTCTTTGTAAAACTGTGACAGTACCTTGTTTTTTAATTTGAAGTGTTTAGGCTTGAATAAATTATACCCTGGATGGCTTTTTCATTTTCTAGCCAAATTAGCCAAAAGTGAGCCTTTATTCATGTGTGAGCCTAGACAGTGAATGCTTGGAGGCTATTTTTTACTGGGGGCTTCACCACTAAGACTGAACCTGACCCTATCCGCTGGTATGTACATGCACGCACGCACACACACATGCTTTATAGCAAGGGTCACTGGATAGTGATTGAGCATAAGGCCCCTTGGTGTGTTTTTTTTTCTCCCTCTGCCTGTCCCAGCCGGTTATGGTGCCCTTATTACTGTAACGGAGATCAGCTGACTCAGTACAGACTGAGGATTGAATCAGGGATCTTTGTTTTCATAGAGTCATAACGGCACAGAAGGAGACCATTCGGCCCATCGAGTCCGTGCCGGCTCTCTGCAGAGCAATCCAGTCAGTCCCATTCCCCCGCTCGATCCCCGTAGCCCTGCAAGTTTATTTCCCTCAAGTGCCTATCCAGTCTCCCCTTGAAAAGATTGAGTGTCTCCGCTTCCACCACGTCCGTCGGCAGCGAGTTCCAGGTATTCACCACTCGCTGTGTAAAAAAGCTTTTCCTCACATCTCCCTTGTATCTCTTGCCCAAAACCTTAAATCTGTGTCCCCTAGTCCTTGTACCATCAACTAGTGGGAACAGCCTGTCCCCGTCTAGCCTATCCAAACCCGTCATAATCTTGTACACCTCTATCAAATCACCCCTCAACCTCCTTTGCTCTAATGAAAACAAATCCAGCTTCTCCAACCTGTCCTTGTAGCTAAGATCCCCCATTCCAGGAACCATTCTGGTAAATCTCCTCTGCAGCCTCTCAAGGGCCTTCACATCCTTCTTAAAGTGTGGTGACCAGAACTGACTCAGTTGCACACTGTCTTTACCAACTGAGGAGTTATCATTGCTGAATTTAAATCATTCACATTTTTAAAAAAACTTTCAAACATTAATTTCTTTTCCTTCATGCAACAGCTAGAGAGATGTACAGAATCCCAAAATGTTTTAACTTTTGCAATGTGGCTATAGTCCCCACAACTTATAGTGGGCGTGTTGGTGTTAATGTGATTAGCCTGCTATAAGCATTGGATGGTAAAACCATAATAGGTTGGTCAAAAGTACTGTATTGCCAAGAACAGTCTCCACCGTTCATGAAGCCTCCTCACTACTCATGAAAGAGTCCTTGGGGTAGATTTAGCAACACTAGCTGTGTCTCGGTGATTTAGTGATGTATTCTAGTCTGTTCATTACAGGGCTGATCCAAACTCGATTCTCGATCCAATGTATTGTCTTTTAGACACACCAAGAGAGAACAGGAACAGAGGGGGAAACAAATGGCTGACTGGATTCGAATTCCATCCCCACGGTTATTACTTGATCACTAACCAGTTGGAACAATCGTAGTGCAGCACTTTCACTAATCTATGTTTTTTGAACAGACACAGAATGAAGTTGGACTGTCAGCACACCCCTTTTAAACAGACACTGCCCAAAATAGCTGTGTGCTTAATATGTTATAAGCTGCGCCTTTGTAATTGATTCATATGGTACTGGCAAATGGTTAGTGTCATTTGCCCGATATATAGGCAGCTGCCCGTGATAAGCGTAGACAGTGTAAGTGGTGGGGACTGTACTTCTATTTTGGTATAAAAATGTTAGCCTTTCAAAGGTTAATACTGTAATTTTTTTTATTTGCTTCAGGAGGGTGGGATGCCAGCTCAGAAAGGCACTGTGGACATGACTTTGTTGATGACAGGGCGGGAGAGAGCAGAGTACGTCCGTTGGAAGAAAGAGCGGGAGCAGATAGATCAGGAGAGGCTGGCACGTCACAAGAACTCCAAAGGAGAGTGGAAAAGAGCATGGGATGCAAATAAAACTGAGGACATGTAGGTTTATTCCTTGTTACATACAGTATTCAAGATGTTTGTCATTTTGTATTTCTCAAAAAAATACGACTTGTAGAGTAAAACAGTTCTGATAAAATTAAGTTTTTGTGCTCACTGTGTCACTGCTAATATTTTCAAGTTATAAAAATTTTACTCGAACAATCCAGACTCAATGAACAGAATTGTGGAATGACTGGACTGAATGAAAAGCTGTGGGGTTAAATTGGTTAGCCCCCGAAAATGGGCACAGGCATCGTGATGCGCCCGTTGAGTGGCATGCAGGCAGCACGTGCTGCCTGCTCATTATCATGATTGCTAGGTGCAACCAGCACTCCCCGCGCTGTTCATTGGCTGCATGCATTAGCAGGGGGCCCAATATCGTGAGTGTCTAGCACTACTTAAAGCTAGCCTGCAGCTCTTAAAGGGGAGGTGCATTGTGGCTGGAGCAAGTGCTGGGAGTCATTCTACAAGTGAATCTGACCTGGGAAAGAGGGAAGAATGGCTGATCATGACACCTAGGTTTTTGGGCGCTGCACTGGAGGTCTTGGTTGAAGAGGTGGAACAGAGGAGAGATGTCCTGTATCCTTAGGGGGACAGGAGGACCTCCAGGCACTTGGTAGAAGGCAGTGGCAAGAGTATAGCTCAAGAACATGGATGTAGTGCCAGAAGAAGTTTAATGATCTCGCACGAGTGGCCAAGGTCAGTGAATGCATCTTCAAACATCATATCCTACTAATGGCACCACTAGCATCAGCCACTGCTCAATTTACCACACCCCCATCACTCACCTATCAACAATCTCTATCATCAGGACTCATACCTAACATTCATATGCTTCACCTCACCCTCACACACTTAGCACTGTTGCAAGCCTCACACCCACATCTCAGAGTTTGCACAAATGGCAGCTATTCACAATGACAGCTACATCACCCAAACAGACTGCACGACACTCACTGACACATTTCCCTCTGTCTCACCGCACAACCGGAGGCAGCAGAAACTGACCGGAGGGGGAGAGGCGCGCCTGCATGTTCTGACCCCCATAGAGGAGATGGTGCTAGCCATTATGGGAAGGGTCATTGCTGAGGCCGTGGCCACCGGCGGGGCTGAAGCCATTGAAGATGAGGGTACAATATGCCGGTATCCGCATACTTAATCCTCCTTCTCTCATCCCACTTCCCCCTCATCCCACAATCTCTTCTGACTTACCAGCTGCTGATAGTGTAAGCATGCTCTTATTATTTTCTCCTCTCCCCTCGCCACAACCCAACCCTTGTTGCTTTATCCTTTCTGAGACCCAAGAACTGCAACCTGCCCAGGCAGTGGTGGAAGAGCAGGAAGACAGTGAAGATGAAGACACACAGTCACTCGATTTCACAGTCGCAGCCACCAGCTCAGATACTGACACTGGGTGTACTTTAGAGGATAGCTTAGAGGCGGGATCTGCACGCGGAGACACACTGGGCACAAGTGCGCTGCAGCCAGGGCAGGGGAAAAGGATAGCGCAGGTGCCAGCTCACCGGAGGGCGAAGTCGCCCACTAGTTCTGCTGCAGAGGACTCAGATGAGGATAGGCCAGGCTACAGAAGAAGGCTGATGGGTGTGCACACCCAAATGCAGAGCTTGGAGCCCATCCTTTCCAGCATGAAACGGGTGGCCACCTCCATCAACACACTTGTGGAACCAACCATGGTGCAGCATCTGATGGCCGATGTCTCTGCTTCCATTGCAGCACAAGCAGCAGCCACCCAACGTTTGAGTGCTGCAGTGGAAGCTCATACTGCTGTCATTATGGCTTTGGATACCATTGTTCAAAGGGGCTTCCAGGACGTCACAGCAGTCCATCTACCTGTTCTCTGACAGGTTACTAGAATTGCTGAGGTGCCGCCCCAGGCGAGTGGCAGTGGCTCCATGGAGTACGAACCTGCAGTCCTCTCTCAGGATGACAGCATTCCTGCTCCCACCCCTGCCACTCCACCATTGTCTGACAGCCAGCCAGACCAGACAGCTGCCGCCCATGTTGAGATGGTGCAGTCTGAAGCTGAGCCTTCTAGGCCCAGAGCTGCTCGAGGTTGTCCTCCAAGGCCATCTGCAGTCTCCTCCACTGAAAGTCAGCACCCTTCCACCAGCCATGTTGCAGCCACTGGGGTAGCACTTTGTAGGAGCACTAGGACACACGGAAGAGGCACTAAGGGAATGCACAAGGATGATTATTTTAGTATGCAATATGGCATGATTTCATTTATAAATTTGGATTGCAATGTGTATTTTATGCTGGCTTTTATTTTTACATTGTGGGCAACAGGACGATGTGCTGTTCAGTGACGGTGGGAAGGTAAGGAGTGTGGGACTGTTGGTGAATGGGGAATTGGGGTTGAGGTTACTGGTATCGCTCTTGAATTATTTGTTTACGTAGAGCCCGTCAGAAAGGGGCTGTCTAGGTTGTATTCTCTTCCTCCTCTTCCGCCTTCTCCTCTCCTACCCTCCTCCCCCTCTGCCTCCTCCTCGTGCTCCTGCTCGTCCGCTTCTCGCCTGATAGATGGTAGCAAGGGCTGTTCCCTCATGATGGCAAGGTTGTGCAGCATGCAGCACACCATGACAAATGTTGAGACCCGCTCAGCTGAGTACTGCGGGGCTCCTCCAGAGCGGTCCAGGCATCGGAATTGTTGCTTCAGGACGCCAATGGCCTGCTCTATCAGATTTCTTGTGGCAGCATGGCTCTCATTGAATGCTTGCTGCGCACGTGTGTGTGGGTTGTAGTGATGAGCCATGTCGTCAGCGGGTAGCCATCTTTTGGTTTGCCGGGGTGGTTGTAATACCGGCGCAGAGGACTGCAACAGAATGAAAGCATCGTGACTGCTGCCAGGATACCGGGCATTGACCTGCATGATGTGCTGCCTATGGTCACACACCAGCTGCACGTTGCGGGAGTGGAATCATACTCGGTTCAGGTACCTGGGAGAGTTGACATGAGGTGCATGCAAAGCAATGTGTGTGCAGTCAAAGGTACCCTGCACCATGGGGAAGCCTGAAATGCTTGCAAACTCTCATGCTCGCTCCGCCTGCTTCTCTCTGGTAAGTGGGAATGAGATGAAGCTGTCTCTCTTTGCATAGAGAGCCTCAGTGACCTCTCTTACGCAGCAGTGCAGCGCCAACTGTGAGATGTCTCTATTATCTCCAGCACCAGCCTGGAAAGGAGCCAATCGCATAAAAGTTCACAGCCACGGTCACCTTTACAGCCACTGGCAATGCAGTCCTTGCCCTGCTCTGAGGTTGGAGATGTAGTTGCAGCAGTTGGCAGATATTTAGTGATGACCTCCTTAGTGCAGCGCAGAGGTCTCAAACATTGGTTGTCGCTGAAGTTCAGGTATGAGAATTGCTCCCTAAACATCCTCTGCAGATATGGCCTTCTGCTGAGAACCCTTCCCCTTCCCCTCCTAGCAGCTTGTCCTGCTCTGCTCATTCTCACAGTCATGCTCAATGCCAAGAGGATGGCCTACTAGTCCACCCACGTGTGGAAGCAACTGGTCTGTGCAGAAGCCTTGAAGTTAGCTGGAAAGTACTTCAGCACCTGCCAGACCACTCCCTGTAGACTATTGAAACTTTAAACAACTATAGCAAGTATAGGAAACATAGGAACAGGAGTAGGCCCTTTAGCCCCTCGAGCCTTTTCCGCCATTCAATAAGATCATGGCTGATCTGTGACATAGAAACATAGAAACTAGGAGCAGGAGTAGGCCATTCGGCCCGTCGAGCCTGCTCCACCATTCAATACGATCATGGCTGATCATCCAAATCCAGTACCCTGTCCCTGCTTTCTCACACAGAATCCCCATCGAGCCTGCACCGACACATATCCCACCCTATCCCCGTAACCCCACGTATTTAATTCCCCCTAACATATCCCATCCTATCCCCGTAACCCCACATATTTAATCCCCCCCTAACACTAAGGGTCAATTTATCATAGCCAAATCAACCTAACCCGCACATTTTTGGACTGTGGGAGGAAACCGGAGCACCCGGAGGAAACCCACGCAGACACGGGGAGAATGTGCAAACTCCACACAGACAGTCACCCGAGGCCAGATTCGAACCCGGGTCCCTGGCGCTGTGAGGCACCAGTGCTAACCACTATGCCACCGTGTTGCCCTCACTACATATACCCGCATTTGCCCCATATCCCTTAATACCACCCAAAACATGTAGAATTGCAGCAACAGTCAGAAGAAATAAACTAGCAACTAACCTGTAAGTAGTTGATCCCTTTAAATAGTGCTGATGGGGGGTCCTTCATGCTGCTTAATGTCGTGTTCAGCTGTGCGAGGTTAAGGGAAGGCGTAGGCTAGAGCGTGGAGCTCCAAAATGGCAGCGCTGGCGTCAAATCAGCGATGTTATGATTTGCCTGCTCTGCATGCTGCTGGTGGATGTTTGGTGCGCGCGTGCTAAACCCTTTACCAATATGGTGTCCGGTGCACTTCGCGTTAGAATTGTGCTCATACACTGCGGATGGCACTTTGGATGCTTAAGGGGCCTCGTTGCGCAAAAAAAGGGCGCTACTGAGCCCAATTTCGCCCCCTGTAAATTTACATCACCGATTCATGACTTTCGGTGCCTTTGTGGAGGTCATTTACACCCAAGACTAAATTGCAGCCCTTTATACTCTCCTCACATCCATTATATTTAGAATATCTATTACAATCGCAGTAAAATGAAGTAAGTTCTCATGTCGATTAAAAGTCGTGCTGAAATTATATCGATTTGAAGAGTGTGGAATTATTGCTATATGATCTCATACAAGTACACTCTGTACAATGGGATTCTTTTCCAGCTGGGTTCCAAAATGAGATGACTGTTCATACCAGACTGTTCTGAAGTATGCAATGTGAAGTTTTCAACCATTGCATTTCTTTTCAGTAAGTGCTTTTCTTTTCACCAGGTTTCGAGAAGATTTTGCTGTGGAAAATGAGCTTGGCTTTCATAAAAGAAAAGGTCAGCATCTAAGCAGTGAAATTCTGTAGTATGTCCTGATTAAACAATAGTAAACTTTGTAATTTATACTTTTTAAGGATGACGATATTTCAGATTTGGTGGAATTTATATGCTACTGAATTCTGTAATCAAAAATGTATATGTAAATAAAATAATGAACTCTGGAGCTTTCTAGTGAAACTGTTTTGATCGATCTATGATGTATAAGAATATTAGTGTCTAGAATAGCTTGGTGGTGGAATCAAATCCTGTGGTAAAGAATAGTGGGATGTATATTTGCAGCTTAGGTTTCCTGCAGTGAGTTTCTCAGCTGTTGAACACAGATTATGGCAGTTCTGCACTGGGACTGAAGGTGGAGGGATGGGGTGTGTACGCGAAACCCGGAAGTAAAGTCTGCGGGTTGGATTCTCTGATTTCAGCTTGATTGAGGCAAGAAATTTTGACTTCCATGTTTCACGTCTCCAAGCTGTGCAGTGGGCGTGATGCGCACCTGCATGACACGATCTGAAGTCCACTATTTAAAGGGCCAATACAGAAATGGAATTTGGAGGAGCCAGGTGGTGTTTAGGATGGATGCACAGAGAGCAACGGCAGCACCCAGATTTAATGATGCTTCCCTAGAATTACTGCTGAGTGCAGTCAGGAGCAGGAGGGACATACTATTCCCTAGCAATGGGAGGAAGAAACCTGCGGCTGTCACCAAGAAGGTGTGGTTGGAGGTGGCTGAGGAGGTGAGCTACAGGAGCATCGTGCCCTGAAATTGGATGTAGTGCAGGAAGCAGTTTAATGACCTAACCAGGTCAGGAAAAGTGAGTACATTTGCTGATTCACCTACTTCCTCACCTCCCCATGTATCCTTCAACCGCTGGCACTCACCCCAATCCTTATGCAGTGTGATGCATGTGTCTCATAGTCACCCTCATCGAATGCATTGCATCCTCGGGTGAATACCTGACCTTCACTCACTCACGAGTCTGTTTTTTCACCACTTTTAGGAGAAGAGAGCACAAAACGCAAGACAGTGGATGGGGGGGGGGGGGGGTGGTGGAGAGGACTGGAAGTCTCCCGCCACATATAGTCCAGCTTACGGATACAGAGGAGGGCGTCCCTCTCAATCGGAGATGGAGAGACAGGGAGCTCACAGATGGCTGGTGACAGAATTAAAAATATCTCTGACACACACACACTGACTTTATTTCATCAATAACTGTGCTAAGAAGACTGAGTATTGTGATTGTCAAGATCATTACTTTGTCACAACTAATTCATATCCCTTTCTTTTGTTTTCCAGGGCCTTCACGTGTACAGCAAGTGTCACTGGAGATGCATGAGGATGATTCGTCTGAGGACCTCATTCCTTCTGCGTGTGCACCATCACAGGACATACATCCATGCACCAGCGCAAATACTCGCACTTCAGTTGTTCCAGTTAGACAGTTAGTTGGGTTTTCACCTGATGATTCACAATTCACAAGTGAGCACGAGCAGACACTGGTGGCAGTGGGTGCAATCCTCCAAGCTCTGCTCAGCTGGACACAGATGCTGAATCCCAGGGGCCATCATTGAGAAAGAGAATGATAAAGGTGCCACGCACATTGTCCACAATAGCGAAGAGGATGAAGGAGTCCAACTCGAATGACTGCATTGGGGGAAGCAGGTAATTGCGAGAATGTCTGCCATGGAGAGAGTGGCCGCCTCCATGGAGCTTCTAGCACGGCTCCCAAATGACCATGGCGTGCAGACTTTGGATGCCAACATGTCTGCTGACTTAAACAGGATGACCGTTACCTTATCCATGGCCTTACTACCCGTCACAGATCTTCGCCAAGCTGGTCTGCTTCAGAATGGTAGTAGTGATGTGGCGCTGGCCCAGGAGAAGGATGATGGTGAAAGAGGACATGGAAATGGGAACTCCACTCAAAGTACTCCCACTTCCCACCCGTTTCCCCCCCAACCAGTATCATTGACCTTCCCTCCATCATAAGGTCAGAAGTGGCGATGATTGTGCAGTGTTCAATTCCATTCGCAACTCCTCAGATAATGAAGCAATCCGTACCTGCTTGCAACAAGACCTGGACAACATTCAGGCTTGGGATGATAAGTGGCAAGTAATATTTGCGCCACACAAGTGCCAGGCAATGACCATCTCCAACAAGTGTGAGTCTAACCACCTCCCTTCACATTCAATGGCATTATCATCACTGAATCCCCCACCATCCTGGGGGTCACTATTGACCAGAAACTTAATTGAACCAGCCACATAAATACTGTGGCTGCAATAGCAGGTCAGAAGCTGGGTATTCTACGGCGAGTGACTCATCTCCTGACTCCCCAAAGCCTTTCCACCATCTACAAGGCGCAAGTCACGAGTGTGATGGAATGCTCTCCACTTGCCTGGATGAATGCAGCTCCAACTACACTTGAAGCTCGACACCATCCAGGACAAAGCAGCCCGCTTGATTGGCACCCCATCCACCACCTTAAACATTCACTCCCTCCACCACCGGCGCACTGTGGCTGCAGTGTTTGCCATCTACAAGATGCACTGCAGCAACTCGCCAAGGCTTCTTTGACAGCACCTCCCAAATCCGAGACCTTTACCACCTATAAGAACAAGGGCAGCAGGCGCATGGGAACACCACCACCTCCAAGTTCCCCTCCAAGTCACACACCATCCTGACTTGGAAGTATATCGCCATTCCTTCATCATTGCTGGGTCAAAATCCTGGAACTCCCTCCCTAACAGCACTGTGGGAGTACTTACACCACACGGACTGCAGCAGTTCAAAAATATGGCCCACCACCACCTTCTTGAGGGCAATTAGGGATGGGCAATAAATGCTGGCCTTGCCAGCGACGCCCACATCTCAGGAACGAATAAAAAAAAGTGAGTCTTCAACATGCCTTTGGTGTGCTCTATGACACACCTGGTGGTAATGTTGCTCTCATTGTAGGGGTTCCTCACAGGTGTCTTGAGCCAAGTTTGAAGCTGGTATCCCTTGTCTCCTACAAGCCAGCCGTTAAGTCTTCCTGGAACAAAAAGGCCTGGAATGTTGGACTGCTGCAGTATGAAAGCATCATGACAGCTCCCAGGGAATCTGGTGCACACCTGCATGAACCTCTTCGTGTGATTGCATTGATGGAATATCTCTTGCGGTTGATTAAAAACTCTGGGGTGAATTTTAACGTAGAGCAGCGTGTGGGTTTAGGTGCAGGTGGGAGCGTGTTAAAGTGCCCGAATATACGTTTGGAAGTTGGCTACATCGTGCCGATTTCTGGGTTTAAAAAAGATTTGCATTTATATAGCGCCTTTCACGACAACTGGATGTCCCAAAGCACTTTACAGCCAATGAAGTACTTTTTGAAGTGTAGTCACTGTTGTAATGTAGGAAACGTGGCAGCCAATTTGCGCACAGCAAGCTCCCACAAACAGCAATGTGATAATGACCAGATAATCTGTTTTAGTGATGTTGATTGAGGGATAAATAGTGCGTTTGGCAGGTTGGGCGTAGTCCACTCACCATTAGTACCAAGGCGAGAACACAACGACAATTCATACCGCTCATTAAAAGACAGGCACATACTGCAATAAATGCTCAGTGCTCACAGCTGGGAAAGGGTTTGTTCAGAGTACTTGTGGTGAGAGGTTAGTTTCTACACTTTGGAGGTTTTGAGACTCAGATCCGGATGGGTGGTGCCATGGTTGCCTTAGATTGAACCTTGGATGAAGAACAAGGTAACCATCAGCAGCAGCAACAGCCTGCTGTGGAGAGACCTGCAGGCGGTAATCAGCAGAGGGGTCAAAGTCACAGGAGGCACTACCTGCATAACAGGGTGTACAGGCGAGGCTGAGCTTCTTAGACCTCTCGGAAGAGCAGTGCTTCCGGAGACTGACGTCGACGTGTCAGATGGTGCCAGACATCCGCAGCCTCCTAGAAGAAGACATGCTCCCTGCTGAACCTAGTGGCCAAGCATTACCAGTGGCTGTGAAGTGATTACCACCCTCAACTTTTTTGCCTCCGAATCCTTCCAGGGTGCTGCATACAAATGCATAAGACAGGTCACTGATGGGATGTTTATTAGGGCTCTCAATTATGTCAACTTCACCTGTGATGACACCTATCAGAATGAGCAGGTGCTTGGGTTTGCGTCTCTGGCTGGCTTTCCACAGGTGCAGGGCGTCATCAACTGCGCACACATGGCAATCTGGGCACTCCCAGATCAACCAGGAGTATTTGTGAACTGCAAGGGGTTCCATTCCATCAATGTGCAGCTGGTGTTCAACCACAAGAAAATACAGGTGTGCAGTAGATTCCCAGCGAGCTGCATGATTCTTTCATCCTGCGCCAGTCCAAGCTCCCTGACCTCTGTGGATCTGAAGGGGTTGTTGCTAGGAGACAAAGGATACCCCCTTCAAACTTAGCTGATGACATCTGTGAGAAATCCAACCAATGAAGCCCAAAGAGTGGTACAACGACAGCCATATGATAAACAGATGTGTCATTGAGCAAGCGATCGGCATGCTCAAGATGCGCTTCAGGTGCCTGGACAGATCTGGATGCGTCCTTCAGTACTCACCAGCCAGGGTCTCCAGAATGATTGTGGTGTGCTGTGCACTGCACAATATTGTGCAGCAGCAAGGATTGGAGCTGCAGGAGGAACAAGGCGCTGAGCACACATTATCTGCAGACAAATCCAAGGACGAGGAGGAAGATGGCGACTCCAGTGCAGCACCAGCCACTCACATTGCTGCCCTGGATGCCAGGAATTCCTTTATAGCTGTAAGGTTCAGTTAGTTACCACTATGTAACAACCAAATCCAATGGCCACTCTCATTCCCGACCCCCCTCCCCAATCATAGAATCTTACAGCACTGTGCCGGCTCTTTGAAAGCGCTGTCCAATTTAGTCCCACACCCCACCTTTTCTCCCATTACCCTGCACATTAGTCCTCTTCAAGTACATGTCAAATTGCCTTTTAAAAGTTTCTGTGGAACCTGATTCCACCACCCTTTCAGATAGTGCATTCCAGATCTTAATAACCCTCTGTGAAGAAATTTCTCCTCATTTCCCCTCTAGTTCTTTTGCCAATTATTTTTAATGTATGACCTCTGGTTGCCAACCCACTTGCCAGAGGAAATAGTTTCTCCCTACTTGCTCTATCAAAATCCCACATAATTTTGAATACCTTTATTAGGTCTCCCCATAAACTTCATTGTTCTAAGGAGAACAATCCCAGCTTCTCCAATCTCTCCACATAACTGAAATCCCTCATTCCTGGTAAACCTCTTCTGTACCCTCTCTAGGGCCTTGACATCCTTCCTAAAGTGTGGTGCCCAGAATTGTACACCATACTCCAGCTGAGGCCTAACCAGAGATTTGTAAAGGTTTAGCATGACTTCCTTGTTTTTGTATTCAATGCCGCTACTTACAAAGCCAAGTATCCCATACGCTTTCTTAACCGCCTGATCAATTTGCCTTGCCACCTTCAAGGATTTGTGAATATGCACCCCCAGGTCCCTCTGTTCTTACACCCCACTCAAAATAGTACCATTTAGATTACACTGCCTCTCCATGTTGTTTCTCCCAAAGTGCATAACTTCACACTTACCCACGTTAAATTACATCTGCCATGTGTCTGCCCATTTTACCAGTCTGTCTATGGCCTCCTGAAGTCTGCTCCTGTCATGCTCACTATTTACTCCATTGCCAAGTTTTGTATCGTCCGCAAACTTCAAAATTGTATTCCCTATACCCAAGTCCAGGTCATTTATATATAACCAGAAAAGCAATGGTCCTAATACTGACCACTGGGGGACTCCACTGTATACTTCCCTCCAGTCAGAAAAACAACCATTTCCACTACTCTCTGCCTCCTCTCCCTAAGCCAATTTCATACCCAATTTACCACAGTCTCTCTAATATAATGCTGCTTCTTTCTGAATAAGCCTGTTATGAGATACTTTATCAAATGCATTTGAATGTCCATATATACATCTGCTGCACTACCTTCGTGATCACCTCTCTCTGTTACTTCATCAAAGAACTCTTATCAGACACGATTTGCCTTTAACAAATTCGTGCTCGCTGTCCCTTATTAACCCATGCTTCTCCAAGTGAGAATTAATTTTGTCCTTGACAAATAGTCTGCAGTAGTTTTCCCATCACTGACATAAGAATAGGAGCAGGAGTAGGCCATTTGGCCCTTTGAGCCCACTCCGCCATTCAATAAGATCATGGCTGATCTTCTACCTCAACACGGTGGCATAGTGGTTAGCACTGGTGCCTCACAGCGCCAGGGACCTGGGTTCGAATCTGGCCTCGGGTGACTGTCTGTGTGGAGTTTGCACATTCTCCCCGTGTCTGCGTGTGTTTCCTCCGGGTGCTCCGGTTTCCTCCCACAGTCCAAAAATGTGCGGGTTAGGTTGATTTGGCTATGATAAATTGACCCTTAGTGTTAGGGGGGGATTAAATATGTGGGGTTACGGGGATAGGATGGGATATGTTAGGGGGAATTAAATACGTGGGGTTACGGGGATAGGGTGGGATATGTGTCGGTGTAGGCTCGATGGGGATTCTGTGTGAGAAAGCAGGGACAGGGTACTGGATTTGGATGATCAGCCATGATCGTATTGAATGGTGGAGCAGGCTCGACGGGCCGAATGGCCTACTCCTGCTCCTAGTTTCTATGTTTCTATGTAACTCCACCTTCCCGCACTCTCCCCATATCCCTTGATTCCCTTGGTATTCAAAAATCTATCTATATATTTTGAATCTATCTTGAATATACTCAACGACTGAGCATCCACAGCTCTCTGTGGTAGAGAATTCTAAAGATTCACAATCTTTTGAGTGAAGAAATTTCTCCTCATCTCAGTCCTAAATGGCTGACCTCTTATTCTGAGACTGTGACCCCTAGTTCTAGATTCCCCAGCCAGGGGAAACATCCTCCCAGCATCTACCCTGTCAAGCCCAGTAAGAATTTTGTATGTTTTAAGATCATCTCTTATTCTTCTAAAGTCTAGAGAATATAGGCCTAGTCTACTCAATCTCTCCTCATAGGACAATCCCCTCATACCAGGAATCAGTCTGGTGAACCTTCGTTGCACTCCCTCAAAGGCAAGTATATCCTTCCCTAGGTAAGGAGACCAAAACTGTACACAGTACTCCAGGTGTGGTCTCACCAAGGCCCTATATAATTGTAGTAAGACTTCTTTATTCTTATACTCCAATCCCTTTGTAATAAAGTCTAACATACCATTTGCTTCCCTAATTACATGCTGTACCTGCATGTTAACTTTCTGTGATTTGTGTACAAGGACACCTCACATTTCTCCACATTACACTTCATCTGCCACCTTCTTGCCCACTCACTTAACCTGTCTATATCCCTTTGCAGAGTCTTTGTGTCCTCCTCACAGCTTACTTTCCCACCTAGCTTTGCATCGTCAGCAAACTTGGATACATTACACTCGTTCCCCTCATCTAAGTTATTGATATAGATTGTAAATAGCTGAGGCCCAAGCACTGATCCCACTAGTTACAGCCTGCCAACCCGAAAATGACCCGTTTATTCCTGATATTAGACTGATTGGCCTGTAGTTACCAGTTACCTCTCTCCCTTTTTGAACAGGGGTGTAAAATTTGCAATTCCCCAGTCCTCTGGCACCATTCCAACATCCAAGGAGGATTGAAAGATTGTCATCAGAGCTTCTACTATCTCCATCTTAGCTTCCTTCAGCAACCTAGGATATATCCCATCGGGACTGGGTGATTTGATAACTTTGAGTGATGCCAACCTATTTAGCACCTCTTTTCTATCTATTTTTATCCTATTCAATATCTCTACACACCCCTCCCTCCTCTACTGTGACATTAACTTCATCCTCTTTTGTGAAGACAGATGCAAAGTACTCATTCAGTACTCTGCCCTCTGCCTCCACAAGAAGATTTCCTTTTTTGTCCATAATCGGCCCCACCATTCCTTTTCACTTTTTGTATGTTTATAAAAGATCCTACTGACACAAAGGAGTTCTGCTACCAACCAACCACCCAATGCACGTTCCTCCCCCGCCCCCCCCCCCCCCCCATTGGTCATCCCATTCATCAACAACCAATTGAAAAGGCGAGTTGCCACACAGCAACCAAGAACTGGCAACATGGGAAAGTGGTGCAAAGTAATACATTTTGTGTGATTCTACTAAAGAACAGGAACTTAATAACATAACATTTTCTCAAACACCATG
>CM059425.1:96500639-96738139 GCA_030390025.1 Squalus acanthias | reverse complement strand
GTGGTCAAGGTCTACATGGACTCATTTGATTGCCGCAATTGATGTTCCACCGAGTTGGCTAATCGATCCATGGAATAAGACATCCTCGCAATGCCCTGCGACATCAACCCACTCGTGCTTGAGGTGTACACCTCCATTCTCTCTGCAATCATGGACAGTATGCGTGGAAGGCCTGTCAGTACGACGCAGGGTTTCTGCTGCCCCTCAATGATTCTCCTTTTCATCGATGTCCCCCGGGTACCGCATCTGTTTCCAGCTGAGCAAAGCTTGGAGATGGCTATGCCCTCCGACGTGGACTCTCCACAGCTGTCCCTGCCATCACCATCTGCTCTTGCTCACTTGTCAAGTGTGAGTCACCAGGTGAAAACCCAACTATCTGTCTAACTGGACCCATCGAAGTGCGAGTATCTGCGCTGATGCATGATAAGTATGAGTTCTGTGATGGTGCACATTCAGAAGGAATGAGGCCCCCTGAGGATTCGTCGTCTGTGAGGTTCACCAACTGCTGCTGCACATGTGAAGACCCTGGTGGAAAGAAAAGATACGACATAGTACTGGCAAGGTAAGAATGTTGCAACTGAGCATTATGAAGATGATCATATTTCACTCGATGCTGAAATCAAGTCAACATGACTGAGTGTTGTATGAAATGTGCGTAGATTATATTTAATTGTGTCACAATGTAGCTGGGAGGTCCCCATCTTCAATGGCCAGAGACGCCACTGATCTCCAGCGTGTCTTCCTCTGTAGTTGTCAGCTGTGAGATCCGTGGAGGACCACCTCCAGTTATCTCCCTCTCCCTTGTGTTTTGCACTCTCTCTTCTGCAACAGGGGAAAGAACAGACCTATGAGTGACTAATGGCATGTGTTCTCCTGATGAATACAGTGCATTTGGTGAGGGTGACTATCAGGAAGAGGCATGTAATTGTATCAGGATGAGGGGGAGTGGCAGTAGTGGATGGATAGATGTGGATGTGAGGAAATGCATGGAAAAAGAAACATGGGTGTGCTTGCAAGGTAAGTGGGTGTGAGGAGTGATGTGATAGAGTATGCTTGACAAGGCAGAGTTTTGGGGGGACGGGGGTGATATGCACAGCAGGATGTAGGTGAGTGTGCAACTGTACCCACCTTTCCTGACCTGGTTAGATCATTAAAGTGCTTCCTTCACTGAATCCAGGAGCGTTGCACAATGCTCCTACTGCTGACCTCCTGGGCTACCTCCAGTCACACGTTCTTTGCAGCAGCAGCAGGTTTCTTCCTCCCTTTGCAGGGTTGAAGCGGGGCGCAGCCGTTGAGCGCCCTGAGTCCTTATTCTGCAATTGCTGTCTCTGTGCCAAACCTCCCAACTCTTCCAAACTCCAACTTTGGCTTGGCCCTTTAAATACTGGAGTTGCGATCACATCATGCGGGTCCACACCACGCCCGCTGCCGCGCAATCGACGCCAGACTCGGAAGTAAAATTATTATGAGGTGGCTGCATTAAAATGACACAGAGAGACACACTGAAATTACTTCTGGGTTTCCCACGGGATATTGGACCCACCCCAGCTCCCAACGCGCCTCGAAGTTAATATTGGGGCCCTGGTTGCTGTGGTGGTCCTCTGATGGTCACGTGTGTGCAATTGATGGCACCCTGTACCTGTGTAAAGCCAGCCAGGGAGGCGAATGCGAGTGCGCGCTCATTCTGGCTATTGTCGTGGGGAAGTTTGCATAAGTTGACGCCCTGGTAAACAACCATGACCTACTGTTTACTTTTCATAGAGTCATAGAATGGTTACAGCACAGAAGGAGGCCATTTGGCTCATCGAGCCCGTGCCGGCTCTCTGCAAGAGCACTTCAGCTAGTCCCACTCCCCCACCCTTTCTCCGTAGACCTGCACATTTTTTCCCTTCAGGTACTTATCCAATTCCCTTTTGAAAGCCACGATTGAATCTGCCTCCACTACCCTTTCAAACAGGGAATTCCAGATCCTAACCACTCGCTGCGTAAAAAAGTTTTTCCTCGTGTTGCCTTTGGTTCTTTTGCCAAACACCTTAAATCTGTGTCCTCTGGTTCTCAACCCTTCCGCCAATGGGAACAGTTTCTCTCTATCTACTCTTCTAGACCCCTCGTGATTTTGAACACCTCTGTCAAATCTCTTCTCAACCATCTCTGCTCCTAAGAGAACAGCCCCAGCTTCTCTAGTCTATCCACGTAACTGAAGTCCCTCATCCCTGGAATCATTCTTGTAAATCTTTTCTGCACCCTCCCTAAGGCCTTCACATCCTTTCTAAAGTGCGGCGCCCAGAATTGGACACAATACTCCAGTTGAGGCCGAACCAGTATTTTATACAGGTTCATCATAACTTCCTTTATAAGCTGCCCTTTTATGGGCAGCCGACTGAGACCCTCGACATGTCTCCAGTGGCGCACTGGAAGGAGCCAGAGGCAAAGAAATTGAGTGTGGTGGTGACTTTGACAGTGACGGGCAATGTGTGGCCACCAAGTCCAGCAGGGAACCGCTCTTCTTGAAGGAGGCTGCAGATGTCTGCGACCACGTGCTGTGACAATCTGAGCCTGTGGAAGCACTGTTCTTCAGATATGTCAAGGAAGCCGAGCCTCTGTCGATAGACCCTCTCTCATGGATAGTGGCTCTTGCAACCTCGGCCCCTCTCTTGTCTCCTCTCCACTGTGCACCTCTCCCCTGTGCACCAGGCACACCGTCGCTGCCGTGAACGGTGATTGTCTTCCTCGTCCGATGTAGTGTCAAAAACATCCATACTGCTTCCCATCCTGCTGGTGTCCATTTGATAGACTCCAAACTTCACAAAAACCTCTATGCTGACAAGAACTCTGTGCTAAACGTGTGGCAGAGGGAACTGACAAAGCAGCTGTAAGCACTGAGCCTTTATTGAGATCGGGCAATCTGAAGTTTAAACACCCCCATGAAGTGCACCTCAATCTCGCCTCCTTTTCACTGACGAGTTTCCCAAACCCATGCTGGAGGCGTTAAATGCAAATGAATGTTAAAATCATTTGAAAACTTCCTCATTTCCATTTAATTATCGTGTTAAATCGTGTGTTAATTGCCGACCCGCCTGCGCTAATGATAACGCCGCCTCCGGTGAGCAGGTTACTCCCACGCAGTCAAACGCGCCTCACTTAAACCCGGAAGTTGGAGCCGGGTTGCGGTCAAGCTAATTTTTCTTCCATTTTTACTACCCACCCGTTCTTGGGTGTTAAAATTCCCTCTACGTGTTTATCAGAGTTAATATTCCTTATGGAAATTTAACTTGTTACTCCAAACAAACCACGCCAGTAGCGCAATTTCAGCAAATGGTCAATTAAATTTAGGCTACTTTTCTGAGACAGTATATATTTTTTAGATTCTATTACACTTGTGTAAAATTTCAGTCACTGCTCTGTTGACCCTTATTTTTAAGCAAAATGTTTTCTGGACTTCATTAACTCTTTCAATCGGCAGTGCTGCTACCTTGTGTGCAGTGAATAAAATTACGAGCCTGTGGTATTCAGTGCAAACATTGCACATGCACTGAATTCTACACTTGTGGAATGGAAGGTTGCTGTAGGATTTGTTTTCTTGGTAGAACAATAGATAGATAGTCTACTTTCAAAGACCACTATATAAAAGTAATCTAATGTTTAGCCTTACAGATTGTTAACCTAACAGACAATTCAACTATCAAATGTGAAAATGCACCATGTGATGTGGCACTGAGCTATACAGACCTGGAAGGTTTGGGTTCAGTTCCTTCTCTGTGCTGAGTTAATATATCTCCACACTGAGGACATTACTATTGGCGTCAGTGTTCCTGGGGAAAATTGGCCAGAGATTCTGCTGCTGATCGCTATCCTGCTTGGAGCTTTGTTTGTGTAGATACCAGAAGCCTGTATTGGTCACATCCGTGATAGCCCAATAATCGAATGAGGTGCTGCTACTCTGTGTCTAGGCTCACACATGAAGATTAGACATGTGGATGAGGTGCAGGGGAGCCAGTACCACCCATGAGATACTGTCTTCAGGAGGGTAAGAAGAGAAAATTGGAGGAACTGCAGGCTTTCTGCATAATTAAAACTAGCTGATAGTGAAATGTTGTTGTAAGCTGTTTAGTTTGGATATAACATAACATTTTCTGGTTCACCCCACCAAAGCACTTGTAGAAAGAAATGGCTAGTATAATGTTTTTCCTCTGCAGGTGGAAGAAACGCAAGGAAATGCAGTGTTCGGTTTCAGCATCATGATGCACGAGGTAAACTACTTTTTTAAGTGTACACGAATAAGCACAAATATTTTATATATACCTTAATTATAATACATATATGGTCTGTCCCTGCCATCGCGCCTGTCCAGTCAAAATTATTTTCCTCTGCTTTTCTACTTTTTATCATCACTTATATTATGCAAGCAAATCTCCTCCCCCAATTTGTTTTCTTCACAATCACTTTTCACTGAAAAATCTACAATAAGATTCAATCCAAAAAAATTCTGTTCAATCACATTCCAGCAGAAAAAGTACTGCAAGGTACGGTCCCTGTGAGAAGTTGTCACCAATTCCACTATAAAGCCCTGAAAATAAAATTCATCACATAACAGCAGCTCTGAACAAAACTACCAGATTCCAACAGCTCCCCCATCCCTTGGCCACAAACTGGCTTCTCATGCATCTTGCCAAGCCTCTGAACATCATGCACTCCTGGTTCACCCTGTTTTTCTCTTTCTTTTATCCCCCAAGCTGGGAACACCCTCCTCCAGGGGGGCAAAGGGGGTAAACGTTGTATTAAATTTCTCTGTCCCCAGGACTAACATTCTGAAGAATTACTGTAACTATCTTCATGCAAGTAACTCCTACCTGACACCCCGCAACCATTTCACCACTTCTATTCCCCCGCCCCAACCAAGCACGGGCAGAAGTCCATCTCCTTCAGGTTTATTCATCTGCTTCCTAATCTGATGTGTAAAACCACAACCCCCTGGAGTAAACCCTAGTGAAACCTCAATAGTCTGCTCCTTCCCATTTTCTCTGCTTTCTCCATTACTTGCCCCAGATCTACTACAATGACAATGCTGCAGGAAGTGGTGTGGGGTGGGCGGAGCATTGTAGAAATAAATAGGAGAGGGAAGTAAAAAAAAATCAAATAGGGGAGAGAAAATTAAAAATAGAAAAACGATGTTAATGAAAAGCCAAAGAAAAGTGATGAGGGAGGAGAGTGTGTGGAAAAGAGAAATGAATGAGAAAAATAAAACAATGTGGATGCAGAGTTTATCTGCTCAGCAAACTCTTGACTTTATTTCAGCCATGCTACAGCCCAAGGAAGGAAGAGAGAAGCAGATATTGATGTGGGGTTAAGGGGGAGAAACCCTCTTGAGGGGAGCAGAAACAGACAGACACATGGAGACACTCTGTTGAGGTGGGAGAGAGAGAGATGCAGAGGGCTCCCTGTTCAGAGATGTCGGAAGAGAAGAAGAACTTTTGAGTGTGGGTGAAATGAAAGAGGGACAGATACTGTTAAGGGAGTACAACGAGAACCTGTTGAACGGGGAGACTATTGATGGCTGAGAAGAGAGCGAAATGGGGAGGGAAGAGAGCAAGTGAGACATTCTGTTGGTCAAGGAAGGAGGTAGCGTGCAAGAAGGGAAAGAGATAAATCTGTTGTGGAAGATGTTGTAATCTCAGGTTCTTCTATGAATGGAAGGCACAAAGCATTGGGACTTGGGCCCATATTATAAAATACCACATTTGTCAACTCGTCATGATCAGCACCTTTGAAGATCCATTAATATATACCTGTCAAATACCCTATGTAATTAAAAAATAGTTAATTCTTCCTCCACATACAAATCGTCTCTGTAGAGGAAATACACTTTGGACACCTTCCTTTTAAGAAAATCAGATGCTCAGCAAGGATATCATCCCCTATTCTACTCTAAGGAAGGCCTTGGCCTAGGGCATGTCTGCAGTTCTTTTTATCCTATTGTCAGCAACATATTGACTTTTTGTTTATCATGCTAGAAACTGTTTGAATACTGTTAGTAGTTTTTTGTTTGTAAAAAGTTAAAAATTCTCTCTTGTGGTCTTTGAACTGGTGGGATGGGATTTTTTGCTTGAGCTTAATTTGTAGCTTTAGTCTGAAGACTTCCTAACACTGTTGTGATTAGTGCCATATGCCACGAACTCAGATTTCCTGTCCGGTATAGGAAGTCCCACCTGGAACCTCTGCAGGAAATTATGTTTGTGGGCAGATAGTTTTAATCAACCTGTTAAGTATTCTTATCTCAGAGACTAGTATCCCCTTTGCTTTACAACAGTAAACCTGTGGAACCCCTTGCATAAATAGTTTCCCAATTAGGATATGTTGCCACAGCTGATGAAGGTAGATTTGGCTGCAGCCCAGGCTCTTGAGGTGGCATTTCCAGAAACTGCCGATCCTTAAAAGAGTTCTCATAAATTTTACCTTTTTTTCTGACTCTGGTGACAGATGCTCATCTGTACTACTGGGGAGCATGCACCTAACAGCAGTGGATCCAAGACCAGTGGCATTTAGATGAACTCGTCTCTAATCTCAACAGCCTCAAACCCTGAGCAGTTTGGTTGTCTATGGCTCATTTTCAGGCTTTCTGGCAAATTGGTGCATCTCTGGATAGATAATACAACCGTAATCTAGTAAGTCATGAAACAGAGCAGGAACATATCTCTGTTCAGAAAATTTAAGCAGAATAGGCAATGGTGATTCTAATATGGTCTGACTATTTTGAAATTATGAAAGGGTTTGATCGAGTAGGCGTAGAGATGTTTGCCCTTGTGGGTCGTCCAAAACTAGAGGCCATAAATATAAGATAGTCACTAATAAATTCAATAGGGAATTCAGGAGAAACTTCTTTACCCAGACAGTGGTTAGAATGTGGAAGTAGTTGAGATGAATAACATAGATGCATTTAAGGGGAAACTAGATAAAGACATGAGGGAGAAAGGAATAGAAGGATATGCTGATGGGGTGAGATGGGTGGGAGCAGGCTCGTGTGGAGCATAAACACCAGCATGGACCAGTTGGGCTGAATGGCCTGTTTCTGTGCTGTACATTCTATGTAATACTGGCCTTGGAAGCTTTAGGAAGGTTCACCTCTCCCAACTCTTGAGCTGATCTTCCACACTGACCCCACACACATCCAACTCTTGAAATGGAACCTTTTTAGGAACATAGGAACAAGAGTAGGCTATTCAGCCCCTCGAGCCTGCTCCGCCATTCAATGAGATCATGGCTGATCTGCGACCTAACTCCATATACCCACCTTTGACCCATATCCCTTAATACCTTTGGTTAACAGAAAGCTATCAATCTCCTATTTAAAATTAACAATTGATCTAGCATCAATTGCCGTTTGCGGCAGAGAGTTCCAAACTTCTACCACCCTTTTGTGTGTAGAAGTGTTTTCTAATTTCACTCCTGAAAGGTCTGGCTCTAATTTTTAGACTATGCCCCCTAGTCCTAGAATCCCCAACCAGCGGAAATAGTTTCTCTCTAACTACCCTATCTGTTCCCCTTAATATCTTGAAAACTTCGATCAGATCACCCCTTAACCTTCTAAATTCTAGGGAATGCAACCCTAATTTGTGTAATCTCTCCTCGTAACAACCCATGAAGTCCGGGTATCATTCTGGTAAACCTGCGCTGCACTCCCTCCAAGGCCAATATATCCTTCCTAAGGTGTGATGCTCAGAACTGCTGATAGTACTCCAGGTGTGGTCTAACCAAGGCTTTGTATAGCTGCAGCATAACTTCTACCCCCTTGTATTCTAGTTCTCTAGATATAAAGGCCAGCATTCCATTAGCCTTTTTGATTATCTTCTGTACCTGTTCATGACATTTTAATGATCTGTGTACCTGGACCCCCAAGTCTCTTTGGACTTCCACTGTTTTTAGCCTTTCACCATTTAGAAAATACCCTGTTTTATCCTTTTTAGGTCCAAAGTGGATGACCTCACATTTGCCTACATTGAAATCCATTTGCCACAGTTTTGCCCATTCACTTAATCTGTCGATATCCTTTTGTAATTTTATGCTTCCATCTACACTGCCGACAATTCCACCTATCTTTGTGTCATCGGCAAATTTGGATATACGACTTTCTATGCCATCATCTAAGTCGTTAATAAATACTGTTTGAGGCCCCAACACAGATCCCTGCGGGACACCACTAGTCACCTGCTAATTTGAGTACCTACCCATTATCCCTACTGCCTGTCTCCTGCCACTCAGCCAATTTCCTAACCAGGTCAATAATTTGCCCTCAATTCCATGGGCTTCTACCTTAGTTAACAATCTCTTATGTGGGACTTTATCAAATGCCTTCCGGAAGTCCATATAAATAATATCCATAGACATTCCCCTGTCCACTACTTTAGTTACCTTCTCAAAAAATTCAATCAGGTTTGTTAGGCATGACCTCCCTTTCACAAATCCATGCTGGCTCTCTCTGATCAACTGAAAATTGTGAAGGTGTTCAGTCACCCTATCCTTAATTATAGACTCTAGCAATTTACTGACAACAGATGTTAAGCTAACTGGTCTATAATTCCCTGGTTTCGCTCTTACCATTCTTAAATAGTGGAGTGACGTGCAATTTTCCAATCTAAAGGAACAGTTCCTGAATCGAGAGAACTTTGGAAGATTATAGTTATGCAATGTGCTCACCTACTTCCTTTAAAACCTGAGGATGGAAACCATCTGGTCCTGGGGATTTACCACTCCTTAGTGCCATAATTTTCTTCATTACTGTTATTTTACTTACATTAATTTTTTTGAGTCCCTGTCCCTGATTTAGATTCCTTGGGATTTCTGGCATGCTATCCTTTTCCTCTACTGTAAATACTGACGCAAAGTAATTATTCAACATGTCCACAATTTCCTTATTATCATTGACAATATCAGTGCTTTCAGTTTTTAAGGGGCCATTGCTCCTGACTGCCCTCTTTTTCCTAATCTAATTGTAAAAAAAATTTGTGTTGATTTTGATATCCCTTGCAAGTTTCCTTTCATACTCCCTTTTTGTAGCTCTTGTTATCTGCTTTGTGACCCTTTGCTGTTCTTTGTATCTTTCCCATTCGCCAGGATCTGTGCTATTTTTTGCATTTTTGTATGCTTTTTCTTTTAGTTTTATGCTGTCCCTTACCTCTTTAGTCATCCATGGCTGTTTTTTTTGGCAAGCAGAGCTCTTGCCCCTCAGGAGTATAAACTGGTTCTGAATCACCTTAAATTCTTTTTTGAACATCTCCCACTGACCTTATGTCATTTTACCCCTTAGCAGATTTGCCCAGTTTACTGTGGACAGTCTCTGTCACATCCCTTTGAAGTCGGCCTTACCCAAATCTAGAACCTTAGTAGAATCTAGTAGAACCATTTTTTTTTAAAGAGAATTTTGGTGGATATATCAGTAATGGTTTGTAAACTGAGCATTCTTGCACCATTTAAATGTAAGAAATTTATAGAATTTTTTGCAGTAGAAGATTCCCTTTGTGTTGGGAAATTGCTCTAATCTTGGAATATCTCCAATGTTTTCTATTTCTCTATCTGAAACTTAATTTTATCTATGTACATGTGGCAACTATTTTGACTTTTTATGAATCTGTTTCTCTCATTTGAGAGTATATTCTCGTGTTTCACTTTGTGAAAGAACTGTGTAAGTAAATTCCTATTCCTCCCCCTTGCTCCCTCCCTGGGATTTAAACAGTATTTTTTCATAAACATATTTATCATCCTTTAAATCTTTGAACTCTTGCCAGCTTAAGTTCTCGATCTAGAAAGCTGTTTTGCTGTTAGCTCTGGTTTCAGCTAGTCAAGGTAGTGAACTCCAGACACTAGTTGATCAGTTCTACTTGATGTTTAATGCTGATCATGCTTTCCTTCGGTCTCGTTGAAGGTTTCTGCTTAGCGGAGTTTCTCGGTTCCATATCCAGAAAGAAATCGTTAATCCACATTTTTATCTTGCTGCACACCAGACTGAAATAGAACATCGCTTTCATTATGTGGACATTCAATCCAACAGGTCCATCCCTTTTGGATTCAAGTAGATCTATAATGTTCTAAAAGATTGTATTTAAACCTCTTCAAAGGACTGTGAAGTGAATTATGGAATTTCTTTCTTACTGTTACCGTTACAGTTTCTTACTGACAGATAAGAAAGCTTCAAGTTCAGTTAAGGGTCACACTATTTGGTTCATTGCTGTCTTGGGGCCGATACTCCTGCAGTTCCAATCTCTACTTTGTGAGAGGGCATAAAATGCATTTAGTCCCATTCACTGTTCCGCTTTTTTCCAATGTTCTCTCCTCTTTCTTTTCCTGAACAACAACAACTAGCAGCTTTAATGTAAGAAAACATCCCAAAGTGCTTCACAGGAGTGTAATCAAACAAAAATTGACACTGAGCTAAAGGAGGAGATATTAGGATGGGTGACTAAAAGCTTGGTTAAAGAGGTTGGTTTAAAGAGGGTCTTAAAGGAGGAGAGAAAGGTGGAGAGGGTGAGGGGTTTAGCGAGGGAATTCCAGTGCTTTGGACCGATATGGCTGAAGGCAAGGCTGCCAATTATGGGACGTAGGGAGTGGGGGATGCACAAGATGCTAGAGTTGGAGGAATGCAGAGTTCTTGGAGGGATATAGGGCTGGAGGAGGTTACAGAGCGAGGGGGAAAGAGGCCACGGAGGGATTTGAACATAAGGATGAGGATTTTAAAATGTTAAAATGAACCAGGAGCCATTGTAGGTCAGCGAGCACAGGGGTGATGAGTGAATGGGACTTGGTGTAATTTAATATACGGACAGCAAAGTTTTGGATGAACTCAGGTTTATGGAGAGTGGTAGATAGGAGGCTGGCCAGGAGAGCATTGGAATAGTCGTGTCAAGAGCTAACTAGCATGGAAGAGGGTTTCAGCAGCAGATAAGCTTAGGCAGGGGAGGAGACGGGCGATATTATGCATGTGGAAGTAGCCAATCCTAGTGATGGAGAGGATATGGACTCAGAAGCTATGGGCTGGATTTTGAATGACCCATGGAGTCGGATTTGGAGGCGTGTCGGGGGTTAAATTTGCGGGGTCGGGGTTTCCGACTCCATCCCGCCTCCACGCAATTTTGACAGAATCAGTCACGGGGTTCCCGACTTCGTCCCGCCTTCAAGAGGCGGGAGAGGCCATTAAAGCCCTTAACAAGCTCTAAATTGGCTCTGTAATGCCATTTTGAAACGCTGTAGCTAGTTTAACCCTCTTCTGACGTGAAGCACGCCTGGTGTGAAACACTCCAGTGAAACCTGGCGGGAGCACAAGTGGATAGCTGACTATCGGCTGCAGGTCCACTATTACAACGGAGATGTGATGAAGGTAGTAGTAGTATTAGGTCTGAACGTCGCCTCTGATGCTGCTGCATTGAATGTCTTCAGAGACTGCCGGGGAGGACTTGCTTGGCAAAAAAATTCTCTCTCTCTCTCTCTCTCTCTCTGTCTCTGTCTCTCTCTCTCTCTCTCTCTCTCTCTCCTCTTCCCCCCCCATTCTTGCATCCAGGTCCACTCACATCAAAAGCCAGGCAGGTCTGCTCTCCGCAACAGTCTCTGAGACTAGGCAGTCAGCAATGATGACATCATCAGAGGCGACTTTCAGACTGAAAACACTAATTAGTTCATGGGTTCCCACATGCTCCAACTCAATTGCCCAATTAAGTGAAAATTGCATCAGCCATCCACATTAATCTGGAGTCGGGGGGGAAACACGAAATGCGGATTACACGACCCCAACCCGACCCCAAGACAAAATCCAGCCCTATTACTCTATTACACTTGTAATCCCCGGAATGTGTGCAGAATATATTGAAGGCACAATTTTGAAATTAAGTCATATATTTTCTTGTGCGTATTTGTAAGAGATGTAGCAACTTGTATCCGTTTGTTAGCAAAGCAACAGCTCTACACGCTTGTTTTGCACTGTGGCAATAATCTCCCTGGAGAAACCCTTGATCAACTTGTTTATCTTTCACCTACTTAAACATTAATTTACAATAGCACATATGTTGAATTAGCTTATTATCTCAGTATGCAAACTCTTGTTCAGTGAGTTCTCACAATAATCTAACTCACATACAGAAGGTTAATCACACTGATTAAAAACTAAAGCTAAAATAACAACAGAAAACGCTGGAAAAACTCAGCAGGCCAGGCAGCATCCGTGGAGAGAGAAACAGAGTTAACATTTCAGGTCAAAGACCTTTCGTCAGAACTGGAAATAGCAGGAAATGAAATAGATTTAAGGCAAGGATAAAGCTGGGAAAAGGGGGAGGGCATGAAAGAACAAAAGGAGAGATTAAGAGAAATTAAGAGATATTCAAGGCAAGAGGAGGTGTTAATGTGACAGGTTGAGGCTAAAAGAAGTGTGAAATGCACTGGCAGAATGAAGGACAGCTGCCAGCTTCTAGGAGGGGAAAAAAGGAGGGGGGGAGGGGGGGGGGGGCAAACAAAAGGGTGGATGAAAAAATACAATATAAATGTGATAGGGGCTGAGGTTATGATCTAAAATTGTTGAACTCGATATAGAGTCCAGAGGGCTGTAGCGTGCCTAAACGAAAGATGAGGTGCTGTTCCTCGAGCTTACGCTGCGCTTCCGTGGAACAGTGAAATAGGCCGAGGACGGTGAGGTCAGAGTGGGAGTGGAGCGGAGAATTAAAGTGACAGGCGACTGGGAGCTCGGGGTCCCCCTTACGGACTGAACGGAGGTGTTCTGCAAAGCGGTCACCTAATCTGCGTTTGGTCTCCCCAATGTAGAGGAGACCACATCGTGAGCAGCGAATACAGTATACTAAATTGCAGGAAGTACAAGTAAATCGCTGTTTCACCTGGAAGGGGTGTTTGGGGCCCTGGACAGTGGGAAGAGGGGAGGTATAAGGGCATGTGTTGCATCTCCTGCGCATGCACGGGAAGGTGCCAGGGGAAGGGGTGCTGGGGGTGGTAGAGGAGTGGACTAGGGTGTCGCGGAGGGAGCGGTCCCTGCGGAATGCTGAAAGGGGAGGTGAGGGGAAGATGCGTTTGGTGGTGGGATCACGCTGGAGGTGGCGGAAATGGCGGAGGATGATCCGTTGAATGTGGAGGCTGGTGGGGTGAAAGGTGAGGACAAGGGGGAACTCTATCGTGGTTCCGGGAGGGAGGGGCAGGGGTGAGGGCAGAAGTGCGGGAGTTAGAACGGACACGGTCGAGGGCCATGTCGACCACGGTAGAGGGGAATCCTCGGTTGAGGAAAAAGGAAGACATGTCGGAAGCACTGGTATGGAAGGTGGCATCGTCAGAGCAGATGCGGCGGAGACGGAGAAACTGGGAGAATGGAATAGAGTCCTTACAGGAGGCGGGGTGGGAGGAAGTGTAGTCCAGGTAGCTGTGGGAGTCAGTGAGCTTGTAGTGAATGTTAGTCAATAACCTATCCCCAGAAATGGAGACGGAGAAGTCGAGGAAGGGAAGGGAAGAGTCGGAGATAGACCATGTGAAGGTGAAGGAAGGGTGGAAATTGGAAGCATAGTGAATGAAATGTTCTAGTTCAGGGCGAGAGCAGGAGACGGCACCGATACAGTCATCAATGTACCGGAAAAAGAGGTGAGGGAGGGGACCCGAGTAGGACTGGAACAAAGAGTGTTCCACATATCCCACGAAAAGGCAGGCATAGCTAGGACCCATGCGGGTACCCATAGCAACACCTTTAATTTGGAGGAAATGGGTGGAGTCAAAGGAGAAGTTGTTCAATGTGAAAAAAAGTTCAGCCAGGCGGAGGAGGGTGGTGGTGGATGGGGACTGGTTGGGCCTCTGTTCAAGGAAGAAGCGGAGCGCCCTCAGGCCATCCTGGTGGGGAATGGAGGTGTAGAGGGATTGTACGTCCATAGTGAAAAGGAGGCGGTTGGGGCCGGGAAACTGGAAACTGTTAAAATGGCGGAGGGCGTCGGAAGAGTCGCGGATGTAGGTGGGAAGAGACTGGACAAGGGGAGAAAAAATAGAGTTGAGATAGGAAGAGATAAGTTCCATGGGGCAAGAACAGGCTGAAACGATGGGTCTACCGGGGCAGTCCTGTTTGTGGATCTTGGGAAGGAGGTAGAAGCGGGCTGTGCGGGGTTGGGGAACTATGAGGTTGGCGGCCGTGGGGGGAAGATCTCCAGAGGAGATGAGGTCAGTGACGGTCTTGGAAATGGTGGTTTGATGTTCGGTAGTGGGGTCATGGTCCAGGTGGAGGTAGGAGGAGGTGTCGGAGAGTTGGCGTTCAGCTTCCGCTAGGTAGAGGTTGGTACGCCAAACAACAACAGCACCACCCTTGTCAGCAGGTTTAATGACAATGTCGGGGTTGGATCTGAGGGAATAGAGTGCTGCAAGTTCAGAGGGAGGTAGGTTGGAGTGAGAGAGGGGAGCACCTCCGTTCAGTCCGTAAGGGGGACCCCGAGCTCCCGGTCGCCTGTCACTTTAATTCTCCGCTCCACTCCCACTCTGACCTCACCGTCCTCGGCCTATTACACTGTTCCACGGAAGTGCAGCGTAAGCTCGAGGAACAGCACCTCATCTTTCATTTAGGCACGCTACAGCCCTCTGGACTCAATATCGAGTTCAACAATTTTAGATCATAACCTCAGCCCCTATCACATTTATATTTTATTTTCATCCACCCTTTTGTTTGCCCCCCCCCCTTTTTTTTCTCCTCCTAGAAGCTGGCAGCTGTCCTTCATTCTGCCAGTGCATTTCACACTTCTTTTAGCCTCAACCTGTCACATTAACACCACCTCTTGCCTTGATCATCTCTTAATGTCTCTTAATCTCTCCTTTTGTTCTTTCATCCCCTCCCCCTTTTCCCAGCTTTATCCTTGCCTTAAATCTATTTCATTTCCTGCTATTTCCAGTTCTGACGAAAGGTCTTCGACCTGAAACATTAACTCTGTTTCTCTCTCCACGGATGCTGCCTGGCCTGCTGAGTTTTTCCAGCGTTTTCTGTTGTTATTTCGGATTTCCAGCATCTGCAGTATTTTGCTATCGAAAAACTAAAGCTAATTTGTTTTATGTTATTGCATAGATTTTATAAAATATTTTTTTATATATAGATATATATATATAGGGGTGCAGTACAGATTCACCAGAATGATAGAGGCTAAAAGGGTTAAACTATGAGGACAAGTTGCATAAACTTGGGTTGTATTCCCTTGAGTATAGAAGATTGAGAGGTGATCTAATTGAGGTGTTTAAAATTATAAAAGGATTCGATAAGGTAGAAACAGAGAATTTATTTCATCTGGTAGGGGAATCCAGAACAAGGGGGAACAATCAGGAGTGAAATTAGGAAGAACTTCTTCACATAAAGGATAGTGGAAATTCAGAACTTTCTCCCCCAAAAGGCTGTAGATGCTAGGTCAATTGAAACTATCAAGACTAAGATCGATAGATTTTTGTTAGGCAAGAATATCAAGGGATATGGAGCAAAGGCGGGTAAATGGAGTTGAGGTGCAGATCAGTCATGATCTAATTGAATGGTGGAACAGACTCGAGGGGATGAATGGCCTACTCTTGTTTCTAATGGGGTGAATTTTAACCCCAAAAAACGGGCGGGTTTGGGTGAGGTGGGAGGTTAAAGTGTTAAATCTGAATTCCAACCCCAGCCCGCCCACTTCCGGTTTTAACGGAGGCAGGCCGGGGGGCGGGCAGCCAACCCGCTCCCAGGAGCAGCAGCGAGGCGAGGACAGCCTTGGGGAACACTGCTTGTGGGTCGGGAGGAGCATGAGTGCTTCCCCCCAGCCCCTCAAGCTCCCCACCATCGCACCCGGATTGGAACCACCCCCTCCCCGGGGTCGGGGCTTGCATCTACCTGGGGCTGCGGCCTCTTGTCCAGCGTTCCCCACCTGCCTGGAAGCCAAGCCTATCAATTGACTGACTTCCAGGCGGGGAACCTGTCCGTGACATCATACACAACATGCCCGCTCCCAGTGGGTCTCCAGCTAAAAATTCTGGTCTATGTTCCTATATAGATGGAGGAGGACCTTTTAATTGCAAAGAGGAACATTTTCTGGATAAAATCTTGGCCAAGGCTGATGCTTACTGCTGTGGCATTGCTTAAAGGAAAATAGTGGATATCCCTTTTTGTGTTTTAGTATGTAAGTGTTGTCAACCTTGGCTCATTGGTAGCGCTCTCTCCTCCAAGTTAGAAGGTCATGGGTTCAATCCTCAGTCCAGAGAACTGAGCACAAATTCAGTAACGGAGAGGGTTGTGTATATGAACTTTGAAAAGCGTTTAACAAAGTACCACATAATAGACTTGTAAGCAAAATTAAAGCCCATGGGATTAAAGGGACAGTGGCAGCTTGGCTAAGCGACAGAAAGCAGAGAGTAGCGATGAACAGTTGTTTTTCAGACTGGAGGAAAGTATACAGTAGTGTTCTCTAGGGGTTGGTATTAGGACCACTCTTTTTTTTGATATAAATAACCTGGACTTGGGTATACAGGGCATAATTTCAAAGTTTTCAGATGACACAAAACTCAGAAATGCAGTAAACAATGAGGATAGTAACAGACTTCAGGAGAACATAGACAGACTGGTGAAATGGGCAGACACATGGCAGATGAAATTGAACGCAGAGAAGTGTGAAGTGATTCATTTTGGTAGGAAGAATGAGGAGAAGCAATATAAACTAAATGGTACAATTTTTAAGGGGATGCAGGAACAGAGACCGGGGGGTGTATGTACACAAATCTATGACGGTGGCAGGACAAGTTGAGAAGGCTGTTAAAAGGCATACAGGATCCTTGGCTTTATTAGTAGAGGCATGGGGGTAATTTTAACTCCCCAAAATGGGTGGGTTTGGGTCGGGTGAGATGTAAAAATTAAAAAAAATCTAAAACCCGACCCCAACTCGCCCATTTCCAGGTTTAACGGAGGTGGAACAGGGGGCGAGCAGCCAACCCGCTCCCAGGAGATGGGTTGGCCATTTATATTATAATAAGAAATAACAACAGAAAACGCTGGAAAAACTCAGCAGGCCAGGCAGCAGCCGTGGAGAGAGAAAGAGAGTTAACGTTTCAGGTCGATGACCTTTCGTCAGAACTGTGAAGAGCCGGAAATCAAATAGATTTAAGGCCAGAGTAAAGCTGGGAAAAGGGGGAGGGGATAAAAGAACAAAGGGGGAGATGAAGAGACATTAAGAGATATGCAAGGCTAGAGGTGGTGTTAATGTGACAGATTAAGGCTGAAAGAAGTGTGAAATCCACTGGCAGAATGAAGGACAGCTGCCAGCTTCTAGGAGGAAAAAAAAAAGGTGGGGGGGGGCAAATAAAAGGGTGGAAAAAATAAAATATAAATGTGATTGGAGCTGAGGTTATGATCTAAAATTGTTGAACTCGATATTGAGTCCAGAGGGCTGTAGCGTGCCTAAACGAAAGATGAGGTGCTGTTCCTCGAGCTTACGCTGCGCTTCCGTGGAACAGTGTAATAGGCCGAGGACGGTGAGGTCAGAGTGGGAGTGAAGCGGTGAATTAAAGTGACAGGCCACCGGGAGCTCGGGGTCCCCCTTACGGACTGAACGGAGGTGTTCCGCAAAGCGGTCACCCAATCTGCGTTTGGTCTCCCCAATGTAGAGGAGACCACATCGTGAGCAGCGAATACAGTATACTAAATTGCAGGAAGTACAAGTAAATCGCTGTTTCACCTGGAAGGGGTGTTTGGGGCCCTGGACAGTGGGAAGAGAGGAGGTAGGTATATTATAATAAGGCTGGGGCCTTACATTTAACCTGTCTTACAGGTTTAACCCTGGCCGGCCGGGTTTCCCGGGCCTCGGGAAACCTGGCAGCTCAAGGGAGGTGAGGACAGCTTCGGGGAAAAGGTAAGTGCCTTTACAGCACTGGTTGTGGGCCAGTAGGAGCAGGAGTGGAGTTAAAACTCCACAGCATTTCCCGACCGAAATTCTTCTCTTCCCCCCCACCCTTTATGGAACCCACCCATCAGTGTTGGGGCCATTGAGTACCAAAGTAAGGAAATTATGCTCAACCTTTATAAATCACCGGTTAGGCCTCAGCTGGAGTATTGTGTTCAATTCTGGGCACCACACTTTTGGAAGGATGTAAAGGCCTTGGAGAGAGTGCAGAGGAGATTTACTGGAATGGTACCAGGCATGAGGGACTTCGGGACTTCAGATATGTGGAGAGACTGGAGAAGCTGGGGTTCTTAACCTTCTCTGCTCTAAGGAGAAGAGGAGATTTGATAGAGTAAGTAAGGAGAAACTGTTTCCAGTGGCAGAAGGCCCAGTAACCAGGAGACACAGATTTAAGGTGATTGGCAAAAGATCTAGAGGCGACATGAGGACTTTTTTTTTAACGCAGCGAATTGTTGTGATTTGGAATGCACTGCCTGAAAGGGTGGTGGAAGCAGATTCAGTAGTAACTTTCAAAAGGGAATTGGATAAGTACTTCAAGAGAAAAGATTTACGGGGCTATGGGAATATAGTGGGGGAGTGGACTAATTGGATAGCTCTTTCAAAGAGCCGGCACTGGCACGATGGGCTGAATGGCAGCCTCCTGTGCTCTATGATACTATGAAGTCGTGAAACACGCTACTTAAATGCAAGTTCTTTCTGTAATGTACAATGTATTATATAATGCAACCAGTGTGGACTTGGTGACAGATAAAATAGAAATGGTGTGGTTGTTTTTGCAAGTGTTTTTAATGTTTGGAAGTATATAATTTTTGTGGCTTATGTTGTTTGCTATGTCCTGTTTGTGTCTTTTTGTGCAGATGTAAGAGTTTGCGATTATGGCGAAGTATATGGCTAAGTGTTTGTGAGACTTGTACATGTGTCTGTGAATGTTGTTGTAAGTGCATTTTATTTTGTATTGTGTATTGTTGTGATGTGTGTAGGTATTGGAGATGTTGATGCATTATGTAGTAAATTGCAGAGTGTTATGTTGAAGCAAAGGGGAAGGAGGAAGATGGAAGTGAATATGGAGTGGATTATTGGAGATGGATGGTAGCTTTCGGACCAGATGGTGTGTGTAGGAGGTGGTTAACATAAATGGGTGACAGAGGGGTTTGCAGATGAGGGTGGGAGAGCTTGGGGAGTTGTGTAGGAAGATGAAGCCTAGAGAATTGGTAGCTGGGAGGGAGGGAATGGATTGGGTAGGATGGGAGGAATTTAGGATTGGAGCAAGTGGCGTGGTATATGACACAGTGAGGGGAAGACTGGAAGCATTAAGAGAGGAGTAGGACATCGAAATCTTTGTGAATGTGGTTTTGGGTTTGTGAGGAGCTAGGAGAGATGAGATGAGATAGAAGTTACGGGGTGCAGGAGAATTTGTGGTGATTGTAAGTAATTCTGAGAGGGTAAGACGAAATAAGTAGCTGGGGGCTAATAGGCACGTAACTGCAGTGAAAAGCACCTTGGACGCTTTACTACGTTAAAGGTGCTATTTCAATGCAAGTTGTTGAATCGTTGGGAGGTGGGCGCTTGTTAGAGGGAGTGGAAAGTGGGAACAGATGGGTATTAAGGAGCAGAGGGGTTTAGGAGTGGGTGGTCGTACAGTAATAAGTGGAAGCAGATAAATAAGAGAGCTGACCCTAGTAAGGGGAAAAGTGGAGGATAGGGTGCAATGTGATATGAGAGAGAAGAGCCGGGAGAGAGAAGTGAGAGTTGCCAGTGAAGTTGAGAGTTGCCAGTGAAGTGGAGAGTTGGTAGCAGCAACAGAGTCAGTAGTGCGAGCTAAGAAATTTAAATTCTATGTATGATTGGATCTTCAGTGGGGTTGGTAAAGGGAGGAAATGTGGAGAGTGTAATCAGGAAATGCACTTTTCAAGAGTGAAAAATTGGGTGGCGAGTTAAGATCTAACAAGCAGCAGAAAGGAGCACAAAAGAGAGCAATGCGAATGAAAGGAATAGAGATGATGGAAAGGAGCATGAAAGGGAGCAGTGTGCAATGAATGGAGGAGCAGAGGCAAAAGTGGAGGGCAAGAAATGGGCATTTAGAAACTTAAAATAAACTGGAGGCTGAGACTAGAGGCCCTTACCTGAGTAAGGCTGGGGCCAGGACCAGAGGCCCCAGTGAAGCAATAAAAATTATACTGCTGACGAAGCTCTGAGGGAGCAATGAAATTCAAAACATTTTATACAATTAACAAATGTAGAAATTGTGAACTTCAAGTTTCAACACAGAGAATTTGCAAAGCCAAGAGAGGCAGAGGCTTTAGCAGGACCAAAGAGGTTGAGGTGAGGCTATTAAACAGCTGGGAGACAAAAGTGGTGCTATAGCAGCACGTACTGGACAGAGACCATTGTTTACAGAGGCAAATTGCCATTATAAATGTTTAGATAATATTTTAACATTGTAAATGTTGATGTAGAAGTGTTACTCTAATGTTATGACATTAGGAAGTTTAGGTTTCTGGGACATGCAAGGCTTTTAATGTATAGCTATGACCTAGTTTTCTTTAGAAATTAAATTTTGCCAGTTTCAGTTGGGCTGATAAGTGAGGGAAGGAGAACTGACTGGGCAGAATCCTTTATTCTCTTAAGGTAGGAACTGAAGTTTCACTAAAAAAGGCAAAATATTGAGTTTTATAACATTTATTCCTGCCCAGTTAAATGCTGTGAAGTGCAGAACAATTTCAGCAGAAGTATTTTTATACTCGAGTTAATGTTAAAAACCTAAACTGAATTTGCTACCTTGCACATTTTGCAAGGGGACAACTTTGCTAGGATTAGGGTTTGGGTTCCCCAAACGTTCAGTCAGTAAAAAGATTGCACAGTGTGAAAGAGCTGTGTAGACCAGAAAAGTTCACAGCGAGGTACTGGGAATAGTTAGCACCCTTTAGAACTGTATGAAATTCTGAGCCTTTGGGCAGAACCTTCTTTTCCTTCCAACTGAGTCAGCAGGGGAATCTTCTGCTGATGCCAAAATAACTGTTGCATGAAACCCAGTGCTTTCCATACATTGTTCTGAAAACATAACCTTCTATGGGATGTTGCCATGCTGAAAGACTGCCAAAATAGAATCTGATAAGGATTATCTGCCCTTTGGCTAGCAACAAGAGTGGATAAAGTTACAAAATGCATGATTCCTGAATTTGGGATAAATACTCCTGGTATTATTGTATTTTAGCACTGAGCAGCACACTCACTGCACAGCCATGTGTACCTTTTGCTTTCTCATCGTGATATCCTATACAATATTATGCTTTTCTGTTTTATGCCACAATGCAGTAAACCTAATTCAACAAAAATACACTTTCTTAAATTAAGTAATGGCACATCCTATTTTAGGGTTGTTTGCAAACCTATTAACTTGATAGCTGGAGAATATTCTATACTGTATACATATAAAAATGTTGACTTTTTATCACAGTGCCAAAAAGGAATGCTGTTTTAAACCCACGGTGAAAACTGTTACTCTAAAAACACTTTAAAATAGATATGAAGTATTTTCCATCTGGTACTATTACTTAAATGTATCCTGCTATGTTTCAGATGATGGGAATCATTCTGACAAGACCAAGGAATTGTTTCCGTGGTCTGAAGCTACAGACAGCAGTAAATCAAAGGGCAAAGACAGACTGACTGGGAGAGCCAGAAGCTTTAAGTAAGTGCAAGAGCGAAAGCGGGACAACTTTGTATTCTGTTGGCAATTCACCATTATTTTGTGGTATAGAACATAAAGCCACCATAACGGAAGTATTCAATATTCAATTTCTGAGAGTTGGGCCAGGAAAGAATTACCTTAACTTCTACTAATGAACTTAACATCATATATGCCAGACTTTTAAAGAAGTAGATTGATCTGGAACACTTTCCAATACTGGTCAAGAACCCATTTGGATTGGCACAGGCAACACACGCTCAAACAACACACGGGTGATTGACCTTTAAACATTCATTTTTAATTTACAAGAACTGTGTTCAGTTCTCTGAACTTGAGAGTCTAGTATGTAATATTCTAGAAGTTGGATTTTATCTTCAAAAGATTATAAAGTCTTGACATCACGGCAGCGTTTGGTCGAATGTGGCACTAAGGATCCCCAGTAAAACTGAAGTCAATAGGGAGGGATCAGGAGGAAAACTCTCCTGTGGCTGGAGTTATACTTGGCACAAAGAAAAATTGTTGTGGTTGTTGAAGGCCAATCATCTCAGGCCACAGGACATTGCTGCAGGAGTTCCTCAGGACAGCCTCCTAGGCCCAACTATCTTCAGCTGCTTCATCAATGACCTTCCCTCCATCATACGGTCAGAAGTGGGGCTAATCCCTAATGATTGCACAGTGTTCAGCTTCATTTGAAATTCCTCAGATAATGAAGCAGTTCATGCCTGGATGCAGCAAGACCTGGACAGCATCCAGGCTTGGGCTGATAAGTGGCAAGTAACATTCGTGTCGGGCAATGACCATCTCCAACAAGAGAGAGTCTAACCACCTCCCCATGATATTCAACGGCATTACCATCCCTGAATCCCCCACCATCAACATTCTTGGGGTCACATTGACCAGAAACTTAACTGGATAAACCATGTAAATGCCGTGTCTACTAGAGGCTAGGTATTCTGCAGTGAGTGGCTCACCTTCTGACTCCCCAAAGCCTCTCCACCACCTACAAGTCACAAGTCAGGAGTGTGATAGAAACATAGAACATAGAAAAATAGGAGCAGGAGTAGGTCATGACTGATCCTCTATCTCAATACCATATTCCTGCTCACTCCCCATACCCCTTGATGCCATTTGTGTCTAGATGGAATACTCTCCACTTGGGTTGGATGGGTACAGCTGTAACAACACTCAAAAAGCTCAACACCATCCTGGAACTCCCTACCTAATAGGGTTGTGGAAGCACCTTCACCACATGAATTGCGGTTCAAGATGGAGGCCCACCACCACCACCTCAGGGCACCAAGGGATGGGCAATAAATGCCGGCCTTGCCACTAACATCCACACTCCGAAAATGATTTTTTTTTAAGTACAAATTTGGAATTACTGTAAAATGACATGTTGGAGCATAGTATGGCATCATGACATTAGGGAAGGTGGGTTAGTTGCTGGCTCGATCTTGCACCACACTGAAGGGAACTGCTCCAGCTAATTTCTTGCTAATTTGTCAGATCATAAATTCCTTCTATACCATGGGGAAATATCCACTTAAAATTAAGAAACTTAAATGTAATAATGTCCAATATATAAATGTCATTGAACAATACAACAATTGTGTGGTGAATTTAAAAATAAAACAGCTGTCAGCAGAAAGGGTTAACTTTTTTGCAGGTTTATAAGAAGGCGGAGCAAATGTCGTCAGACGCATGCAATCGTGTCACTTCACATAAATTAAAAAAAACTTTCCTGATTGAAAAAGACAATAAATTGGCGCTTGGTTCTTTTTCAAAGTCTTTGTACCTTTTGAAACTTGCAATAGCAATTTTTGGCTGTAATCCAGTTAAAACAAAGTGCTTTGAAAAGTTCAAATTAATTTTCATCCAGATACCATGGCAACCGTAACTTCAAGGCTGAAGCTTATCTTTTGCAAAACAAACTCTTTTGTGCATGTCACAGCTGCGTCTTTAACTTAAAATGTAATTCAATTTTCAATCTTAAATTGAGATGAACATACTTAACCAACCACGTTCACACAACTTAGAAATATTGATCCCTGAAATGGGTTATGAACTCCAAGAGTGACAATTTTTTTTAGGTGATATTTCCAGGTCACAAGCCTGCTCACAAAGTTTAAATCAGTTCAAAAACTAAAAACATGGCTCAAGTATCTCTCAAATGATACACATGTATACATACATAAATCAATTAACAAAATTAAAACAGCACACGTCTGTAGGAAAGACATCAATTAAAATGCTTAAAACGCCTAACATCCAAGACAAGACTACAAAGGGTTAAACAGCGTTTAGCTCTGTGGACAGAAAAGTAGGTGGAGCTAAAACAAACATGCCAGACACTTTTTAAAAAAAATCAGATTTTTGGACAAAAGGAATGCTGTAACTTCTTAAACATTCATAGTCAGTTAACTTCCACACTTTAACACACACTTTCACGCAAACTGAAATTCCAGCATCATTTAAATTTCCTTTCACTCAGTAATTCTTGTGTTATATTTTTCTTGCACAGAAACTGGCAGCTTCAGTGTCGGTTACAACTTTAAGTTTCTTTTCTTTCGCCTTTTAAACTGTCATCTCAGCAGCTTGTTTTGGTTCTCTAACCCACTGTTCTTTTCATTCATTTGCTACGTTCCCAGAACTGTGTTGAGGAGGCCTTTTGTTTTCATCCTTTTAGTTACTACAGGACACGTGCACTTGGCACTTTAGACCTAGTGTTATCGGAGACCTGGCTCCTGCCACTGGAGAGTGACGAAGGGCTTGAGGCACTACTGGAAGTTTCTCTCCCCTATCAGTCCCCGCAATGTCATATGCAGGAGCTGATGGGATCACACAGAGGTCCTCATCGTCATCGTCACTACTACTAGACTCCTCTCCATCCTCATAACTGCCCCTGGAAAGGACTGACACCCTCACTTTTAATTCTTTAACTTTCCTCCTGTCTTCCTCCCTGCCCTGTTGTTCCTCTTTCTATTTCTTCACCACCTCTCTGTCCTTATTCATCTGTGACAAGTCCCATAGTTCCTGATAAGTTGCTTTAGTATCATCCAATCTTCCCTGTGTCTTAACTATTACTTCTGCAGAGCCTGCACTTGGGACCATAGTTGAGTTATTTCTTGGTGTATTTCCAACTGTTGAGTGGCAGCCTTCTTTCTGCCTGCAGTGCTCCCAGCTCATTTTTCAGACTTTCTGGGCTGGATTTTAACAGCCCTGAGGAGGCGGGACTGCTGGGAAAATCCCCAAAAATGGGAGCGGGTCCCAAACCCGCTCCCAACCCGCCTCCAACCAATCTTCCCGGGAGTCGGGTCCCTGATTTGCGCAGGGACCCGACTCCTAGCGGCGGGAAGAGGATTATAGCCACTTAACTGCCTGTTAACAGGTAGTTAACAGGCAGCTAAGAGGCCTTTTCCAATTTTTCGACTTCTGCTGCGGGCTTCCTGATGTCGGGGAACCCCGCCAGGGTAAGTGAGGCATGCTGTGGGTCTGTTGTTATGTTGGTGTTTGGATGACAGCTGCAGAAGTGGTGTGAAGCATGCAATCGGACACAGGTTAGTATCAGAGCTAAGGAAAAGTTGGGAAAGTAATTTTTAATGTGGTTAGATGTTTCTGCAGGTGATGAGCTGTGAAGTGTTTGTGTAGCCTCATCTCATCGGGAAAAGTTACAGATGGCTTCTGCAATCTCAGCTGCAGCTGCCATCTGTTTTATCCTAAGGAGAGAGTAATTGGAGAGCCTGGATCCAAGGGCTCACCTTTGGACAGTGATTGTCAGTGTTTGACAGCACCTCAATGCTGTCAAACACTGTCAAATCATCTGTCAAACAAGTGTGCATATGCCTTTAAGAAAACCGGCAGATGAAGCGTCATCAACTGACGTCATCTGACACCGGCTTTCCCTTAATTGGCCAGAAAACCCGCAGGGCGGGCTTAACAAGGCCAATCAGGGCAATATAACGTCTGTTCATCAGACGTTGCTGGGGGCGGGACTGGAACCCGGAAGGCAGCGGTCCCGCCCCCAACGCGTCTCGGTGAGTAAAATCCAGCCCTGTATCTCTGCCCAAAGGGTCTGGTTCTGACTAAATAGTTCAGAGTTCTGCTCTTTACAGCTAGTGTATCTTTTGTTGAGATTAACTGTTATTTGCATCATTGCCATCACACAGTTACTCTGTTTTATCTTTTTACTTTTTTCGGTCTCATTACAGTTATCACACTTCATGGAAAATTCTCCATATGGGCCAGAAGTTTTTTCCATCCTCAAAAGGTCCTTCTTTACAATATTTTTTTACATAGCCTTCTGCCCATACCCTCCAGGTGGGTGTTCCCTTATCATTTTATTGCAGCTGTACCACATCCGGCCTCTTTCACCTTTGGATATAGCCTCTATTTATCTGACCACTCTCCCGTCTGGACTTGGTCACTCTTTATTTTATCTGGGCTCTTTCCCGTCTGGATATGGCCCCTAGGTGGAGGTGATCAGTCTCCTCTATTCTATCAACAACCTCCACTTTCTCTGATGTCTCTAAGAGGTTGAGGGTCTGTGTGGCTAACGCAATGGCCCCTCCACTGTTCCATCAAAGCACCACACACTTTTGCATCCGTTCTACTCCCCCTATAAAATGTTTACTACTCTCACGTATAGGTTCTTTATCCTGTTCCCTGCAGCGTAGTTGTCACCGTAAGTTTCCGCTGGTGGAACTAGTCTATCTCCTGTCCCAGAGCTCGTCCGGATTGAGTTCTTGATGGTCCAGGTCTCACTTCAGCCCGATATCAACACCTCCCCGGTTATCAGAACAAAAAGTTGCAGGTTCAGACTGTGGCTGCTCGTCAATGATGTATGTGAAGAGACCCACGTTATCTCTTTACTTGGGTAGTAACAAAAATAGTTGTTGCTTCAGGTTCCATACCTTTATTTCTTCAGTTAGTATGCAAAGCACTTTACAAGCAGAGTAGATTAAACAGATACGAGTACAAAAATGTAGACATGCACTTCACTATCCCTCACTGCACTACCTTTTCTAAGCATAAAATGTCTATTTTTATATGATCCTTGTCCCCTTACTAAACTTGAATCTGCCTCTTCTCCCTTGATTGGATTCCTTCTGTCACCTGACTTAACATGACACCCCCCCCCCCCCGCCTCCTTTTAGTGACCTTCCCATGGTGTCCATGTTGAATCAAAGCCCAAGCTGCATGTGACGTAGCTTCCTTTATCTCGCCTGCTCCCAGAACGTTATCTGTCTGGTTTTCTGTGTGAACAATGAAGTCTTACGTATGTCCAATCTGGTTTCCGAGGCAACTGTCGTAAAAAGCTCTTCTTGGGCAAGTATTTTTCAAGGTCCAGGCATAGTCTTTCAATTATGTTCTGTATGCTAAGTTAACTTTTAATCTCCCAGCAAGCCCTCTGCCAAGTTAGTTCATTTAGCTCACAAGTTAATTGTAATTACCCATGTGAATATATAAAGAAAATACATGTTAATAAACAAATGCGCACTATCTTGTAGTGTTTGCTCCCTATACAATATGCTAAGATAGCTTTAATATCCCATCAAGCTCTCTGCCTCTTCCTTCTCCATATTTCAACATGTCCCATGTTCCAACAGATGCATGACCTGTTTAAGACTAGGAGGCCTGCAGAGAAAGTGTAGGAACTTATATTTGATACCTCCCACTGCCACCAAAAAAAAGTTGGATTTCTAAAATATTCATGTCTGTACAATACAGTGGAATTCAATTCAAAAGAGCATTACTGAATTTAATTGGCTAGGATCTGAACAATCCCCAACTGTAAAGACTGGCTTGACCCCATGTTGATCTATTTTTGTGTATGCAGTGAGTGGAACCCATAGCTTAGGTCACCAGATTAATATAATTAGTCCACAGAAATTCCCTCACGGTTTGAGTATGCAATCTGTACAATGTTGATACTTCATTCTGGAATTAGATTGCTTTACTGAACATGAGGTCAGAGTAAATTAAATCCAAGTTTTCTAATTGTACGAAAGCCAAATAATACATTTTTCCCATCCTGGAAAAGAACAAAGTATAAAAATAGTATCCTTGGTTGCTATGGAGAAAGATTAAGAAAGAGTAGCCAGTTTAGTAACTGCACATGATATTCTATAAGAAATAGATCAGAATCCATGGCATGGCACTTTGCCCCTGGGAGTGTATGTTGGGAAATTGTGGACATGCCTCCCACAATATTAGGAAGGTCCACATCAGGGGTGCACATTTGTAAAATGTATTTCTTAGTATATAGCCATGAGTTATAAAACTTGAGAACTTAATTTACTCTATCCTTGTGCATTTTAATGGGTGGAAGATTGTGGGACATAGGCCTGTAATTTTTTTAATTCATTCACAGGATGTGGGCGTCGCTGGCAAAGCCAGCATTTATTGCCCATCCCTAATTGCCCTTGAGAAGGTGGTGGTGAACCGCCTTCTTGAACCGCTGCAGTCCATGTGGTGAAGGTACTCCCACAGTGCTGTTAGGGAGGGAGTTCCAGGATTTTGACCCAGCGACTATGAAGGAATGGCGATATATTTCCAAGTCAGGGTGTTGTGTGACTTGGAGGAGAACTTGCAGGTGGTGGTGTTCCCATGCACCTGCTGCCCTTGTCCTTGTAGGTGGTAGAGGTCGCGGGTTTGGGAGGTGCTGTCGAAGAAGCCTTGGCGAGTTGTTGCAGTGTATCTTTTAGATGGTACACACTGCAGCCACGGTGCGCCGGTGGTGGAGGGAGTGAATGTTTAAGATGGTGGATGGGGTGCCAATCAAGTGGGCTGCTTTGTCCTGGATGGTGTCGAGCTTCTTGAGTGTTGTTGGAGCTGCACTCATCCAGGCAAGTGGAGAGTATTCCATCGTTCTCCTGACTTGTGCCTTGTAGATGGTGGAAAGGCTGTGGTGAGTCAGAAGGTGAGACACTTGTCTCAGAATACCCAACCTCTGACCAGCTCTTGTAGCCACAGTATTTATGTGGCTGGTCCAGTTAAGTTTCTGGTTAATGGTGACCCCCAGGATGTTGTTGGTGGGGGATTTGGCGATGGTAATGCCATTGAATGTCAAGGGGTGGTGGTTAGACTCTCCCTTGTTGGAGATGGTCATTGCCTAGGACTTGTGTGGCATGAATGTTACCTGCCACTTATCAGCCCAAGCCTGAATGCCGTCCAGGTCTTGCTGCAGGCGGACACGGACTGCTTCATTATCTGAGGAGTTGCAAATGGAACTGAACACTCTGCAATCATCAACGAACATCCCCACTTCTGACCTTATGATGGAGGATAGGTCATTGATGAAGCAGCTGAAGATGGTTGGGCCCCAGGACATCGCTGCAGGAGTTCCTGAGGGCAATGTCCTGGGGCTGAGCTGATTGGCCTCCAACAACCACAATCATCTTCCTTTGTGCTAGGTATGACTCCAGCCAGTGGAGAGTTTTCCCCCTGATTCTCATTGACTTCAATTTTACTAGGGGTCCTTGATGCCACACTCGATCAAATGCTGCCTTGATGTCAAGGGCAGTCACTCTTACCTCACCTCTGGAATTCTGCTTTTTTGTTCATATTTGGACCAAGGATGTAATGAGGTCTGGAGCCGAGTGGTCCTGGCCGAACCCAAACTGAGGTTCGGTGAGCAGGTTATTGGTGAGTAAATGCCGCTTGATAGCACTGTCGACGGCACCTTCCATCACCTTGCTGATGATTGAGAGTAGACTGATGGGGCAGTAATTGGCTGGATTGGATTTGTCCTGCTTTTTGTGGACGGGACATACCGTGGCATTTTTCTACATTGTCGGGTTGATGCCAGTGTTGTAGCTGTACTGGAACAGCTTGGCTAGAGGCACGGCTAGTTCTGGAGCACAAGTCTTCAGCACGACAGCCGGGATGTTGTCGGGGCCCATAGCCTTTTGCTGTATCCAGTGTGTTCAGCCGTTTCTTGGTATCACGTGGAGTGAATTGAATTGGCTGAAGACTGGCTTCTGTGATGTTGGGGACCTCAGGAGGAGGCCGATATGGATCATCCACTCAGCACTGAAGATGGTTGCAAATGCCTCGTCTTCTGCACTCACATGATGGGCACCGCCATTATTGAGGATGGGGATGTTCATGGAGCCTCCTCCTCCCGTTAGTTGTTTAATTGTCCACCACCATTCACGACTGTATGTGGCAGGACTGCAGAGCTTTTATCTGATCCGTTGATTGTGGGATCGCTTAGCCCTGTCTATAGCATGCTGTTTCCGCTGTTTAGCATGTATGTAGTCCTTTGTTGTAGTTTCACCAGGTTGGCACTTCATTTTTAGGTACGCCTGGTGCTGCTCCTGGCATGCTCTTCTACACTCCTCATTGAACCAGGGTTGGTCCCCTGGCTTGACGGTAATGATAGAGTAAGGGATATGCCGGGCCATGAGGTTACAGATTGTGGTGGAATACAATTCTGCTGCTGTTGATGGCCCACAGCGCCTCATGGATGCCAGTTTTGAGCTGCTAGATCTGTTCTGAATCTATCCCATTTAGCACGGTGGTAGTGCCACACAACAAGATGGAGTATAAAGACGGGACTTCGTCTGCACAAGAACTCTGCGGTGGTCACTGCTACCAATGCTGTCATGGACAGCTGCATCTGCGACAGGTAGATTGGTGAGGACAAAGTCAAGTAGGTTTTTCCCTTGTGTTGGTTCTCTCACCACCTGCCGCAGTCCCAGTCTGGCAGCTATGTCCTTCAGGACTCGGCCAGCTCGGTCAGTAGTGGTGCTACTGCGCCACTTTTGGTGATGGATATTGAAGTCCCCCACCCAGAGTATGTTCTGTGTCCTTGCTTCCGTGATTTCCTGATGTGTGCTTCCAGTGAGCAAGGCTGCATTCATAAAATTTATTCTTAAAGGTTCAATCACTTGGGAATAGTACGAGTTATTAACACAGTTAGAATTTTTAGATATCTGGTACATGAACCATGAATGATTACAGCTGTGATGCTCAAATTGACTGGACTGAAATTCAGGTAGGAAAATATGATTTCTAGCAAATGCTTTGCTTTGTTATCCCCATATAAAATGCCAGTAAATGCTACACAGGGGTGAATTTGTGCGTGTGTCAGTCTCTAAGGGTGCCTAGGAAATAAAACGTTGTCATTCCACCATTGAGTTACTCCTTCCATTCATTATATAGTTGCCTGTCCTGTTTCACGTCTGCTACGTTCCTCCTGTCATGAGTCGTGCTTAATGCTATTCTTACAACTTATAACAAATTTTGTAATTATTCCTATTTTTAATTAGCTTGTGGCGATGAATTTTCTGAGGTTTTTACAGTTTTTGGTTGTGCTATTTTCGCTTTTTCGTTCATACAGATTTTGTCACGGCACACATCTCTTGTGGCTGACCTGGTCCTAGATTGTCACCAATGCCAGTGTTCAGTCTGGCAGAGGAGGCGTAGAATAGTAGCCCAATGACGAGTATTACTCCACTTTAGCCCCCGCCCTACTTCTGAATAAATGTGCTGAGTGATACAAGCTCTAACACTCCACTCCCTCACACCATATATTAGTATACCATTGTGCTGTATCTACAACTGTGCCATTACTGCCTATTATAAGAAAATATTTCTTTATGGTTAATCTGTCTTTTCAGTCATGACTAATGATTCAGTTAGGATATTGTTGGAATATGCACTTATCTTAGTGCCTCTCACTTTCATGTGGGGAAAACCTTCTGAAAACATTGGCTGAAGACAATTTCATCAGAGCCACTGCGCTGCCTTGCTTACTGATATGCCTTGTTCAGTTCCTTGTGGGAATTAGTCCACAGTACAAAGCTGTCCATAAAAAACAGGACACATCTAACCCAGCTAATTACTGCCTAATCACCTGCCCCTCAATCATCAGCAAAGTGATGGAAGGAGCTATCAATAGCCATCAAGCAACACCTACTCACCAATAACCTGCTTACTGATGCTTCGGTTCCGCCATTACCATTCAGCTCTAGACCTCGTCACACCCTTGATACAGACATGGATGCCAGAGGAGTGGTGAGAGCAACTGCTCTCGACAGCAAGGCAGCATTTGACTAAGTATGGAACCAAGGAGCACTAGCAAAACTGAGGTCATTGAGGGTCAAAGATAAAGGCCTAGGGAGGAAAAATTTGGTTGCTTTGTGCCTCCCGTTAGTGCCCTAAGAGGGTGCTAATGGGGCGCAAAGCAACTAGCGCCCGGGCGCAACAATGTTTGAACCGCTCGTAAAATTGACCAGACATTTTGCGGCAGCGCTAAACACTACCACCACGATCTCCTGCGCCCACAGATCGTGACGTCAGTCGAGCGTGCAACGCCCCGGACCGGATATTGAGTGGCGCCCCCTGCCTTTCCGCCTGCCGCTAGCAACGACAGGTTGAGGGGAAAGTTTTGCAGTCGGGAAGGGACTGGGGGAGCGCTATTTAAAGGCGGCCGCTTCCTGCCTTTTTTTGTCGGCGACCTTTTTGCACCACGCATTCTGAGAGAGAGAGAGAGACTTCTGGAGAGATTCAACGCTGTGTGAAGGAGTTTTGGGTACTGAGCAGCACTTTGCAGGTTCATTTTGATTTGACCTTCCTTGCATCGATTTAGAAGAGACTATGGGGGCTGCACTCTGAGCTCTTTCCCTTAGGTCTCTCCCTTGTTCTTCCCAGCAGATTTGATGTACAGGTCTCTCCAGGCCGAGATTCAAGGCTGCAATGAGCAGGGTGTGGATGGAGAGCAAGATCGACCCTCCCCTTTAAGAACTGGCCGGCGCCAGTGTGTCTGTGTTCCATTGCTGACTGACAACACATGAGCTTCGCCAGCGCTCTGAGGTAGCGCCTCGCTCCTCGGCGTTAGCACCTTAAGAGAGGTGTGTAGCGCCTGATTTAGCGCTCCAATCACCTCCAGGGGCGATAGAAGCCAAGTTTGCAGTCGGAGGCGATAATTAGCGCCAGACGCTAAACATTGCGCCCCAAACGGGGAGATACCGAATTTCTCCCCCTAGATATTTAGTGCAGCCCCTATAGTCTGTCCTAAATCGATGCATGGAAGGTCAAATCAAAATGAACCTGCAAAGTGCTGCTCAATACCCAAAACTCCTTCACACAGCGTTGAATCTCTCCAGAAGTTTCTCTCTCTCTCAGAATGCGTGGTACAAAAATGTCGCCGACAAAAAAAGGCAGGAAGCGGTCGCCTTTAAATAGTGCTCCCCCAGTCCCTTCCCGACTGCAAAACGTTCCCCTCAACCTGTTGTTGCTAGCGGCAGGCGGAAAGGCAGGGGGCGCCACTCAATATCCGGTCCGGGGCGTTGCATGCTCGACTGACGTCACGATCTGCGGGCGCAGGAGATCGTGGCGGTAGTGTTTAGTGCCGCTGCAAAATGTCTGGTCAATTTTGTGAGCAGCGCAAGCATTGCCGCGCCCGGGTGCTAGTTGCTTTGCGCCCCATTACGGCGCTAACGGGAGGTGTAAAGCAACCGAATTTTTCCCCCTTAAACTTTAGCGCCAGCCGTTAAGGCCGGTTTAGAAGAAAAAATGGCAGCCGCCTCGCTTCTGCCCACTTCTGCAGCTGCCATATTGGGCAGGTCGGTGCTGTTGCCTGTGCATGCCTCAAATATTTTAATGATCAAGAGTATTGCGTCAATCAGCGTGCAACGCCAAATTGACACACACCGAGCGATTTTGGACGTCGCCGTTCCTTTTACCGTCCTCTCCAAAGCACGCAAGTGCGTGCAGCCGTTGCCAGCGCGTAACCCAGGAAAAGCGGCAGAGATCTATATCTCCGCCAAAGTCTTAAATAACTATGCAGAGTATGTCCAGTCCAGTGCGATGGCTCATGCTCAGTGCTGCAGAAACACATCAGATTGAATGCCTGTTCTATACGTTACATGCCAGCACTCAACCGAAGCAGGTCAGTGAGTTCTGGCACGTATTATGTACAGAACAGCATATGGTTACAAATAGTCTGGTGGCCTTGTACTGCTTCTAAAGGCCTGATGCATTACTGTTGGTCAGTTGTGTAACGCAAGACGTACACTTGAACAACAGATTTTCAAATCTTATTAATAAGTGCTTGCCGTTTGTCACTAAACTGAAAATGAAATGATATTTGGGCTTTGTAAATGTTTACTGTTATTGTTACAAACGTCCGTGTTGTTTATGCATCCTGTTCCTCTGAAGTAACAGGTGTGTACTTATTACATTTTCAGTTAAGAAACACAGAAAGTTAGCATGCAGGTACAGCAAGCAATATGGAAGGCAAATGGCATGTTGGCCTTTATTGCAAGGGGGCTGGAGCATAAGAGTAAGGAAGTCTTGATACAATTGTACAGGGCCTTGGTGAGACCACACCTGGAGTACTGTGTACAGTTCTGGTCTCCTTATCTAAGGGAGAATATACTTGCCTTGGAGGCGGTGCAACGAAGGTTCACTAGATTGATTCCTGGGATATGGGGGCTGTCCTATGATGAGAAATTGTGTAGAATGGGCCTATACTCTCTGGAGTTTAGAAGAATGAGAGGTGATCTCATTGAAACATACAAGATTCTGCAGGGGATTGACCGGGTAGCTGCTGAGAGGTTGTTTCCCCTGGCTGGAGTGTCTAGAACTAGGGGGCATAGTCTCAGGATAAGGGGTAGGCCATTTAAGACCGAGATGAGGAGGAATTTCTTCACTCAGAGGGTTGTGAATCCTTGGAATTCTCTGCCCCAGAGGGCTGTGAATGCTGAGTCTTTGGGTATATTCAAGGCTGAGATTGATAGATTTTTGGACTCTAGGGGAATCAAGGGATATGGAGATTGGGCGGGAAAGTGGAGTTGAGGTCGATGATCAACTGTGATCTTATTGAATGGCGGAGCAGGCTCGAGGGGCCATATGGCCAACTCCTGCTCTTACTTCTTAGGTCTCCTTTAAGAAATTAACGACTTTTTCCTGTTTCTGAAGGCATTTGTACATCTGCATTTACTCGTATCGATATTCAGGTGTTCAGGGTATCCAGTAAAATTTTCACATGTCTTGGTCTATTCAGGGAGGAATCATGGATCACCTATGCCAGCTTTGACATCCAGTATTACAAACAAATCTCCCAACTCCAGTACACAATTGCCCTTTCAAAATGCTTATCCGGGTATTTTCGAGAGAAATATACTCCTAAAAAGACTTGCAGTGAAAAGCCTCTGTAATAACAAAGCTTATTCACTATGTATGTGTATTAAAAGAATAGATTGCTTTTATTTGTATTCTAGGGAGTAGAATCAGAAATATTGGTTGCATTCTTTAAAATATGACAGGTTAGTATATTTTTAGGCTTTTATTTATCTTGCATACCCTCTCTAACAACCTACAAAACACAAGAAACATAACCGGAAACATTGCACTTCATTTTAATAAATTGCGATTTCCTGATAACGCCGTACAGATTAGACCCTACCTTTAGCCTCCTGCTGATCTTACCGCCTGAAAGAGCACATTGCACGGGAGGTTCTGAGCTGCGCTCATTTAAATCAGCAAGCAGCACCAAAATAACGGTGCTGCCTGCGCTCTCTTTATTGAATTTCTAGGCCAAAACCTGGTGCCTGGGGACATAAAGGAAGATGAACTTAGTTGTTGGAGGCCACACATCACAGCCCCAGGACATCATTGCAGGAGTTTCTCAGGAATGTTCTTTGGTCCAATCATCTTTTGCTGCCTCATTTATGACCTTCCCTCCATCATAAAGGATAGGATTAGGGCTGTTCATTGACTATTCTACAGTCTTCCGCTCCATTCACATCTACTCCCTACAGCAGAATCTGGATTGTGTCAGCTGGGTGCTCAGTTAGTAGCACACTCGCCTCTGAGTCAGAAGGTTGTGGGTTCAAGTCCCACTCCAGGGATTTGAGCACATAAAGCTAGGCTGACACTCCAGTGAGTGCTGAGGGAGTGCTGCACTATCGGAGGTGCCGTCTTTCGGATGAGACGTTAAAATCAAGGCCCCGTCTGCTCTCTCAGGATGTAAAAGATCCCATAGCACTATTTCGAAGAAGAGCAGGGGAGTTATCCCTGGTGTCCTGGCCAATATTTATCCCTCAACCAACATAATAAAAACAGATTATCTGGTCATTATCACATTGATGTTTGTGGGAGCTTGCTGTGTGCAAATTGGCTGCCGCGTTTCCCACACTACAACAGTGACTCCACTTCAAAAGTACTTCATTGGCTGTAAAGCGCTTTGAGACATCTGGTGGTCGTGAAAGGCGCTATATAAATGCAAGTCTTTTTCTTTTAACATCCAGGCTTGAGTTGACAAGTGGCAGGTAATAGTTGTGCAACATAAGTGCCAACAAGATTACGCCCAACCTCCTCCCTTGACTTTTGATGGTAAGAGTTTCCTCCACCATCAACATTCTGGGAGTCACCATTGACCAGAAGCTTAACTGGACCATCCATTATAAGAATGGTGCTACAAGAGCAAGGCAGAGACTGGGTACTTTGAGTGGCTCACCATCTGTTCCCTTACAAGTTAGGAGTGTGATGAAATGCACTCACCTGGGTAAATACATCTGCAACAGGCTCAACAGCCTGGACAAGGTGCTTGATTGGTGCCCTCGCGACTGGACTTAATATCCACCCGTCCAGCACTGGTGCACTGTTGCTGCAGCATCTACCAACTACAGGATGCAGTGCAGCAACTCACCCAGCTTTACCAACAAGAGTAACAAGATCATGGGAATACTATCACATCCAAGTACCCCTCCAAGTCGCATACCATTCTGACACATATGCCGCAGTCCCTTCATTGTCCCTGGGCCAAATTCCTGGAATTTCCTCCCTAGCACCTAGCATTGTGGCTGCGCCATCAGCAGAAGGGCTACAACGGCTCAAGGAGAAGACCCACTCGCACCATCTCAGGGCATCTAAGAACGGGCAATTAAAATGAAGCTTTGCCAACATCACCTACATTCTGAGAACAAATGTATATAAATTCAATGCTAATTGGTAGTCTATTCAAATAATTAATAAAGGTGGCTGGCATGCAAAATAATATTGTCACAATAATACAGTAAAGAGGTTGGGTTGGATGTATCGCATTAATTTCCAGATGGCATCTGGGAAAGCCACAATGTTGCTGGGCCCATTGATTTCCAAATCTGTTTTGGAATTCTGCACTAACCAGAAGATCAAGCAACCCGCATGGAAAAATCTCCCTTGATCCAGATTTCATGGGCTGTGGGTATCAAAGTTTGTAAATGGCTGTTTAAAGTACTGAATTTGGGTATAGTAACCTGGTGGTTATGGTATTGGACTAACAACCATGGCAAGTTGTAAAGTTGAATTCAATAAATCTGGTAATTTGTGGATTAGCACCAGAAAATGACAATGAACTCTGCCAGGCTGTTTAAAAAAAAAACACACCCAATTGGCTCACAAACATCCTTCAAGAGAAGGGAACCTGCCACCCTACCTGGTCAAGCCTACATGTGACTCCAGCCCACGAGGGGGTTGGACAGTAAATATTGCCTTGCCAGTGCCATTCACATCCCAAAAACAAATAATTATTTAAAAAAATAATCAGCCAATTTTTTATCCATTTCTAGTTTGCTAGAATATTTTGTTGGTATATAGGAGGAAATTGCCTCAGTGCACTACACAAATGCAAAAATACATTTCTTACCTCTCAAATATAAAAGATCTTTTAAAATTTCGCAATAGTGATTTCAGATGGAAGCGTGGTTTTTAAATTGTGTGCATGTAAAGAGAGTATCTACATGTGTGCTGGTGGTATTTCATTACTGCGTGGAACATTGTATGGCACAACAGATGTGTTCGGCATGCCATCTTAAAATTACTTAAGTACCACATTTAACACACATTTTTCCTGAGAAGTACAGCACAAAGGAAATGCACAGTGCAAATGGAAGGGTATGGAATAGGTTTATAGATTTACTTTGTGAATACAATTTGTTGCAACTGAATAAGATCCAGCTCCAGGTTGGCTAAGGCATCTTGAGTAAATTGAGTGTTTAACTTATCCACATATTATAATCAGTGATGAGATTTAGTTCAGTGGGCAAAGATCCACCAATACTTGCATCAGCAACTTTAAGATTGTGGTGTCCTGGCACCAAGTGTCATGGCAGCAGTTGAGACAATTGTGATCCTCAAGACACAAATGTACAAAAATACCATGCAGTCTGTGCTGCAGACATGTGGGAGTTGATTTTTAAACACCCACTGCCCCTCCCCCCTCCCCCGGGCCTACTTTCCTGGGGAGGAGTTAAAATGGAACAGGGGACTTACCCACTCCTTTTCTGCCCTGATCTGGCCAACTGCAATGTTATATTGCAGGTGGGAAGGACACCCACCCCAAGCTGGTGGGGACCTCTTTAAATGTGCAGATCAGATCCCGATGATGCAATCGGGACCCGATCTGTTATTTTAACCTGAAGCCTGAGCGAGAGAGCGGTGGTGTCTTCTCCATCAGGCAAAACCTGCAGAACAACAGCCAGGGCCAGAAGAGGACCGGCAATGTAAGTATTAAAAACATTTTTTGATTTCCTTGTGAGCCAAGAGGAGCACCTGCCTTGTACTCGGGACTGTTCCCCTGGGTCCCCGGCAGCAGCCTCCTGCTGCCTGATTTTAACGGCCGGGTAGCTGATTCCCACCGACTTCCTAGCTGTTTTTGTCAGAAGTTGGTGAGCGGCATGTTAATCAGGTACAGCCATTAAAATTAAAAGCTGCCGCTCCCAGATATGCTGGCCCCTTGCTTTGCCGGGTTCCTGAGTGGGAGTTAAAATTGAACCCCATGGAGTATATGCAGAAACAGGAACATTAGTCCTGACTGCTTTGGAACTAATCATTCAACCTCCACTTCAGGAATCCAAGACACCATACTGATTCTGATTAATGGATTGTAGTTCCACTGATCTTTCCTGGAAACAAATGCAGTACCTCCAGACTCAGAAGAGCTTCCCTATAATGCATTGGAGGATAGAACAGATGAATGTGTGGCTGGAGAGATGGTGCAGGAGGGAGGGCTTTAGATTCCTACGGCATTGGGACCGTTTCTGGGGAAGGTGGAATCTGTACAAGCCGGATGGGTTACACCTCAACAGAGCCAGGACCAATATTCTCGCGGGGTGGTTTGCTAGTGCTTTTGGGGAGGGTTTAAATTAGCTTGGCATGGGGGGGTGCACCAGCATATAGGAGTAGAAAAGAGGAATAAGGTGCATGAAAGAGTGAGTGTGTTGCATAGTACTAGAGAAGAAAGTAGTACAAGAGGCGGAAGTAGTACCATATTAGATAGGAGCAGACTAAGAAAGACTACGAAAAATTCAAAAATGGGTTTAGAATGCATGTACGTAAACGCACAAAGTGTGGTGAATAAGGTTGGTGAGCTACAAGCACAATTAGCCATGTGGCAATAACAGAAACGTGGCTTAAAAACGGTGAAGACTGGGCACTTAATATTCAAGGGTACAAGGTGTTCAGAAAAGATAGGGAAGGAAAAAAGGGAGGTGGGGTGGCAGTGCTGATTAAGGAAGACATTGTAGTGTTGCAAAGGGAGGATGTTCTTGAGGGGACAAGGACAGAATCCATTTGGTTCGAGTTGAGGAGCAAAAAGGATATGATCACGCTATTGGGGGTATTCTGTAGGCCTCTAAATAGTGAGAGGGAGGTAGAGGAGCAAATCTGCAGGGAAATCGCGGAGATATGCAAGAGCTATAGAGTGGTGATATTGGGGGACTTTAATTACCCAAATAGCGATTGGGATAATGCTAGGGTAAAGGGAAAGGAGGGGGAGGAATTTCTGAAATGTGTTCAGGAGAATTTCCTTGACCAATATGTTCTTGGCCCAACTAGGAAGGAGGCATTGCTGGATCTGGTGCTGGGGAATGAGGTGGGCCAGGTTGACCAAGTGTTTGTGGGAGAACACTTGGGTACGAGTGATCATCGTATCATAAGATTTAGATTAGCAATGAAGAGGAGCAAGGAACAATCTAGAGTGGAACTTCTAAACTGGAATAGGGCTAACTTCAATGGGATGCGACAGGATCTAGCTAGGGTAAAATGGAACCAAAGACTGACAGGAAAAACTGTAACGGAACAATGGGTGATCTTTAAGGAGGAGATGTTCCAAGTACATACTAAGTACATTCCAACAAGAGGGAAGGGTAAGGGAACCAAAGCAAGGGCTCCTTGGATGACAAGGGAGATAGAGAAGATGATGAAACAAAAAAAGAGGGTGTATGATGCATGTCAGGTAAATTCTTCAAGGGAGAACCAGACCAAATACAATAAGTTGAGAGGGGAAGTGAAGATGAAAATAAGATTGGCAAAGAGAGAATATGAGAGGAGAATGGCGGTTAACAGAAAAGGGAACCCAAAAATCTTCTACCGGCATGTAAACAGTAAGCGGGTAGTAAGAGGCGGGGTGAGGCCTATTAGGGACAAAGAAGGTGATATATGCTTAGAGGTGCAGGGCAAGGCTAGAATACTCAATGAGTACTTTGTATCAGTGTTTACTAAGAAGGTGGATGCTGACAAATTATCGGTAAAAGTGAACAAGATAGAAATAATGGAAGGGGTGAAAATTGATAGACAGGATGTACTAGAAAGGCTGGGTATGCTTAGAGTGGATAAGTCGTCTGGTCCAGATGGCTTGCATCCCAGGTTGCTAAGGGAATTGGGGGAGTAGATAGCGGAAGCGCTTGCCATAATTTACCAATCTCCCCTAGATGCGGGGGAGGTGCCTGAGGATTGGAAAGTGGCAAATGTGGCACCATTGTTCAAGAAAGGGTGTAAGGACAATCCTAGTAACTACAGGCTGGTCAGTTTAACATCAGTGGTGGGTAAAGTTTTAGAAACAATAATCAAGGAAAAAATTAACAGGCACTTGGAGAGGTTTAGGCTAATTAAGGAGAGCCAACACGGATTTGTAAAAGGCAGATCGTGTTTGACTAATCTAATTGAATCTTTTGACGAAGTAACAGCGAGGATTGATGAAGGGAATGCAATGGATGTTATCTACATGGATTTTAGGAAGGCGTTTGACAAAGTACCACATAGAAGGCTGGTTAACAAAATTGAGGCTCATGAAATAGGTGGGTCAGTGGCAGCTTGGATAAGGAATTGGCTTAAGGATAGAAAACAGCAAGTTGTGGTAAATGGCTGTTTTTCAGACTGGAAGATGGTAGACAGTGGTGTTCCCCAAGGGTCAGTGCTGGGGCCACTGCTTTTTTGATATATATATATATATAAATGACCTGGATATTGGAATACAGAGTAGAATTTCTAAATTTGCCAATGACACCAAACTTGGGGGTGTGGCAAACAGTGAGGATGATGCCAATCGACTGCAACAGGATAAAGAAAGGCTAGCAGAATGGGCAGACAAGTGGCAGATGGAATTTAATACAGAGAAGTGTGAGGTGATGCATTTTGGCAGAAGGAACAGGGAGAGGCAATATACACTTAATGGCACAGTTTTGAAGAGTGTGCAGGGACAGAGGGACCTGGGAGTTAATGTGCATAGGTCCCTGAAGGTGGCAGGACATTTTGAGAGAGTGATTAGCAAAGCATATGGGATCTTGGGTTTAATAAATAGAGGTATTGTGTACAAAAGTAGAGAAGTTATGCTGAATCTTTATAAAGCGCTGGTTAGGCCACAACTGAAGTATTGCATCCAGTTCTGGTCACCACACTTTAGGAAGGATGTGAAGGCCCTTGAGAGGCTGCAGAGGAGATTTACCAGAATGGTTCTGAGGATGGGGGATCTTAGCTACAAGGACAGGTTGGAGAAGCTGGATTTGTTTTCATTAGAGCAAAGGAGGTTGCGGGGTGATTTGACAGAGGTGTACAAGATTATGACGGGTTTGTATAGGCTAGACGGGGAAAGGCTGTTCCCACTAGTTGATGGTACAAGGACTAGGGGACACAGATTTAAGGTTTTGGGCAAGAGATACAGGGGAGATGTGAGGAAAAGCTTTTTTACGTAGCGAGTGGAGGGGACCTGGAACTCGCTGCCGATGGAAGTGATGGAAGCGGACACACTCAATGTTTTCAAGGGGAGACTGGATAGGCACTTGAGGGAAATAAACTTGCAGGGCTATTGGGATAGAGCGGGGGAATGGGACTGACTCGATTGCTCTGCAGAGAGCTGGCACAGACTCGATGGGCCGAATGCCCTCCTTCTGTGCTGTTATGACTCTGTGACTCTATAGGCTGGCTTTTACCAGCCCTGAGGAGGTGGGTTTGGAGGCGGGACTGCTGGGAAAATGGGAAAAATTGGGAGTGGGTCCCAGCCCCGCTCCCAATCCGCCTCCCAACCCTCTTCCCGGGAGGCGGATCCCCGACTCGCACAGGGACCCGTCTCCTAGCGGCGGGGAGGGGATTAGAGCCAATTAACTGCCTGCTAACAGGCAGTTAAAAGGCTTTTCCCCATTTTCAGCCTGCTGATGCGGCCTTCGCAACGGCGGGAAACCCCACCAGGGTCAGCAAGGTGAGCTGTGGGTCTGCTGCAGTGTAAGTGTGCAAATGACAGCTGCAGAGGTAGTGTGATGGGTGCAATGGTGCACAGGTAAGTATGACAGGTGAGAGAATGTAGTGAGAAATATTTTTTATCTGTTTATATGTATCTACAGGTGACAAGATTTGATGTTTCTGTGAAGCCTCATCTAATCGGCAAAATTGACTTCTGCAATCTCGCATGCAGCTGCCATCTGTTTTCTCCTAAGGAGAGAGCCATTGGTGAGCCTGGGTTCAAGGGCTCACCTTTGGACAGTGTTTGACAGCACCTCAATGCTGTCAAACACTGACAATTCATCTGTCAAAAAATTATGGTGCCTGTCACTTTCACAAAACCGGCAGATGAAGCGCCATGCACTGACGTCATCTGACACCGGCTTTCCCTTAATTGGCTGGCAAGCCCGCAGGGCGGGCTTAACAAGGCCAATCGGGAAAATAGCGTCAGGTCGTCAGACGTCGCTGGGGGCGGGACTAGAACCCGGAAACCAGCAGTCCCGCTCCCAATGCGCCTCCTCAGGTAAGATCCCGGCCTATGACTCTGACTCTGGTGTGGCAATACCATTTTCCATACCAGTCATTCTTATGACTTCGAATAAACACATCAATTAGTGCCAAATAATGGGTAGTTCTGTGCTTTGGACCGATGGTCAGGGATTGAAGAGGTTTCCCTCACAATGTGGAGTAGGTCCATTCTGTTGTATTATAAAATGTTAGTTTTTTTTTATACTGTTCAACCTAGGGCTTCTGAACTAGAAATTTCAGAGCCTATCTAGCACTTGTACTTAAATCTACCAAGTTCTTCTGTCAGAACTCATTTTAGTTGTAAATGTATTTTATGAGTTTTGATTTAGAGTGTAATATTATTTTGCTAAGGAGTTTTATCAACTTTATAAATGCATTTTAAAATCAAACTAGTTGAACAAATTAACAGCCTTTCATCTTAGCAGTGTATTTGTATAGATTATTTTTAAGTATTTTAATTTTCCTTAAATGGAGAAGTTGCCTCTGTGCCATCCTCTGCCTGCCAGAAGAACAGGTAAATAGGTACAAGTTCCTCTATATCTTGTGATGTAAATGCAGCTGCATGGGTTAACCTGGAAAGGCACACATCTTGGAGTGTAAAAATGCAAGAAGTATTTTTTTTTTGGATGAGAACATCCTACAGTACATGTCCACTCTGCTGAGTGATAGATTTCATATTGAATAGTCTGCTGGAGCAGTACTGAATCTGAAAAATGTTCTTACGGTTTAACTAACATTAGCATGTCATTACCTACTGCTCGCCTGATCTAAAAAAGAAGGAAAAGACTGGTTTTCCTTCAAACTAAAATGACTCTCGCTAGACTAATGTGACCCATCCTTGTTTACTGTTTATAAGGGCAGTAATGCAAATTAAATCCCATCCTGTGTTTTGACCAGACTAAGAGCAGTTCTTTCTAGGTCACTGTGACTTGGATTGCAACTAGTTGATAAATTTATTTTAATCAAATATGGTGAACATGGACTAGGTTTATATTTTTGACCGCACTCAAACCTCACTCCCACTGAATTTTATTATATTTGGCAGTCTACTCATTTTTCAGTTAGTTTTCTGGTGTATTGAATGCCTTGTAGTCTGAAGGGAATTTCTGCATTTCGAATGCACAAAAATTGTAACTGTTGCCTTTGATACAAGGATTATATTAACTGCATATCATTTTTTTAAAAAGAGTTGACTTTAGCTCAGTCCCACTTGGTGCTTCTTTTCCCCTTCCAGAAGATGACTTCCGTAGTTCCCACAGTGAGTACAGGCCAGTTCTAAGTAATCGGCTGGAGCTTTTAAAAACCTTCAAAGTGTCTTGATTAAAACACTTTTTAATAGATGTACAAATCTGAAGGTAATTGATCTAACTATGATATATTAAGTCTTTTATGTGGTGCGCAGTCCCTGTCCACAAGCCTTACTTTCTGTCATGATTTTACGTTTCTTTTAATGTCACACTTGCAATGAAAATCCCTATGTCAACATTGTTGCACTGTAATTATGACAGAAAAATTGTGAACAGCTACCCTTATTTAAAAGAACTGTTTCCTCTCTAACATTTTTCTTAAAGAAAATGTTTCCTCTGTACTGTATGTCCAGCTCATTGGCTGCAAAATCCTCCTGGCCTGGTCCTTTCCATGACACCACTGCTCAGGCCTTACCCCCCAATGGGGCACCACTCCAGAGAGCAGTAGTTAAAAGAATATATAAATTGTAGTCCTATTCTTCCGGCCCTGCTCCCAAGAAAAGGAATATATAAAATAAAATAGGTTACAAAATAAAGTTATTTACCTGGCCATCCTCTTCAGACCCCAATTCTGGCTGAAGCAAAAAATCATTTTGAAATGTTCCCTGCCGTCAACCCGGCTCTACTACGAATTAATTCATAAATTTCTTGGTCCAACTCCCGACTGAATTATAAATTAACATGAAAATATTCCTGTACTTCTCAGGCCCCACTCCAGGCTGCACATGCAAAATTATTTTTTTTTTTAAATCTTCCCCGTACCACTGCTGCATATAGTTAACTTAAAAATCTCTACTGCTGCATAGATTAATTTAATATTCCTTGGCTGGCTCCTGCCTGCTCCATAATTAATTTAATAATGCCTGCTGCTTTTATTTCATGAATGCATTTTGGAGGAACCGTTTTATATGTCTCTTTCTATTTGATAAATTTTAGTTAAATGCTGTTGGATAAAATGTCCACTGCTTTTATTTAGGAAATTTATGCAAGCATGTTGGATTAAATAGCTGACCCATTACCATCAAATGGGTACTCCTTTTATTTAATCAATTTTGAGGGAACCCCATTGTACAAATAGCTACTGCTTTAATATTTAATTAAATTTTAGCATAGAACTCAGTTCCTCTGACTTCATAACAGCAATGTGATGGGCAATTAACTTGGGTGTAGTATGTACATCCTGTGCTTCCAGAAAGTAACACATAATGGGCTAGAAATTCGGTTCCGTAGCGGCCGATATTTTTTCAGCGCTACGAGTGCCGTTTTGTGACAAAAATGGCATCCGCGCGCACACGCACACTTCTGGTGTGTGCAGCGCTGGACACCATCTTGGTGAGGGCGATCGGGCGGGCATTAGGGTGCGCCAGAAGTATGTAGAGTAGGCAGAACGTAACGTCAATCTGCGTGCAATGCTGATTTGCTGCCAGCGCTGCCGTTTTTGTCCTCAATGCTGAAGCTAACACCCTGTCTTAACCTCACATAGCTGAACATGCGTTCAGCAGCAGCAAGGACACCCCCCCCAACCAGCGATATTTAAAGGGATCAGCAACCACTCTAAGGTTAGTTGCTGATTAATTTCTACTGGCTCTCTGTAAGTTTATGGAAGTGTTTGGAGCTTTCTAGAGTTGTTTAAAGTTGGTGACGGAGTGGTGCTGCAAGTGGAGAAGACCTTGGTTCTGACTTCAAGGGTTCTGGTCAGACCACTTGCTCCCAGTCATGGGTGCTCTAGTTGTCATCCCTCTTGGCCTGCAGCATGACAGGGAGATGGAGCAGAGACAGCGAAGAAGAGGACAAGCTGCTTGCAGAAGGAGGAGGGAGAGAAGGGCTCTCAGCAGGAGGCCTTACCCACCTCGGGTCTTCTGAGAGCAATTCTCTTACCTCAGCCTGAGCCAGGAGCAGTACATGAGACGTCTGCACTTTACGAAGGAGTTATTCACAGAACTCTGCCACCTCTTGCAACCAGACCTGCAGCCTCACACCAGGGCAAGGACAGCGCTGCCAGTGGCTGTGAAGGTGACCGTGGCCCTGAATTTCCTCACGTCGAGATCCTTTCAGGCTGGAGCAGGCGACATCTGTAACATCACCCAGTTTGCCATCCACTGCTGCGTAAGAGAGGTGACAGAGGCTCTTTATGCCAGGAGAGGGGACTTTTTTTGTCTTTTCTCTGAGCAGTGAGAAACAGGCAGAGCATGCATGTGGCTTTGTCAGGATAACGGGCTTCATCTGCATCGACTGCACGCACGTGGCTTTGCGGGTATCACATCTAAATGCTGAGATGTACCGCGACTGCAAAGGTTACCACTCGCTAAATGTGCATTTGGTGTGCGACCATGCTCCGCACATCATGATGGTGAACGCTCGGTATCCTGGCAGCAGTCATGATGCTTTTATTCTGCACCAGTCCGCTGTTTCCTCAGTCTTTGAGCCACCATGACAAACCAGAGGGTTACAAGGGATATCCGCTGACCATCTAGCTCATGACTCCGCTCCGCAACCCAACTACACGCGGGCAGCATGCGTACAATGAGAACCATACTGCCACACGGAATCTGATAGACCAGACCATTGGCGTCCTTAATGCTTCCGCTGCCTGGACCGCTCTGGAGGAGCCCTGCAGTACTCACTAGAGTGCGTCTCAAGGTTCATCGTGGTCTGTTGCATGCTCCACAACCTCGCCATCATGACGGTACATCCTTTGCCACCAGGAATATGGCGACCAGCTGAGGAGGAGGAAGCGGGAGGGAGGAGGAAACCCAGGCAGCACCTTTCTGCCCGGGCTGTCCATGATCGACTCATCCGACTGCGGTACCAGTGAAAGCAACTCCAATTCCCCATTCAACAATAGTCCCATACCTTACCTTCCACAAAAGGCATCAAGGGGTATGGGGAGAGAGCGGGAATATGATATTGAGATAGAGGATCAGCCATGATCATATTGAATGGTGGAGCAGGCTCGAAGGGCCGAATGGCCTACTCCTGCTCCTATTTTTCTATGTTCTATGTTTTCCCTCTGCTACTGATCATCCCAGCATCCTCTTGGCCACAATGCTGAAATAAAAGCCACCAAAAAAGAAACATTCCAATCCAACTTTATACATCAATCCATCCAATATTACATCAAAAAATCAACGAATCACCCTTGTGCATTCCCTTAATGCCTGTCTTCAGAGTGCCTTTGCCTATCCTAGTGCTCTTACGAACCCTGCAAATCCATTGGCAGGATAGGCGCACCAACATCAGTGTTCTCGCTCAGGCCAACATCCCCAGCATCGAAGCTTTGACCACGCTCGATCAGCTCCAATGGACGGGTCACATCGTCCGCATGCCCGATACAAGACTCCCAAAACAAGCGCTCTACTCGGAGCTCCGACACGGCAAGAGAGCCCCAGGTGGGCAGAGGAAACGCTTCAAGGACACCCTCAAAGCCTCCTTGAAAAAGTGCAACATCCCCACTGACACCTGGGAATCCCTGGCCCAAGACCACGCAAAGTGGAGGAGAAGCATCCGGGAAGGCGCCGAACACCTCGAGTCTCTTCGCCGGGAGCAAGCGGAAGCCAAGTGCAAGGAGCGCACGTCAACCCAAGCACCCCACCCACCCACCCCTTCAACCACCGTCTGCCCCACCTGTGACAAAGACTGTAGGTCTCGCATTGAACTCATCAGTCACCTGAGAACTCATTTTTAATGTGGAAGTAAGTCATCCTCGGTTCCGAGGGACTGCCAAGAAGAAGAAGAAGAAGCTCTTACGAAGTGCTACCCCAGTGGCTGGTGGAAGGCTTTCAATGGGGGAGACTGCAGATGGCCTTGCAGGATGACCTTGAGCAGCTCTGTGCCTAGAAGGCCTGGCTGCGGACTGCACCACCTCGGCATGGGCGGCAGCAGTCTGGGCTGGCTGGCTGACCGGCAACATCAAGGGCACTGGTGGAGTGGCAGTGGTGGGAGGACAAATGCTGTCATCCTGAGAGAGGACAGCAGGTACATGCTCCACGGAGCCACTGCCACTCCCCTGGAGCGGCGCCTCAGCATGCCTAGCCATCTGTTGGAGGACAGATTGCTAGATTGCTGTGACACCCTGCAAGCCCCTTTCCACACTGGTAAACACAGCCACGATGGCAGCAGTCTGAGCTTGCGTGGCAGAAAGCTGAACCTGCATGAGAGCAGTCTGAGCTTCCACTGCAGCACCCAGATGTTGGGTGGCTTCTGCTTTTGCTGCAATGGAAGCTGAGACATCGGCCATCAGACGCTGCATCATGGTTAGGTCAACAACTGCGCTAATGGAGTTGTCCATCACTTCCATGCTGGAAATCATGGGCTCCAAACTCTGCGCAAAGCCCTGTGCAAGGTTGATGCCGGACTTCTCCATGCTCCTTGACATTGCACTCAGGCTTTCTGGCAGGCTTGCCAGTGCACCAAGCATTTTGTTGTGCATACCCATCAGCGTTCTTCTGTAGGCCACCCCATTGAAGTCCTCATCTGAGTCCTCTGCAGGAAAAGTCATGTGCGACCTCGTCCTCCGGGGAGCTGGCGTCTGCGCTACCCTTTCTCCCTGCCCTGGCTGCAGCCTACTTCTGCCCGGTGATTCACCGCGTGCAGATCCCGCCTCTAAGCTACCCTCTAAAGTCTGCGCAGTGCCGGAATCTGAGCTGGTGGAAGTGAGTGTCAGATAGAGTGTATCTTCTTCATCATCATTCTCCTCTTCCTCCCTCTTTTGTTATTGAGATCTAGTGCTGAGGGGAGAGGAGAAAGCAAGAGGTGCATGCTTACACCATGTGCAGCTTGTAAATCAGAAGAGATTGTGGGATGTGAGAAGGAGGATTATGTATGAGCATACTGGCATCTTGTATTCTTTAAGTTCCACCGCTGGCCACGGGCTCAGCGATGCCCCTCACAAGAATGGCCAGCACCGTCTCCTCCATGGGGGTCAGGTTATGCAGGTGCACCTGTGCCCCACCGGTTAGGTCCTCCTGCCGGTTGTGAGCCACCTTTTCCTGCAAGAAAAAGGGAAGTGTGTCAGTGACTGTGGTGCAATGTGTTTGGGTGATATGCCTGTCATGGTTGACTATCTGACAGTGTATGCAAGCTGTGAGATGTGGGAGTGAGGCTTGCAGCAGTGGTAAGTGTGTGAGGGTGAGGTGAAGCTATGAATGTGTGGTATGAGTCGTGTTTGGTAGAGATTGTTGGTAGGTGAGTGATGGGGGTGTCGTGCATTGAGCAGTGTGTGAGGCTAGTGGTGCAGATGGTGCTAGTGGTAGGATATGGCATTTGAAGATTCATTCACTGACCTTGACCACTCGTGTGAGGTCATTAAACTTCTTCCTGCACTGCGTCCAGGTCCTTGGGGCTAAACTGCTGGCATTCACCACAGCGGCTATTTGCTCCCATTGGACTCTACACTGTTGCCTGGAGGGCCTCCTGGCCCCCTGTGGAAACAGCACCTCTCTCCTCGAGTTGACCTCCTGCACCAAGGCCTCCAGTGTTGCATTGGAGAACCTAGGCACACGCTCTCTCCCCTGTTGTGACATAATTTTTCTTTTCTCCTCCTCTCAATCTCTTCCCCAGCCAGTTCAATGAGCTGCTGCAGGCAGAATTTACTTCCCCTTTAAGAGGTGCAGACTGCCTTTACGTTGTGCAGGCTAGCTTTAATTGGTGCTAGCCTCGCACGAATTTGGGCCCCCTGCTGAGCTTTCAGCCACTCAGCAGCGCCTTCAGCGCTGGGCTGCATGCTGCAATCATGCTAATCAGCCAGCAACACAAAGTTCACGTGCTACCTGCATTCCTTTGAACGGGCGTGGGGTGATCGCGCATCGCAATCCCCGCGCCCATTTTTGGGGGCTATCAAATTTCTAGGCCAATAACTTCCACTTGTCATACTAATCCCATCATTCCTGGCTGTCATGTTTAAAGTATACCTACCTTTACTTGCCACGTGTAATTATGTTTAGTTTGAGCCGTTCCGCTCTCGACTCCAAGAGTGGTGGTGTGAAAAGGACCCTCCATGTAAGGTGCATTCAGTCTTGTTCTCTTGATGATTTTGAGCTGTTTTCCGCTGTGGGGGGAGGGAGAGATCGCGTCACGTTTTCTTGAGGGGCTGGGGGAAGCAATCCTGCTCCTCCTGGCCTACAAGAAGTGCTGAAAAAATTTACCTGCTGAATCTGGCAGCTCCCGCCTCCCTTCAGCCGCTGGGTTTCCCGAGCCCTGGGAAACCCGGGCCCACAGCTGTTAAATTTAAATGGCTACCAAAATCTGAGGAACGCAGCCTCATTAACATATTGACATCACTGACCCGCCTCTCCAGAGCGGGTTACTCGGATGCCCAAAACCCGCCGTCGTTAAACCGGAAGTAGGCACATTTGCAGCGGGTTGGGGGGGTCAAGTTTCAGACTTTTGCCAATTTAACCCTCCTGACTCTCTCCCGCCTGTCGTAGGGATTAAAATTCCCCCCCATAGAAACTGACGATTTAAAATACTAAATGAAAATGTCACTGAGCGCACAGCAAAACATTTCAGCTGTCTCAGGAACATATGGCATTGCCAGATAAAAATGGGCACGTGATCCTTTCCACCTCTGTGTCATCTAAACACAATGGGCTGGATTTTCAATGACCCGTGGAGTCGGGTTTGGAGGCATGTGGGGGGTTAAAGTTGCAGATTCGGGGATCCCGACTCCATTCCGCCTCCACGCAATTTTGACAAAATCGGTCGCGGGGTTCCCGACTCCGTCCCGCCTCCAAGAGGCGGGAGAGGCCATTAAAGCCCTTAACAAGTCCTAAATTGGCTCTGTTTTGCCATTTTGAAACGTTTTAGCTAGTTTAACCCTTTTCCGACGTGAAGTACGCCTGATGTGAAACACGCCAGTGAAACCTGGCGGGAGCACAAGTGGATAGCTGACTATCAGCTGCAGGTCCACTATTACAACGGAGATGTGATGAAGGTAGTAGTAGTATTGTGATGAAGGTCTCTCTCTCTCTCATGCTGCTCATTTTGCATCCAGGTCCTCTCACAGCAAAGGCCAGGCAATCTCTGACCTACAATGATGACATCATCAGAGGTGACTTTCAGACTGAAACCACTAATTGGTTCATGGGTTCCCACATGCTGGAACTCAATTGCCCAATTAAGTGAAAATTGCATCAATCTCCCACATCCAATTGCAGGCGGGTGGATAACACAAAATGCGGATGACACGACCCCAACCCGCCCCAGTATCAAAATCCAGCCCAATGTATTTTTCCATTGTTGTGTGTGGGGAATGTACCAAGAGTTGTAAGGTCACGCATATTTTCACAAATGTTAATATGACATTAGAGTTTCCCTTTTTTCTTGTAGCAGAAATCAATTTTTTAAAAATATGTTCATGGGGGAAGAAAACAGGTTTTTTCTAAATCGATCAGTAGGAAAACATGTAAGGATGAAAGAAATATGAAGAGCTTATAAAGAAGTAAGAAAACGTGAAACTACTAGAAGGGAAATAAAATGAAAAAGATGGTAAATGGACGAAACAATGGTATGAAAAAGGAAAGGAGCATTGGATCAGTGGGATCAAAAGTGAGCCTCAGACACCAGTCCAGATATTCCAGATCAGTTTGTTCATTTATACCAGATCTCAATAACAAAAGAATAGGATTTAAATCTGAATACTTTGCACCAGCAGTTTATTTCTTTATACAATTGCTAATCTTTTGTTAATCCTGTATAAGTAATTTCTGCTGAAAGTTTTAGATTGTGCAGCAGGTTTCAGTATGTTTGTTGAAATGATCGATTAAAGTTATTCACCAGAAACTTTTGTTAGTAAATTGAAGCTTTTTTAAAATGGTGTTTCTATATATGAGCAAACAGCAGTTGTAGAGGGTACATAGCAAAACTAGATCAACTATCATCAATAAAATTGATATAGAAGGTTTTTCATGCAAGTAAGTAATGTGAATGTCACTTATTTTTACACAACAGATTGGATATCAAAGAGAAGATTGAAATACAAAGAAACACTGGAGGACAAGTACGTATGAGATTTTGCTAATCTAAGGCTACTGTAAACACATTAGAAATCTCTTGTTTACCTTCTTTTAATTCCTAATAAAATATGAACATATCTAACAAGGCAGGGTGAGATAGAAGTTGTATTCCATAAATAAAAACATGGGCTGTGTACAGTTTTGGTCTCCTTACCTAAGGAAGGATATACTTGCCTTAGAGGCGGTGCAACGAAGGTTCACTAGATTGATTCCTGGGATGAGAGGGTTGTCCAATGAGGAGAGATTGAGTAGATTGGGCCTACACTCTATGGAGTTTAGAAGAATGAGAGGTGATCTCATTGAAACATATAATATTCTGAGAGGGCTTGACAGGGTAGATGCTGAGAGGCTGTTTTCCCCTGGCTGGAGAGTCTAGAACTAGGGGGCATAGTCTTAGGATAAGGGGTCAGCCATTTAGGACTCAGATGAGACATTTCTTCACTTGGAGGGTTGTGAATCTTTGGAATTCTCTACCCCGGAGGGCTGTGAATGCTGAGTCGTTGAGTATATTCAAGGCTGAGGTCGATAGATTTTTGGACTGTAAGGGAATCAAGAGATATGGGGATCGGGCAGGTAAGTGGAATTGAGATAGAAGATCAGCCATGATCTTTTTGAATGGCGGAGCAGGCTCAAGGGGCCGTATGGCCTACTGCTGCTCCTAATTCTTTCATTCCTATGTTCTTAATTACAACCTCCCTCCTACCCAGTAGCAGTGATTTAGAATGATGCCAGTGCTGGCTATTAAGCTCACATCTGGAACTAGCAGTAGCACGATGGGCAAAAATTGTACATAATAGGTAACACGTATACAAAATGTGTGTTAATACATCAGAATTTGGTTTATTAGCATTAAACCAACAGTCCTAACTGTTGCCCCTAAAATTGTTTCTAGGGTAAACTGGTGCAGTGCGAGTTAATGCAGTGACCCTGCAATAACAGAATTTGGGGTTTTCTTCCCAAAATTCTTAACTTTCTCTGTTAAAAGTCAAACCTTAACAGCTGACATAACAGTGATGGAACAAGAAGGTACAAAAAGTTATAGGAACCAGACAAAACCAGCATTTAGGACAAGGAGGAACTAGAAACAAAAGCGCAGAGGGGCAAGGCGACTGCAGAAAGCAACAGTCCTGTACATTCCTGTGCTCCTATGATACTGAGTTTTACGTTTTAAATAAGAGTTCTCTTATTTCTTGCTATTTGTCATATAGTATCTATGTAGTGCTGCTGTGTCACAGAATAGTGAAAGGCCAGTCAGAACAATGACTGCTGCAAGCTGCTGGACAATTACTAACATGTTGCAAGAGGGTAATGCACCTTATTAAATAGACAATTAACACTAGCTGCAAATTTCTTATTTGGAAAAAAGCAGAAAGGTTGCCTTTAAGAGGATGAATGAATGAAGGTCCTGAGTGTTTCCTATATTTCAGTGAAGCCAGTTGCAACGAAAAGCAATGGTGAAGGCCACTGATAATGACTGCATAAAAAAAAGTTTCAGTGAAGATCAGTGTAATTTGTCATACACAGTTCTAGAAATGGTCCTTTGGAAAGTCATTTTGAAAGTTTTATTATTTTGGCATTGGTGAAAGCCAGTTGTGCGCTAGAGCCTAATGCACTACATAGCAGCAATAGCAATGCTTTGCAGCCTTCAGCTCATTGAGTATGCATTTAGGAGCTTAAGAAGTAGCGCAGCAACATTATTGCCGGTATGTTGCATTTGGTTCTTGAACTGAACACTAATTTTAAAGCATCTCTTCACACACGATGCAGAGAGTAAAATGGTGCTTTCCTGCAAATGCAGTTTTTTTTTTTAAAAACAATTAGTGAACTCTCAGTTCATATTCTCAAAATGTGATTTTTTCCCACAAGTGTTCTGATTCCTTGTTTCCAAGCACTGATGATGTTGCAACTGGGTCTGTCACTTTTTTTGTATGGCAGCCAATCTTTCCTCCCCACAGAAGGTGATTTCAGCTTCTTTGGTCCCTTGAGTTTTCTCCTTGGCTGCATCAAAAATAGAAGCAGTTTCTTCACAGACCAGCTACCTGTGGCATATTCCCTGCATTACTGACTAACAAATGAAGTTCAGCTACAGTAAACAGTCAGCTCAAACTGCAACAGCTGTCATCTTGCACAGATTTAAAATCTTTCCCTGATTTATTCAACTTCCACATACAAATCAAAACTTCATTTATCCCAATGTAGAGATTCGGCTAGCAACTTTGCAATTAATTGTGATACAGGTAATCTTGCTCCTTTTATATTTAAGGCAGTCATTCTGAACCAAAAACTTTTTGTATTTGGTAATTAGCAGTGGTCTTCACCATTGTCCACCCATGCCAGAGGAAGCTTATTTTATCAGTGAAGATCAGTGTAATTTGTCATATGCAGTTCTAGAAATAGTCCTTTGGAAAGTCAGTTTGAAAGTTTTATTATTTTGGCATTGGTGTGCTATGATATTGCCCAAGGTGGTTAAATCAGCAGTGCTAACTGACTTACCTGAAGTCAGTGGAATTTACCATGCGATACAGGAATTTTATCCTTTTTTTTCCCAAAGGTAGGAGAGAGAGAGAGGAATACATCTTCCAGGGGGTCCTGCAGAGACCAGAAACTGGACTCCAACATTGATCTTTACTCCGCTCACATTTTTTGCAGATACATTTCCCATATTGCCTGTCAGTTAGAAATTCAGGCCTGTGGTGCTAATTGGGAGTCAATAATATACCTGGCAAAAGACCCAGTAGAAGACACAAAAAACATTCCGGAAATAGTGGGGAAACAAGGGCCTAGTGAGAATGAAAAACTTAAAGAAATTAGTATTAGTAAAGAAATAATACTGGAGAAATTAATGGGACTAAAAGCCAACAAATCCCCTGGACCTACATCCTAGGGTTTTAAAAGAGGTGACTACAGAGATAGTGGAGGCATTGGTTTTGATCTTCCAGAATTTCCTAGATTCTAGAACGGTCCTCATGGATTGGATGGTAGCAAGAAAGGAGGGAGAGAGAAAACAGGGAACTATAGGCCAGTTAGCCTGACATCAGTCGTAGGGAAGATGCTAGAATCTATTATTAGGGACGTGATAACAGGGCACTTAGAAAATCATAATATGATTGGGCAGAGTCAACACGGATTTATGAAAGGGAAATCATGTATGACAAATCTGTTTTTTGAAGTTGTAACGAGTAGGGTGGATAAGGGGGAACCAGTGGATGTAGTGTATTTGGATTTTCAAAAAGCATTTGATAAGGTGCCACACAAGAGGTTATTATACAAAATTAGGACTCATGGGATTGGGGGTAATATATCAGCATGGATTGAGCATTGGTTAACGGACAGAAAAGAGAGTAGGGATAAATGGGACATTTTTGTGGTGGCAGGCTGTAACTAATGGGGTACCACAAGGATCAGTGCTTGGGCCTCAGCTATTCACAATCTATGGGCTGGATTTTGCCAGCCCTGGGGAGGTGGGTTTGGAGGCGGGACTGCCGGGAAAATGGCAGAATTTGGGGGCGGGAAGGGATTACAGCCACTTAACTGCCTGTTAACAGGTAGTTAACAGGCAGATAAGAGGATTATCCCCATTTTGCAAACACAAGTGCGGGCTTCCCGAAGGCTCCGAAACCCGCCAGGGTCACCGAGGCGAGTAGTGGGTCTGTGGGGGTCGGAGGGGGTCCAAAAGTGTGCTGTGGAGGTGAGTGATGGGTGCAAATGTGGAGAGGTGAGTATGTGAGGTAAGTGGAAAGTGTTAGAAAAAGTGTACTTACCTTTGTTTCTCCCTGTAGGCTTTAATCAGTGGGTATGCGGAGTCTCACATCTCCGCAGCAGAGATGACAGATGACAGATGGCCGTTGCATTCTCCAATGCAACAACCATCTAATTTCTGAAAAAGAAAGAGGTTTGATGAGGTCTTGAATTCAAGAACTCATCAAACTACAGAGAATGTCAGTGTTTGACAGCTTCACAGAGCTGTCAAACGATGACAATTCATCTGTAAAAAATGAAACGTCATACGTTGACGTTCTCTGTAACCGGCTTTCCCTTAATTGGCCTGCTAAGCCCACTGGGCAGGCTTAACAAGGTCAATCAAGGGAAAATAGCGTGGGTTGGCCAGAAGTTGATGGAGGCGGGACTGAAACCCGACAAGTCGGAGTCCCGCCTCCAAAAGCTCCCCATTGGCAAAATCCAGCCCAATAGCTATGACTTAGATGAGGAGACCGAGTGTAATGTATCCAAGTTTGCTGATGATACGAAGTTAGGTGGGAAAGTAAGCTGTGAGAAGGACACAGGAGGCTACAAAAGGATTTAGACCTGGACAGGTTGGGTGATTGGGCAGAAGCGTGGCAGATGCAATATAACGTGGATAAATGCGAGGTTATCCACTTTGGTGTCAAAAACAGAAAGGCAGATTATTATCTGAATGGCAATAGATTGGGAGAAGGGGAAGTGCAACGAGACCTGGGTGTCCTTGTGCACCAGTCGCTGAAGGTAAGCATGCAGGTGCAGCAGGCGGTTAAGAAGGCAAATGGTATGTTGGCCTTCATAGCGAGAGGGTTTGAGTACAGGAACAAGGATGTCTTGCTGCAGTTGTACAGGGCCTTGGTGAGACCACACCTTGAGTACTATGTGCAGTTTTGGTCGCCTTATCTGAGGAAGGATGTTCTTGCCATGGAAGGAGTTCAGCGAAGATTCACCAGGCTGATACCTGGGATGGCAGGAATGACGTATGAAGAGAGATTGGGTTGATTGGGCTTATACTCGCTGGAGTTTAGAAGAATGAGAGGGGATCTCATTGAAACTTATAAAATTCTGACAGGACAGGACAAACTAGATGCAGGAAGGATCTTCCCGATGGTCGGGAGTCCAGAACCAGGGGTCACAGTCTAAGGATAAGGGGTAAGCCATTTAGGACAGAAATGAGGAGGAATTTCTTCACCCAGAGAGTGGTGAACCTGTGGAATTCTCTGCCACAGAAGGCAGTAGAAGCCAATTCATTAAATATATTCAAGAAGGAGTTGGATATATTTCTTAAGGCTAAAGGGATCAAGGGATATGGGGAGAAAGCAGGGACAGGGTACTGAATTTGGATGATCAGCCATGATCGCATTGAATGGCGGAGCAGGCTAGAGGGGCCGAATGGCCTACTCCTGCTCCTATCTTCTATGATTCTATGATTAAGTGATTGGACAAGAATGTGGCAGAGGGAATATAATGTGGAGAAAAGTGAAGTTATCCACTTTGGTAGGAAAAATAGAAAAGCAGAATGTTTTTTAAATGGTGAGAGACTGGGAAATGTTGCTATTCAGAGGGACCTCGGTGTCCTTGTGCACAAATGACAAAAAGTTAGCATGCAGGTACGGCAAGCAATTAGGAAAGCAAATGGTATGTTAGCCTTTATTACAAAGGGATTGGAGTATAAGAGTAAAGAAGTCTTACTGCAATTAGATAGGGCCTTGGTGAGACCACACCTGAAGTACTGTGTACAGTTTTGGTCTCCTTATCTAAGGAAGGATATACTTGCCTTAGAGGGAGTGCAACGTAGGTTTACTAGACTGATTCCAGGGATGAGGGGATTGTCCTATGAGGAGAGATTGAGGAGACTAGGTCTATATTCTCTGGAGTTTAGAAGAATGAGAGGTGATCTTATTGAAACATATAAAATTCTTAAGGGGCTTGACAGGGTAGATACAGGGAGGATGTTTCCCCTGGCTGGGAATCTAGAACTAGGGAGCACAGTCTCAGAATAAGGGGTCAACCACTTAGGACTGGGATGAGGAGAAATTTCTTCACTCAGAGGGTGGTGAATCTTTGGAATTTTCTACCCCAGAGGGCTGTGGATGCTCAGTCGTTGAGTATATTCAAGACAGAGATCGATAAATTTTTGGATATTAAGGGAATCAAGGGATATGGGGATAGTGCAGGAAAGTGGAGTTGAGATAGAAGATCAGCCATGATCTTATTGAATGTCGGAGCAGGCTCGAGGGGCCGTATGGCCTACTACTGCTCCGACTTATGTTCAAATGAGTCAGCTTGCCTAGTTTCAATTCCCCTTCTTGTAAGGTCAGGTAGTATAATTGTATCGGAGAATCCAAGTCAGGAAGAAGCCATTGCCTTGAGGCCCTTCAGGATCTATAGAGTATCCGTGGCAACTGAGAAGCCTTTGTTTACCTAACCTGCTGCAGACTTCCTAGTGGTGTACCTTGTACAAACAGAAAAAAAATTGATGTCCTTTCTGTGTTGTGGCTCAGCAATTGTGACAGTTTCTGATGGTGCTGAATCCGCCCATCTGTACCATGGAGTGGATTTGGCAACAGCAGCTTCTCCTTTGAACAAGCTTAACTTTATGGGGGTGAAATTGGGTATCGCCCCGCTTAGGGCGCTAACTTTTGAAATTTTGAAAATTTAGCACCAGGCGCTAAGGATCCTGAACTTCTAGTAAATTGGGTGTTAGCGCCCCAGAAAAGAAGTGGGGCGCTAAATCAAGCACTAATGACCTCAGTGGGGTGCTACAGGGGCGCTACCAGCAGAGCGTTAATGAATTTCAGGTGCAATGCATTCAGCAATGATCCTTCACACTGGTTCCTTCCAGCTCTTAAAGGGGAGGTTGCATCATTGTGCAGATGCTCATTTTCATCATTGCTGGCTTTGTGGTGACCTGCGTGCAAGTGAATCCCCTGATTGCTATGGCTGTTCCCACTCCCAGAGAGATGGCTCGTCGGTTCACAGACGTGGCATTGGAGGCTGGAGTGGAGCGAAGGAGGGCAGTGCTGTTCCCGGCCACTGGAAGGAGGCCATCGCCTCAGGTGTTCAGGGCAATGTGAAGGGAAGTGCCCAGGCGGTCTTGGCCAGTAGTGTGGTGGAATGCAGCCTGACACAGTGTCGCAAGAAATTCAACAACCTCATTTGGGTGGTCAAGGTGAATACATGCTTCAACAGCTCCTACATACCAGCATCTGAACCTCAGTCTGTGCGCACTGCGCAAAGAAGCACCCCGCCACCACTCACCCACCAAACATCTTCACCGACTCAAACTCACATCCGCATCTCACGCCTTGCCTACAATCACAGCTATTCAACGACGGCAGGCATATCTCCCAAACACATAGCTGGACTCTGACTGAAACACATTTGTTTCTCTTGCAGGCCAAGTTGGCCCACAATAGGAGGGAGCAGCAGAGAACAGGCGGGGGTGATGCGCAGCTCCAGCAGCTCTCAGACCTTGAGGAGCGAGTGCTGCGACTCATTGGGCAGCAGGTGGTGGGTGGCGTGGCCATCGGCGACGTTGACCCCATTGGGGGCAAAAACGGTATCTTCAGCCCCTCTCCTCTCATCTCACTTCACCCTCACACCACAAACCTTTCTCACTTTCCACCTCCTGAGAATGTCTGCATTCCTTGCTCCATTGCTGCCCCACTACCCTCACCTTAACGCAAGTCTTGTGCCTTTATGCTTTCAGATAATCAGTAACCAGATGACCAGCCTGTCCCTGAGCCTCCCACTGAGAGTGAAGAAGGAGAAGAGGAGGAGGAGCAAAGCACCGCGTCACTGCATCTTTCACACGCAGGCACCACCTCAGATACTGGCACTACGCGATCTTTAGAGGCAAGTTTCGTAGAGGGGTCTGCACTGGGTGATGCACCGAGAACGAGCGGGCTGCAGCAAGGCGAGGGGGAAAGGGTAGCTCGGGAGCCAGCTCTCCGGAGGGCGAGTTCGCGCGCGACTTCTGCTGCATAGGACTCAGATGAGGACCTCGATGGGGAGGCGTTCACAAGAAGGGTGATGGGCATGCACACTGAGATGATATTTGCAATGTCAAGGGTGCCTGAGAGCCTCTTGGCAATGGTAAGGAGCGTGGAGGAGTTTGCCTCCAACATTGCACAGAGCTCTGCGCATACCATGTAGCCTATCATTTCCACTGTGCAGAGGACAGTGGACTCCCAGAGAGACCGTGCGGTTCCAGACCTCATAACGTGTGTCATGGGCGATGTGGCGGCTTCCATTGCAGCACAGGCGCAACGTCGTAGTGCTGTAATGCAGTCAGTGGTTGCTGCCATCGAGTCTCAGACTGCTCTCATGCAGTCTCAGCTTGATGCCACGAAAGCTCTGACTGCTGCCATCGTCGCTGGGTCCACCACAGTCCACCAGGGATCTCACGGTGTTGCAGCAGGCCACCAACCTGTGCTCCAACAAATTGGTAGGGATGCTGAGGTGCTGCCCTGGGGGAGTGGGTCAGTGGAGCAGGAACCTGCTGTCCTCTCTCAGGATGACCGCATTCCTGATCCCACCACTGCCACTCCGCCATTGCACTTGTCGCTGCCTGTCTTCCAGCCAGCCCAGAGTGCCGCCGCCCAGCCTGAGGTGGTGCAGTGTACAGCCGGGCCTTCTAGGCCCAGAGCTGGTTGAGGACGTCCTGCAAGGCCATCTGTAGTCTACGGCACCGACACTCAGCAGCCTTCCACCAGCCCTGCTGTAGCCACTGGGGCGACACTATGTAGGAGCACTAGATTGGGAAAGGGGGCTGTAAAGAGGGGAGGCAAGGGTTTGCACAAGGGTGATTAGTCAATATTGTTTTTGTATATATGTGGTTAATGGTTTTTGATAAATTTATTACTGGAATATTGCAGATTTGGTGCTGTGTCTCATTTCAGTTTTGGGGTGTGGTATGGAATCACAGTGATGGAATGATGGCGATGTGCACAGCAACCGCAAAGAGGACTCAAAGTCACTGGAAACAAAGTCTGATGAGACGGTCACAGACCGACCTTGCAGAACGCCCATTGAGTGGCTGTCTCCTCCATCGCTGCTGTTCATCCTCTTGTTCCTCCTCTCCTCTTCCTCCTCCTCCTGCTCCTCCTGAAGTGGTGGAGTTATGCCTGGTGGCATTGGCAGCGCCCTCATAATGGCCAAGTTGTGGAGCATGCAGCAGACGACGACGAAAAGTGACACCCGCTCAGCCGAGTACTGGAGGGCTCTTCCCAAGCGGTCAAGACAGAGGAACCGTTGAGCTCAATGATGTTCTTGGTGCAGCATGGCTCTCATTATATGAGTGCTGGGCAGGAGTGCTGGGGTTGTGGAGGGGAGTCATGAGCCAGGTGGAGAGCAGATATCCCTTTTCTCCCAGCAGCCAGCTGCAAGCTTGATGTGGTGGCTGGAAGAGTGCAGGCACACCGGTCTGGCGCAGGATGAAGGCATCGTGGCTGCTGCCAGGATAGCGGGCATTGACGGTGAGGATTCACTGCGTGTGGTCGCACACCAACTACACATTAAGTGTGTGGTAGCCTTTGCGGTTACGGAATACCTCAGGATTGTTATGAGGTGCCCGCAAAGCGACGTGGGTGCAGTCAATGGCGCCCTGCACCGTGGGGAAGCCCGCTATCCTGGCAGAGCCACATGCACGCTCGTGCTGCTTCTGTCTGGTCATGGGGAAGGAAATGTAGTCCCTTCTCCTTCTGTACAGAGCATCTGTGACCTGGCGAATGGAGCAATGGACAGCAAACTGGGAGATGGTGGCGATGTCGCCTGTCGCACACTGGAATGATCCGCTGGCGTAGAAATTGAGGGCAACGGTGACCTTGACTGCCACTGAAAGAGCCGTGGTGGTCCTGATCTGAGGCTCGAGATTTGGCTGCAGGAGGTGGCAGAGCTCTGTGACCACGTCCTTGTTGACGCGGAGATTTCTAACAGACTGGTCCTCAGTGAAATTCATGTAGGAGAACTGGTGCTGGAATACCCTGGGTGTTGAGAGCCCTGTTGGCCCTCCTATCTGTGGCCACATTTTGCACTCTTTCTCTGTGCCTCAGTTGCCTCCAACGTTGACGCTGGAGGGCGAGGTCCAGTGCCAGTACAGCCCCCATGAAAGGATCCAAATATTGCACTTTCAAATCTCCCCTGAATGAAACTGAAGAATCTTTATGTGCCAGAACGCTCGTTAAAATGCAAAATGCTGAAATCAGTCAAAAGGCCTCTTTTCCTATGTGAAACTAACAACGCAGCATTGTTGGCCAACAAAAACTAAACCGGGTGTGGACGCCTTTAAATAGCGCTCCTCCAGGTGACATTCGACTGAAAGCCGCCTCCTCTACCTGTCGTTGTTAACGGCAGGCGTACAAGCAGGGGGACGAGAGGGAATTTTTCATCTGGGGCGCTGTGCACAGCAATGACGTCACAATATCTGGGCGTAGGAGATTGGGGCGCAACATCTTACCGCCACCGCAAAACTCCCGCCGAATTTAGCGGGAGGCGTTGATATCACCGCGCCCTGTCACAAACCCATTTGTGCCCCATTAGCGCCCCCCAGAGGCACAAAGGAGCCCAATTTCTAGCCCTATGAATTTCATGCATAAGCAGTTAGCGCAAAGTTGCATTTGGCAGTTTAGCTGCACACCTTGCCCCATGTCAGAGGAAGGTCCATACAAGTCAGCAATTCCAAAGGTGAACTGCTGGCCTGTGTGAGCAGGCTGATGGGTCACCATGTCCAGACCCAAAAGTGTCCCACATTAGAACACTTTGAGAATTAAGTAATGATGCTTTTTTTTGTTCAAAAGCAAAATTCTGTGGATGCTGGAAATCTGAAATAAAAACAGAAAATACTGGAAATACTCAACAGGTCAGGCAGCATCTGTGGAGAGAGAAACAGAGTTAACGTTTCAGGTCGATGACCTTTTGTCAGAACTGGAAAAAGTTAGAGATGTATCAGGTTTTAAGCAAGTACACAGGCAGAAAAAGGGGGGAGGGGAGGAAAGAACAAAAGGGAAGGTCTGTGATAGGGTGGAGGGGAGGAGAGATTAAGAGACAAAAGGGATGATGGTGCAAGGTAAAAGGAGATGGTACACTGTTCCAACAAAGCTCAACGTAAGCTCGAGGAACAGCACCTTATCTTTCAATTAGGCACTTTACAGCCTTCTGAACTCAACATCGAGTTCAACAATTTCAGACTATATCCTCTGCCCCTATTTTTTCACATGGCAGCTGTTGATGATTCTGCCATTCCCACTTACACCTCCTCTAGACCCATCTTTTGTTTCTTTACTTGTCCCATTATCATCCCCTTTTGCCTTGCACCATCATCCCTTTTGTAATTTAATCATTCCTGCCTTCCACCCTATCACAGACCTTCCCTTTTGTTCTTTCCTCCCCCTTTCCCTGCCTCTGTACTTGCTTAAAACCTGTTACATCTCTAACTTTTTCCAGTTCTGACGAAGGGTCATCGACCTGAAACGGTAACTCTGTTTCTCTCTCCACAGATGCTGCCTGACTTAATGAGTACTTCCAGCATTTTCTGCTTTTTTTGTTATTTTGAATAATTACATTGCTAAATTAAAAATAAGATGTTTTCATTCTCTTGGCATAATCAACACCATCTAGAATGTTTTCTAAGATGATATTTTTAAAAGTCAACTACTTTTTTTTGATTAAAAGACTTTGCACAGCGTGTAGGTGCCACCGTAATTCTAGCTATGTGAGATTCAAGGAGAGAGTTAAACACAAGTTTCCACCAATGATTGCCAACACAAAGTAACATAACTAATGTTAGCTACGCTGCCTGGGAGAGTGAAGGTCAGAAAAAGTGAAAATTGGAGTGCAAGTTGTTCTTTTTAACTTTCCTAGCAATCAATGCAAGTGACATTGGTAATCCTGCAAATTAGTACACCAGCGCACAATGTGGTGGAAAATACGTTTGGTGTCCTATTGCACTAAGTTGCTGGTGCCAGTTGTGATAACAGTTAATCAGTTGTTTTGTGAGGAAACTAGATTGGGGACGAGGTGAAAAATGTAACATTAGAGCATAACATTTTTTAAAGGCATTGACTGAGTCCTGGGAGCTGATCTCCTTCTAATCTTCTTGGCCAAGAAATGGTGGATGCTGTGAAGAAACCATGGAGGAGGTAGGGAAATAAAATCTCAAAACAGTAGAGGGTAAAAGTTAGCTAAGTGTGGCCTTCTGAAAGGAAGACTGCAACTTTAACTCCCTAAGAAGATTATTTATAAATTGAACAATATTCAGATAATTAATATTTAACCAGACTTGTCCTGACAATTCCCACTTCAGTAAAACTCAGTGATAATGACAATCATTATGGTAATGCAAACTGTAAAAATCATTGTATAAGCCTCTAAAAGGTTTAAACTGCACAAAGAGTATAAAACTTTATACAGAATGCTTTTTAATTGCTGTTAATGTAGCAGATATATATTTTATGTTAAAAGAAAGCACTGTAATTAAACCAATCCGTTTTCATGACACTAAGACTGATAAACTACAAATGTTAATAAGCTACTATGGAACACAAATGCAGCCCTAAAAAAATATTTTTTTTGTGTGTGTGTATATGTACATAAGAAAGGGATAAGGAAAGCAAGGAGGTAATACGAGGCAAAATCTCAAAAAATATTAAAAAGAACAGTAAAGGATTCTATAAATATATCAGTAAAAAGAGTCAAATATAAGGTGGGACTTCTGCGTGGAGAGGATAGCAAAAATTGGCAAAGATATTTACAAGTATTTCACTTCATTGTTTACAAAAGAGAAAGATATTGAGGAGGAGGTAAAATCTGGAATAGCTTATAAATGGGATGAGAGACCCATTTAGGGTTAGTAATAACTAAAAGGAAAGTATTAAAGAATTTGGCTGAACTATAGAGGATAAAGTGCCCAACCTGCCTTGATACATCTGTGGATCCTGAGAGAAATGGGGGAAGAACTAGCAGAGGGCCTAGAAATTATAAGGGTCAATTTTAATCCTGCCCAGCCAGTAGGAATGCTGTGTGGGGGACAGGTTGGGGGAGGGGGGGAGCGGTTGTTACGCGCAATTCCCCCCCCCCCCCACCCCCCACTATGTTAACAGTCGTAAGATCAGGCACGGGACAGCCACCCGCCCCCAAGCAGGCAGGGGTCTATTCGGCATGTAAAAGTCACAACCTGATTATGTAGTCGACACTGTGACCCCTTTTGAACTAAAAGTCTTGGGAAGCTTGCATGGTGCCAAACCCGACAGCAAGATCTGGCAGAAGACAACCGAGTGTTCAGAAGAGACCAGTTCAGAAGAAGCCGGTTTTGGACGGGAGACAGTGCTACAGCACTTAACTGAACCGAGGGATTTCCCTCCCGCCCCGTACCCTGCATGCATGTGTTCCGAGTTAAAATTGTCTCTGTAGTTCAGGGTTCTATTTAGAATGGATATGTACCAGAGGACTGGCGAGAGAGAGCTAGAGAGGCTAATGCAATACCTATTTTCAAAATGGGTAATTACAGTCCAGTTAGTTTAACATCTGTGGGAATGCTGTGGGGGTGGGGGGAGAGGGCGGTTGTGATGCGGTAGGGAAAATCTCGTAGAATCTTGCAGCACAGACGGGGGCCATTTGGCTCAATTTGCCTGTGCTGGCTATTTGAAAGAGCTGTCCAACTTAATCCCCGCTTTCTCCTCATAACACTGCAAATTAGTTCTCTTCAAATACATGTCCAGTTGCTTTTTGAAAGTTGCTATGGAATCTGATTCCACCACCATTTCAGGTAATGCATTCTATTCATAACAATCGTCTGTGTGAAATAATTTCTCCTCATTTCCCTTCTAGTTCTTTTGCCAATTATTTTAAATCTATAATAAATGCTGGCCTTGCCAGCCACACCCACATTCCATGAACAAATTTAAAAAAATCTATGACCTCCTGGTTATCGACCCTCTTGCCAAAGGAAATAGTTTCTCCCTACTTGTTCTATCAAAACCCCTCATAATTTTGAATATATCTATTAGGTCTCCCCTAAACTTTACTACTCTAAGGAGAGTAATCCCAGCTTCTCCAGTCTCGCCACATAACTGAAGTACCTCATCCCTGGTATCATCCTGGTAAACCTCCTCTGTACCCTCTCCAGGGCCTTGACATCCTTCCTAAATTGTGGCACCCAGAATTGCACACAATACTCCAGCAGAGGCCGAACCAGTGATTTGTAAAGGTTTAGCATAACTTCCTTGTTTTTGTATTCAATGCTCCTATTTACAAAGCCAAGTATCCCATACGCTTTCTTAACTGACTTATCAATTTGACCTGCCACCTTCAAAGATTTGTGAATATGCACCCCCCCAGCTCCCTCTGTTCTTGCACCCCCTCAAAATAGTACCATTTAGATTATACTGCCTCTCCGTGATGTTTCTCCCAAAGTGCATCACTTTATACTTCTCCACATTAAATTGCATCTGCCATGTATCTGCCCACTTCATCAGTCTGTCTATGTCTTCCTGAAGTCTGCTACTATCCTGCTCACTATTTACTACGTTGCCAAGTTTTGCATCATCTGCAAACTTCAAAATTGTACTCCCTATGCCCAAGTCCAGGTCATTTATATACAACAAGAAAAACAATTTTCCTAATACCGACCCCTGGGGGACCCCACTTCTCTCCAGTCATAAAAACATCCGTTCACCACTACTCTCTACCTCCTATCCCTTAGCCAATTATGTACCCAAGTTACTGCCGTCCTTTAATACCATGTGCTTCTATTTTCCGAATGCCTGTTATGTGGTATCTTTAGTTAAAGATGAAATTATTAACTATCCAGATGAAGAAAACATAATTAAAAGCAGCCAACACTGACTTCAGAAAGGAAGATTGTGCTTGTCAAACCTGAGACTTCTTTTGAGGCAATGGTAGATATGGAGGATGAGGAGTATATCGATTATGGAATTAGGGGGAGGATAGCAAATTGGATTAAAAATTAGTTAGAAGGGACAAAACCGAGAGTAGGAGTTAAGGGTAGTTTCTCAGAGTGGTTAGAAGTGGGTAGTTGTGTGCCACAGGGTTCTGTTCTGGGATTGTTTCTGTTCACTGTGTACATCAATGATTTGGAAAAGGGGCTAGAGAGAGTAGTGTCCAAATTTGCAGACTATACTAAAATAGGAGGCACAGTAAATAATTCAGAGCACCAAAGGAAATTGCAAGGGGATATTGATTTAGATGGTGGAATGGGCAAAAAAGTGGCAGATGGAATTGAATGTCAGTAAATAGGAGGTGGTACATTTTAGTTAAAAAAAATAAAAGTAATAATTACATTTTGGGGATAACTGGAAGAGCAAAGGGATTTGGGGGTTTTGGTTCACAAGACATTAAAAGCAGCACCTCGATTGGCAAAGGCCATTAAAAAAATTTAAAGTGCTATGGAATACTGGGTTTTATAGCAGGAGGTGTAGAATATAAAGTTGAGATATAATGATGAATCTTTATAAAACCTTAGTAAGAACACATTTGGAGTACTGTTTGCGATTTTGGATTCCACACTATAGGAAGGACGTTGAGGCAATAGAGAGGGTACAAAACAGATTCACTAGGATAGTGACTGGTATGAGGAAATACAAATATGGAAAAACAGTTGAAAAATTGGAGCTCTTCATTAGAACATTGGTGTTTATTGTGTGATTTGATAAAGGTGCTTAAAGTTATAAAGGGATGGGACAGAGTACTTAGAAATAGACTGTTTCCAGTGATTGAGGGGTCTAGAACCAAGGGACATAGCAGATTAAATGCAAGAGATTTAAGACAGAGAGTAGGAGAAACGTTTTTTTTTACACAGAGTTGTGAGGCTGTGGAATACACTACCAGAATTAGTGATTAAAGCTTAAGACCATGTCAACATTTAAGAACCGGGTAGATAGGTGGTTGAAGGAAATAAAGGGATATGGGAACAGGGCAGGCACGTGAGATAATGGCTACTACTCGTTTGAGGATAAACACCAACACAGAGTGGTTGGGCTGAATAGTCTGTTTCTGTGTTGCACAGTATTTTGTGGTACTTAAAATATTCTGGGGAGAAATACTTGCCCTTCCTCTATTTTGTAACGGTCTCTTTTCATTGCTGAATAATCTAGTGTATCAGTGTAGAACTCTGGAAACTGTCAGATCTCATTTATTTAGTTACTTTTATGTGGAAAAAAAACCTCATTCTGTTTGTGTCAGTTATTTAAAAATGATTAATTTCAGCTGGTTTGCAATTTCTGGCACTCTTGTTCTTCAGCCAGGTCTTGCTATCTGCTGCACTGGGTAGATATTTCACCACTATATTTGGTGTGCTGATAACAGACATTGGGAATTCTCACAAATTATAGCTAGTTACCAATAATTGTTATTTAGTTGTTGCTAATGTATTATTCAGGTGCCAACCTTTTATCTTTTAACACAATCTCCACTTTGTTATAGACAGAGTGCTGGTTAAAAGAAACGGTTGTACATGGAATGCAAATTGTGGGAAAGTATTTTACATTGAAACCTGACTGTGATACCTAACACTTTAAAAGTTTGTTTCAATAAGAGGTTAAACATAGTCTATTTTGGTGAATTTGCTTAATTGTCAAAAATGTACTTCCATTATTGGCTTTGGTAAACCACAGTATTAATAAATGTGAGCGGTTAACACTGTGTAGCTAGGCTATTCAGACCAGTAGATTTCAGATTTGATTCATGTTCTACGCTGAGTTAACTGGGCTCAGCCAAGCATTTGAAAGGGTGCTCAGTGTCCTGGTTAAGGGAAAATTACTGCTTCAGCTTGCAACCCAGGGACCCCTGCTAGTAATGCATGTGCGTGGACATCTAGTGAAGACGGGATCAAGTTCAGCTGAGATGATTCCATGTTTGAATAGCCCGCCTAGATTTGGTGTTTAGGCTCGCACATGAAGAATGGCCACTTGGGCAAGGCACTGGAGGGTATTCAGCATCTAGGAAATGGTACTGGAGCAAGGAGTCAACACCTTTGATGGGAGGAGGAAAAATGTATTAGTAGAAATATTGAACACAAAGCTAGTTAGACAAATTAACAACTGTAAAATAATAGCCATCATCGAGATGTGGTTTTTAATGTTTGTTATGTGAAATTTGCACAGGGCCTCACTGGTTTTGGGCCTAAGTGAGTACCAAAACAATGTGGGATGACCTATATCTTTGTAATATCTGGCTATCTGCTAGTTTTCCTCATTTGTTCAGTTACCCAAAAGTGGGGGTTGGGGAGAGAGAAAACTACTGCAACACAACACACCTTATGAATGTGGCCCCATACAGGAGTCAAATTTACCATGTTTGCAGGGTGGGAGCCCAGTAGTGGGGGGAAAACCCAGAAATCCCGGGGACGTGGAGGTCCAGCCGATATTAACGGCAGGACCTCATTATCATTTTCTTAAGCCAGCAGCAGGAGGTCGCAGCCGGGGACCATTGGGGACGGGTCTCGGCAATCGAGAGAGATCGGAACTGGCGGGGGATGGGGGTCGCTGATCGCGGCAGCGAGAACAGACCTTGATCGGCAGAAGAGAGGCCAAAGGTTTGCTTGAAGGGCTGGGGGGCACTCCTGCTCCTCTTGGCCCACAAGGAGTGCTCTAAAAAGCACTTGCCTTCTGCAGCCAGCTGCTCTCGGCTCCATTTCGCTGCCAGGTTTCCCAAGCCCTGGGAAACCTGGCTGGCAATTGTTAAATTTGAATCAGGCTCCCAACCACACTGTGGGAGCCTGGTTTAAATATTATAATGAAGTGTCCCGACTCTCTAAGATGGGACACATGGCTCGCAACCCGCTGGCATATAAATGGCAGCAGGCGCGTACGCAATGGGTTGGGGACACGTTCCCTGACTTAACATTTTTAAACCCTTTCTCTCGCACATCAGGGGAGGGTGGGGGTTAATATAATTGGCCCATATGTTGTTTTCTCATTTCGCTATATATAGGGCCTGTTCTGGAAGAGTACCTTATTTTTACCAGGCCAACAGCACTTTGATGAAGGCACATCTGCGAAAAAATATTTTTACAGCTTCAATTTCTTTTTTTAGAAATTCAGTTGCGTTCATAATCTCAGTTCTATACTTCATAAACTTTTCATTCGTTTTGTCAGGTTTTCAGTATTGCAAGTCACTGATACTGACTTCCAGTCTTGGACTGCATTTTGTGGTTTTGCATTTAAATTGCTTGATTGAGGCCTATGTCAACTGCATTATTACATTAATAGATTAATTTCCAGTTCATTCATCTTTTATTTCAGTCAATATCAGTGCTTGGTTTTAAGATCTGCATGTCTTTTCCAGTAACTGATATGCATAAAAATATTTATACTGCTGGTGTACAATTTTGAGAGATGCACAATATGTTCCAGGTTTGTTGTGAGTATTTATTTTGTATGCTAGTATGACTTCACTCTCTGGTCATATTCTGGCTAGCTGAAAAATAGAGTTCTTGGACAGAGAATCAAGTGCAGTCCACTGTATTTAGGAAGTGGTTGAGGTGTATTTCACATTGATTCAGAAAGTTTTGGGATACTCTTTAAGGGTTACGCATCCTCCTTTTCATTCAAGCAATAGCACTTTGCAGCTATAGGCTCTATAGCCTCTCCAGTACCAGCTGGCACTGGGTTAAAAGTCACAGAAGTACGTCCTCTTGCTTCATGAATATTTAACAGATTAGCTGCTACAGCTGTTCCTACCCCAGCTGATGTCACAGATGTCAGCATGACAGCAGCCAACCTATCACTGCCAGTTGATGATAAAACAGGTACAATTTGTGGATAGTTCTTTCTTCACTATACAGAGCTGGAAACGTAAACTTCAGAAGATATGGTTTTCACAAGAGGCAGGGCAGGTCACCACCTGAGGGTGTGATGACCCAAAACTTTAAAAATAGCTATCAGGACAAAGGTGGCAGGTGAATGCTAAATCCTTCCATCAACACTCAACACCTTCCTTGTAAAAGGAAAAGTAAGACTTGGACCAAGGATCTCTTCTCCCTGAAATTCTTGAAGGATTTCTTTAGCGCTGTGACCTGGTTTATCCAGAGCTTATCTCGCCATATGGTTTTGTTAAGATAGATGCTATAATGTCTCCTTTACAATTGACATTCAAGGTGCTGGCCTCATTACTGGTGGAGGCCAGAGTGCCTTTATATTTTGCAGTACATGTAAACTTTCAGCCCCCACTAAACCATCCAGGTCTAGTTTTTGTCATCTTAAGGTAGACTTCCCCCTCTTCTCAGAAGACAAAGAGGAGAAAACCTGAGGGCTTCAAGGGCTGCTTCTAACAAAAACCTCTGGGCAACAACATTCCATTACTTCTGTTTTAGCATATATTTCCTACAATATTGAAATTACCTTTCAATCTTTAAATTGCTTTACAAAGTAAAAATGTCTGTCAAATAACTAGTGGAATTACCCTTATTTGAATGGCTGACTACTCAAACCAGCTCTGTGTGTTCGCCAAAGATCCAGTCCAACACTTTTTGGTACTTGTGGAAAGATTAAGGTTTGTGGTTAAATGGAAGAAATCCTAATTGTAATCAACATGGGGCCGATTCATTTAGATTTGTTTCACAGCCACAGAAGATATAGTTTTGGTCCCACCAGACACAGTCATGGCCATTTGTGCAGAGTGTCATGTCTTCAGGTGGGGTTCAGGATCTAAACACAGTATTTATCTGCTGGGCTTGATGGCAGTAGCTATTTTGGTAGATGGCTGTTTATGAATTCTCCACTTAAAAGGCATTCCATGGTTTGGAATGTTGATCTCAAGATTAAAATTCCAGCAAGACTCCAGCTGTAGCCCCTTCCACTGGCACTCTTGTTAGTGTCTCCCACGCAGGATGGAGAGCCCCACTGGAATAGACTAGGGCCTGGGGTGATGAGACCATCTGTACAGCTCCTGGCAGGCAGACAGGCATAAGCTCTGAGTGATGAACACTAATTTATTTCTATTTCACTCCCAACAGACTACTTCATAATGAGGCTTTGCACTGACAGTGCTCCAATGGAATAGCATTATCAAAAAGCAGGGGATATATCTTCCCCACTCTTTACTTAAACACCATACAGATCTGGCATTCATGCCGAGAAAAGTGTACATACCAGTCTACTCAACACATTGTGTGAGCATGTGAAATGTGACAACAAATATCCTCAACAGGTCCAACCTTTTGGAGGAGACCTATTGTATTTTCAACAGCTGATGATATCTGGCAGTAGACCGTATGACTACCTTCTAGAACAGCCTGTCCAATTCTTGGCAGGAGAGGTTCTTGCATGGCTTTCCCTTCATAGCCAATGGCTATTCACCTTGTGTAGGTATTTTGTTGTTAACCCGATGTGCCAGTAATTCTGTTATATGTCCAGTTGTTGTTGGATCAAAGACTCTGTTCCAGCTTGTTGAGTCCCAGATATGACTGCATCACTTGTCTTTAGTTTGATTGAGGAAGATCCTATGATGTCCCAGCTTATGAAGTGCAAGTGCAACCCTTTATTCCACAGATCATTCCCACTTGCAATTTTTAACTTGATTCTAAACAAAGCAGTATCCACTTCATTTGAACCTATAATTTTTATGAAGTCTTGTGTTTCTTTTGCTACTAGCCCTCATTCTGGCAACAAGAGTTAGCAAGTTGCATGCTTTTGTGGTGGATCCTGCATACCTTTTTTTGCATGTGAGTAGGATAATCCTTAGGCTCTATGACTTATACCTAAGATTGTACAAGTTTCATTTATCTCAGGAAATCGTAATGCTAAAATTTTACACCCCTTCCTGCACATCACATGCTGCTTTCATTGAAAGTATCACGTGGTTGATATGCAGATAGTGTCAGCTTTATATCTTGATTAGACAAAAATTTTGCTGGCAGTTGTTTGTTTTGAATGGGAAAAGGACAGTAAAAAAAAGTTAGCAAATTGGATAGTGGAATACATTTTACATTACATCTGGCAAGGTAGAAACCACCAAGAAATGTTATTTATTATATTCATGCAGTGGTTACCTTGTAGCATGCTGAGGGTTCCTCTTAAAGCTATCTGTAAGCCAGCTGCAAAGAGGAATTTGCATGCATCCTGCAAGCGCCATTGCCTTGAATTGACTGCTCGGGACAAGTGTCGCATTGCTCAAGCGTGAAGATGTAGGTCTTCAAAGTCATTGCCTATTGTTTCTACACTATCTTGTTTCTGTGGGAAGCTGAACGAATTGGGAAGAATGCTGGATTCTGTACCTCAGGCAAAATGTTTCCTTTTTCACAGTATAGCAAATGCTGAGTATGCTCAAATATTTTCAGGTGCATTGCTGGGCCAAATGAATGTATTGTGGTTTGTGATTTGCCCTTTGCTGAGTCAGCAACTGTTTTGTGCTGCAGAGGTAAACATCCTTAAGATGTTTCAAAAAGTCATCTTTTCCAGGTGTTTATTTTGAGGATAGCAATGCATTGTTGATATTGGTGACTGTGAATATGTTAACAATAATCCAGTCCTAATATCAGTTTATATTTGTGTTCTTGTTTAAAGTGGGTGGAGACAGTCACAGAAGAACATAAGAAGCAAAGGGTAAATGAAGATGAAGAATTGTGGAGGAATGCTGATTTAGATGTGGTCATGTTTGATTGGCAGGATGCTGAAGAAGGTACTGATGACTGGATGAATGGGGAGTGGGAAACCATTGAGCCACGTGACTCCCAGGCAAGCCCCTTCGATCTCAAAGAAGTTCATAGAGCTCTGATGGATGCTGAAGAGACTGTAAACAAGTCAACGCCTTGCAGCAGTAAGTTGGGTAATCTATCATTGGCCGAGGAGTTGATGCAGATCAGCCCTATATTGCACCATAATATTTCAGGCAAAACCAATTCTGATTCAGAAAATGGGGTTTCAGGTCATGCTGTTCTGTCAGGGAGTGATGTACAGGACCTTGAAGAGACAGGAAATGTGTTAAATCATTGTTCCTCTTCAGACACTAGTAACCTGAGTAAGAAGTCAATGTTGGTTGCCTCCGATAAGAAGTCAGACCAAATAATTGCTACAGAGGATCATGCATCATTAAAAGACAGAAATCCACTTGGACTTGGGTTGTCTGATTGTCCTGACACTCTGGATGATAATTCTGCAGTACTGGAGAAAAATGTATCAATTGCTGTTTGTGATGAGGAAAGGAAGAAATGTTCTTCAGCTGCTCATATTGCAACAAAGAGTTTGGCAATGAGCATGAAATTGCAGGATCAGTCTGGAGAGGAAGCTACGGGGAAGTTGCGACCAGCACTGCAAACAGAAACTTTGCATGGTGAACAGGAAACCAGTGCCCCTGTTTGCATAGGTGGAAATGGTTGTTCTGGCCTTCATCCAGAGAAATATCAAGAGGAACTATCTGAAGAAAACAGAAGAAATGACACTGACTATATGGATGGTAAAGGTATGCTTTTTAAAACCATTTTGAGCACTGTAAAACTATTCATTATAATGTCTTGGCTTTATTTTGCAAACTCTATCTGCAAAGGTGATCTATTCACTCCTGCACATTATATTTGTTTTAGGGAGAAAATGTTTTTTGGTCACTGATATATTTATTGAAACAATTGGCCCATTTTTGTAAGAAAAACTTGAAAAGTTCATAAAGCTCATAACTGGAGTTGTCAGGTTTGTCACAGATGTAATTGACCATATGGGGGTAGAGTTTCCGCATTGGGCGCAGTCGCTAAACTAGGCACAAATTGTGCTTGAAATTGCTGTGTTTTTCCCAAGTGAAGTTACGACTCAAGTTTCTGCCCAAACTCATTTGCATAATCACAAACATAAAATCTTCCATAAACCAGTGTAATAGAAGGTAATCGTTTATTTTTTTTCTTTGCATTAAAAAATATAGAATCATAGAATTTCACAGCACAGGCCATTTGGCCCATCGTGCCTGTGCTGGCTCTTTGGTAGAGCTATCCAATTAGTCCCACTCCCCTGCTCTTTCCCCATAGCCTGTAATTTGTTTCCAATTCATTGATGTATTAAAGAGTAGTAACCTGGTGCAGTTTTATTAATACAGCTGAAAATGGGTTTATCACAAAAAATAAGAGTGTCTAGTCCTCCACCTGTAAGTAACCTGATTTTAAATCACTGAAAATGACTTTTTTTTTAAATTATACTGAACCATTTCCTAGTTTCATTGGTGTACACTAGTCAGTTTCTTGTAAATTAAAAATGTTTTTAATATGTAAAACCTTTTATAACATGCCTACTGGTGCCTGTGCGCCCACAAAAATGCTCAATTGAAGAGCCTCCTCAGACGGCCGCAATCAGTGGAAACTTGCTATCCTCATTATTTCGATCTGGGGCGGGGCCAGATTTGGGCGAAATGATTTTTAAACCTGCATTAAAGATCACGGAGACTTGATTTACGCTCGACATAACTTCCCTGATCTTTTGTGCTGGTTCAGCCGATTTCACCTATTTTGTACTGATACAACTAACAGAAACTCTACCCCATGATATACCTTTTTGTGAGGTCTGAAAGTTTGGTACTATGTGCAATAATTTTTAAATTTATGTAATTGGTTTGAAAACTTGGCACCAATTTGATAGCATTGATTCTTTAAAAGTTAAGAGAAATGGGAGTTGCCATAAGAGGCCTTTCAATGTAGTACTTGTCCAGTTTAACAGTTTTGCTCCTGCCCTAAAGCCCATTGCAGAGAACAGACATAAGCGTACATTATACAAGGAGCAGCGTGCCTTTTTTAGTTCCATGGAGTGGTGGAACATACAGTTATTTTATTTTTTTCCCCTACCTTGTTGAATTATTAGCTATGTTACCATGGGGAAGTATCTAGTATTGCCCAGACCCATAGAAAGATTTGCACCCAGGCCATTATTGCATGTCTCCTGCCATCCAGTTCAAAGCATTCGTAGAGATGAGTCTCCAGCAGAGAAAAATGGGAGAAAATTGAAGGGAAAATATCCACCCCCTCAATGACAAAGGACACTTCTGTATGTTTTTTGTAATTTACCTCTAATAAGGGGTGGATTTTGCTCTTGGTGGGTAAAGATCATGTTATAACAGAGAGTTAGATTCTATTTTTATTTTTTTTGAGATGCTGACAATGCTACATTTATTGCCCGTCCCTAGTTGTTCTGAGAAGATGGTGGTGGGCCTTGTACTTGAGTGATTGCTTTATTTGCAACTGGGTAGCTTGCTAGGCCATTTCAGCGAGCGTGTAGGCTAGACTGGGTAACCGGTTCCCTTCCCTGATGGACATTAGTGAAGCAATTGGTTTTTATGTTCATTTTCTGGTGCTAGCCCACAAATTAATAGATCTATTGAATTCAATTTTATAACTTGTTAACTGATACAAATTCTAATCAAGAGACATCCCAGTACAAGAGCAGTATGAAATTAGGGGACCTAACATGCGTTCAAATGTAGTATTTGCACGCGTTTTGTTTAATTTGCATATATTTCTGAGCCACTGGCCAATACTTTCTGGAACATGGATAAATTATTCAATTTCTTCACCAACTCTCCCATGCTGACCAACATAATAGAATATTGTGTATATTTGTAAATTCCTATTCCACTGAGAGATGTGACTCATTCATCAGTGATCACGAGACAGTTTTTCTATTAATGTTCTGATTAATTTGATGCATTGGGTTATTTTTAAAGTGCATCAACCACCTGTCTACTCTATATTTACGTGCAACTTTGTCTTTCTTAAGGGACACCTGGTGATTCAGCCATTGCTTTGAAGCCAAGTACAAAGATTTCACCCGATGCTGCCATTTTAGACATTACCAAGACTATAATTGGGATGATGGTATGATTAAGCAAAATGTTTTTCCAGAGAATTGGTCTGTAACTGAACTGTCAAACAATCCTAATTTATTGTTTAGTTCCTCTTCCTTTCCTTTTATTTTACATTGGCTGATTAAATAAATACTGCAGTGTCACGCCAAGCTGTAAAACCATTCTTCTTCAAAAACACGGGGGTTGAAATCTAGTTACTAGATCTTTGGACTGGTTTGCAAAGATTGCCAAGCCAGCACACTTACACTTTGTTGGCACCTATTTGGACGTTACCCCTTTAAAATACTAAATCATGTGCATAAAATCTTTTTAAAGCATTTTTTTGGTGGTGGGTGCAAAAATAGTACAGTAAATATATCTGACTTCTATTTGTAGAATTATAGTTCATTTTTATTTTGCCCATTTTCCCCCGTCCTCTCCTCTTATGAAGGTGTTGACTCCTTGAGTATTTGACCCAAGTGATCATTATTCATGTACGAGGCTTGACTTACATAAACTACTTTTTAAAGTTGCACCATCGTCATAGGTGTTTGGAAAACTTTTTTGCTCGAGAAATAAGATCCAAGCACATGTTGCCAAACACTTTTGATGAAGACAGTGCTTCTTTCACTAAGAGTACCCTACCCCATTAACTTGAGAGGAGACTTGTGAACAGTCACACCTTGCTGATGTGATCACATCACTTGCATGTCACAGGCTGCTGAACTATCCCAGGGATGTGACATGCAAGTGATGTGATCACATGAGTTGCTAATAAAATAGCCTAGTTCCATTCTTATGAAGCACAACTTGCTAATTAATGTTTGCTTTCCTGTTCCTTTCTTTTCTAGGTGGATGAGAAATGAAGTAAATGCCTTACTGATGGTATTATATAATCAAGATATCAAGATTCTCTGCTTCTTGAGTGCACTTCTCACATCAATAAGTTATTGACAGTATCTCTCTTGCAGTGTATAAGCTACAGGCTTCCTAGTACACAAATAACTTGCAAAATTAGAAACCTTACACTAGCTGAGGCCAAAACATTATTATGAAGCAACATTTCTGTATTCATTTCACTTTATTTGCTTTTCTATAATTTATTTGCATTTCTATAATTTTATTTGTTGCAATTACAACATATTTAAGCACTTTATTTCTATTATATAATTAATTTTATTTGAATTTTGTGAGACTGGTGTATTTGGCATGGTAGCTGCAGAGTAGTAATGGATTCAGATTTTAGAATAAAATTGGTCTCTGTGAATGGGATTTAGTTTAGGACACTGGATTTAACAGGTCTGTTTTCAAATTTTTGGCCTCTTTAAAGGGACACATAGGTTTCAACAAAATGTCTCTGGACAACATTGATGTGAATAGTGATTTGCACTGCTATTATATTTATGCTTTGTCAACAAAGTTGGTTTGGAATACTGTAAATTAGTGCCTGGGAGAAAATGCAGAACAAAATATTTACTGTGAGTTGATTTGACAAGCATGATTTAAAAAAAAAACTAACTTATATAGTAAGTGCTCTTCAGATAGAAAGAATACAAACAGACTCTTAAAGGGTCACAATAAAATTAGTTTGGGCTGGTCTCGGTCCAGTTTCCAGTAGGCCCTGCACAAATCTGACACCACATTTGAGACGAATTTGCCAGTTTTGCTCAGACAGGATGGTGTGTGTTGGGAAATGAAATATCTCCGTACCAGGAGAGAAGAGTCTTCAGAAGTTGGGGCTGCTGATGCACTGGCAAGGCAGCCTAAAGGGATTGCTCCACTGAATATGATTCCTCTATCATATCTAACCTAATACTACATTGAGTGTTCTTCCCCCTTGGCTTTTAAGGTGGCAGCCCGCCACCCTCTGCTTTTAAATTCTCCTTCAAAGTTTACAATCATATGCATTTTGAGGAAGAAAAGAATTACACTAGAAGCAGCAATTACATTGATACAATATATTCAATTGCTTCTTGATAACCAGCAGTATTGTGATCAAGCTGCAGGTTGCATTTGTTAAGTTCATGTGTAGAAAAAACTCTCATTATTAACATGACGTGGCATCACAGCAACTTTTGGTACAAAACAGTGCAGATTCAAATGTTGGAGTAAGAAATACCAGTTTTTGACCAGAGTTATCTAGGACTGAAAACCCTGAAACTCTCAACAGGCTGGTACAAACATCTCAAGTCTGCTGATTCCAGCTAATAGCTGAAAATCGGCATGTGTATTAGGCAGGTAGATTATACCTCCTGGCATGTAAACTGAATTAGCCATTTCTAATTCAGAATTCTGGGAGAATTGCATTGATGTCAGGTTAGAATATCTCAAAGCAAATGTGAATTAGACTTAAAAAGTACAAGATGTGGTCATTGTTATAAATTGAAAAAGTTGGCATTCCCAGCATTTTGCCCCTCATCTTGATGAGCGAAATGCAGTTTAAAAAATAAATAAATGAGCTTTTGTGTGAATACAGTGGGTTGGCGAAGAGATTTAGCGACTGCAATCATGCAGGATTTCCAGCTTTCATCCATAATTAACATTCTTCAAAAGCATAAAGACTAAACTTATCTGAGTGATCTGATTGAAGGTTGGATTGAAAGTGGGGCCATTAATGCTACATGGGGGAGGGAGGAAGAGGATGTTTTTAGATTCAGTAATGGGCTAAACATTGGTATGGTGCAGTGTTAATACACACCTTAAGTTTACACATTTCAATAGTGTGTATTGTTTGATATTTTATTTGTATTTACAGTTGAATTGATAAAATTGATATTTTTATTACTCATGTCATGTAACCAACAATTAAGATAAAGTGAGTCCAGGGAATGGTTACTGATGTATATGCTAGAGCATGGTTTGGAGTTTATATATTTAAAGCAATTAATATCTGTGGCAGCCTTAGACTGGATTGAAGGTTAGAATCAGTTTATTTTGAAAGATGATTTAAAATTCCATGAAATTATTAAAACAAAAATGTCTTGTGTTTAATGGTGCCTCTGGCAGAGCTTTTCTTTTAATTGTTGAATGCTTCATACAGATCTCAATAATTAAATAAATGTGTTTCTCAAATGTTAAACCAAGGTTAATCTGTAGACACTGGTGATGTATTGCATTGGTGGTCCAAATGCAGTGCCCCAGTGTGATGTGTCAAGGATTTGTGTTCACAGTTACCCATGCCATCGGGGAGGTGGTGAACAGAAGCTAAGCACTGAACCCACAGGCAGGGAGAAAGAAAAAATACATAGCAAGTCGCCTCCAACTGTTCAGCTATCTTTGGCAGAGGCCTGGGTACAGGTTACCTGCCCATTAACGGAACTTGGTATGTGGCAGAGGGAATTTTGAAACAGGAATTATTTAAATGAAAAAATCAGTTGATAGATTGAGGAGTATTTCTGCATCGAAATTAGTGAGACCTTCACTGGCTTCCACTTCTGGTTGTTACGTTGAGGATTTATTTAGTGTTTGAGTGCCAGGAAAGTAGTATTGCTATGGATAATCTATCCAATCTTCCATTCTAATACATAATGCATATTGTGAAGTGTGTGTATCCCCCCCCCCCCTGACATTAGGACTGTTTTTTAATAAATATAATTCTCTTGAGTTTGTGAAATGATTAATAATGTGGATCATTTTTGCAAAAGATATGTATGGGTTGAATGGACTGATCTGTTGATGTTTGCCAGAGCCAGATCTGGGTGTCTCTGGATAGCTGATCCCACAGCAAACAACATAATGGCCCAGAAATTGATCTCGCTCTGTTCCCGCGGGGGTAAGCCTTCCCCGCGATGTCTCACCTCGCTTATGCTTTTTCTGATCCAGCTCGCACGAACTTGATGTTCCAGACATCAGCTGTGCTGGGCTTGCGTATCCCAGCGGCGTAGTGAATTCGTGCGAGCTGTGGGATCACGTGACTCAGTTAGAGCCAATGGCAGCACACCATCTTCCATTCATAAGTCTCACAGCATGGCTGTGAGACTTATGAATCTTACACCCCCCCAAAATAACAGCTAAACCTCAATTAAATTTTAAAAAAAAACCATCACATTAATAAAATAAGTATAGTTAATTAAATTAACCATTTTAAATAAAAAATTACATTTTTGAAAAAATTTAAAATCTTTTAAAAAGTTATAAAAATAAACTTACCTGTCTTTAAAGTCTATAAAAAAGATATACCTGTAAAAAAAAATTCAAAAAAATACTTAATTCACTACTTACCTTCTTAAAAGCGGGTCTTACTCCTCCTTTTTACATTTCCAAAATCTTCCCTACTTACCTGCGCGTCCAAAGCATGAAGTGCACAGCGTGCGCGCAGCCTGTAGCGCGCACGCGATGCACCCAGGCCCCGCCCCCTTTTCGGAAGAGCAATTGCCGGTTTTCAGCGCATGCGCAGGGCATGCAGAAAACCGGCAATTGGAGTGGGAATACGCGAGAGTATGCAGTGCGTACTCTCGCGTCCCGGGATCAATTTTCGGCCCAATGAATTGAATAGGATTTTGTGGATTATTGAATTTATCTATAGTTCCAGGCAGAGCACTAAAATGATTAATCCTGATTCAAGCATAAAATGTTTCCCAATTTGTGTTTTTGTTAGACATGAGTGTTTACATTTCAGCTGCAATTATGTATCAGTTCGTCCAACGACCTTATGGTAGAAATTCTGATCAATGAAGGTTATGTACAAATGCTGAACACTTTAAAATAAATTGGTTAATGTCTTTGTAAAATCATCACACAATGTAATGTAATAGGCGGCTATCAAGTTAACTTCAATTTTAAAAATTTCTACACTCTAATCTGAATTTTAGGTTTTCTTGATCAGTTTGGCTTTCTAGAGCTGAAGTATAGATCATCAGAAACTCGAAACGTTCATAATCAACCATCAGCATTTCATGGAAGGACTAACCTGAACTTTCATTGCTCAGTTCAAGGTCATTATTCCGAAAGGCTCAAAGCCTAACCCTTGTTTTCGTTTGCTTGCTGTATTCATTATTACCAGTCCAAGAAGTAGTAATCCAGAGGTACCGAAGTCCATGCTTAGTTTTCAGTTCCTGCCTACACTAAATATGTTCAATGTAATCTATCCTGACAGTCCAAATCCTAACCTTGATTTCATCACTTAATGTAGAGTATTATTATCTTCTGAACATCAGTGCTGAAGCTCCACTTATCGCAAGCATTCAGTAAAATAAATTATTCTGTATAGTTACTCAAAGCTGTCATAATGTTAATTGGAGGTTTTCAAGAATGCTGCTCCATTATATATTATTTCCTTTGCCAGTGGTGTTTCAGGCCAACTCCCATTAACATGAATTGAGTCCCAATGATTAGACGCCTGCTCACCTTTGGGACCTGGGTCCAATCCAGCCCACACTGATGGGATGAAAGTCTCATCTGTTTTCTAGCAGCAAGGGACCTATGTGAAATGGGTTTGGGTACTTTCAGTGGGCACTGGTCTGCAGCACTAATTGCCAATGCCGCTCAGGCCCAGGAATGGTTGGTGTGGGAAATGGGACAAAAAACGCCTCACTGGTGCAGTATAAGTGTGCTCTTCTGAGGTTCAGATTGAGGCACATTGCTGGGTAGAATAAGGGGAGTTTTACTTTGCATCTAGCTGTGCTATATCTGATATAGCAGATATAGCTATGAGAATGCTTGATGCTGACACTGGGTGCCTGAAATGGAAAGTTTACCATTCCCCAGCACTCACTAACATTCTTCACCTTGAGCACAAAAATTGAATGGAGCTTCTCTGAGACATAAGCCACTGATATCTGAAGTAGCTATGGAGGAAAGGAGACCTGAAAATTTAAACGAGTAACATTTTTATAATTGCATTTTTCAAACAGAAAGTAGTCCTACACATTCCTATCCCTTTGATTAAGGTGTAATTTCTGGTATTACTAAACTCTTAATAACATCTGCATTATAAATCACACTTGGACCAGTTTCTTAAAAATTTGCATAAAGAACTTTCTCCCAGCCCCTGATGGCTCAGTGGGTAACTACTGCTCTGTGTAGTGCTGGGCCTTACATGCCAGGAAGGTCCCAAATTCAATCCCTGGGTGGGATAGTTGCTCTCAGCAGGTGCAATGTTAGGGACATTTCTCTTAGTCTCAATGCCAAGGAGGGAAAAGTGTAAGTGTGCACATCATATGAGGACATGATCAAGCTCACCTAGCGAGAGTCATAAATTTCCTGTGTAAAGTCTTTATGCTGTACTGATGCATGACAACCTGATTGAGTTTTAGTTATGTTGCTGGCCTCTGTCACATTTGTAACAAATCTATTTACTCTATATCGCACATATGATGTACTTGAACAGTTAAGGAATGTCTGCATTTATAACATTCTTGAACAAAAAATTGTGATGCAAGATTCGGCAAAGTCTAAATTACTTCCTGCCTGAATATATTTAGGAAATCAGGACCAGGAGTAAAAGGACGTCTAACGTAGTTGAATGTTCCTGGCACCATATTGTTAGTTTCTGATAATGTAAGTGAAAGGACAACACAGGACCTAGAAGAGATAAAAATAAGCTATTTAGTTAAGTAAACAGATGCAGTCTACAAGTAAATAAATATTTGTTTTATTTCCACTCATTACACAACAGTGTAGCCAACCTCACTGCAGAGTGTCACAAAAAGGAAAATAGATTAAGCCCTAAGAGTAAACATATCTTTACAAAGGTTCACTTCAACATTTTTGTTTACTTCTGTATAAATATGTATAAATATCTTAATGTCCACTGTGTTGGGCATATTATGAAGAATATATACTGAAACTATATTTTATTCCCGCATATCCTTAGGACCGGCTTGGAAGCTTTGGGAGGACTCATCACTCAAAGGATCACCCATGTGTTGGTGCTCTGATTTGGCGGGGAGGGACGGTAGCTAGGCTTTGGCTTGCAATCCCTGCAGAATGGCCCTCAGAGAGCTTGAGAACTCTGAATAGCCACATCCTGGAGCTCAAGGACAGAGGCCTGCTGGTTTTACACACCTGCACTGAGTAGTTTGATTAGGGAATCAATTGCTATATGAGTTGCTATATGAAGCCGCCATTTCAGAGGACAAGGGTGACAGAAATATAGATGATATGTCTGCCATATATACCAGGCTAAATGTACACTGTTATGCAATATGGTCATATCACCAGACTCCAGGCTAGATATTTTGCATTGCTGCCCCTAGTGTGCCCCAGGTGTGAGGCTGGGATATTGGTCAATGCATCTTAGGCCCATTGTGGTAATAACCTTTCACTTGCATAATATAATCCATTGAAACCCCATGTGGATGATCCAGTCGTATTACAGTGTTCTGCTTCTCAGCAGCACAGTTGCCCATGTGGACTTGAATTCTGTGGCTATTGGAGTAGTGTCTTCTGCTAGTCATTGGTAGCTTTTCCTGTTGTCCTCAGAAACTGTGATGGCACCATGCAGCAACTCAGTACTGGATGTTGTGAGTTCATCTGTGGAGAGGCAAGAGATACTTGCATTATCATCTTTGAACTATATATAATGTGTGTTTATAATAAAACTGTTGGAGAAGAAAGCCACAACTTTACATGGTACAGAAATAATTATGGATCTGTGATGTTGTTTGAAGATTGTTTACAAGACTACTCCATATTAGAGATTTTGTAAGCATTGCTATGATCTTACTGGTTTATGATTGACATAATATTCACAGTCTTTTTTAATCGGTTACCAGATTCAGCAGCAGATTCTGGGGTGGTGTCATTCTCTGAGGTTGAACAATTATGAAAAGATCTTTGGTTAAGTGATTTATGTCCTTGTTAGCCTTTGGCTTTTGTGTGCACTCCCCCCCCCCTCCCCCCTTTTTTATCGTGTTGAAGTTTCACTTTAGTAGCCTTCTCATCTTATTTACTTCTTGTATACTCTTGAATATTTGTGAACTTTTTTTGACAGTGATGGTCTGTGCCTTTGAATGCATTCTGTTGTAGACAAACAGGAATGTTGTGTTATCGGTGGAAAAGGGTAGCCTACCATCTGTTACTATTCTCCAGTAAGCAAGTAAAATGGCTCAATTTTCTATTTAAATGTAAATTTGAACATCTTTACAGCTTATCGTTCCATCAGACGAGGTTAAAAACTGAATGGAGCTGAAAATTAGGCAGTATCTGTACATGGTTACCACCGGGTGTCAGCTGTGGCTCAGTTGGTAGCACTTTCACTGGAGTCAAAAGGTTGTGGATTCAAGTCCCACTCCAGCTCCCAGTGCAGTACTGAGTGCACTGTCGCGGTGCCGTCTTTCGGATGAGATGTTAAATCGAGGCCCCGTCTGCCCCCTCAGGTGGGCATAAAAGATCCCACAGCACTATTAAGAAGAGATGGGGAATTCTCCCAGTGTCCTGGCCAATATTTATCCCTCAATCAACATCACTGAAAAACAGATGATCTGGTCAATATCACATTGCTGTTTGTGAGACTTTGCTAAGCAAAAATTGGCTGCCGTGTTTCCCACATTACAACAGTGACTATGCTTCAAAAGTACTTCATTGGCTGTAAAGCGCTTTGGGCCGTCCTGAGGTCGTGAAAGGCGCTACATAAATACAAGTCTTTTTCTTTCAAGCCTTTCTAAAATGTCATGTGTCCAACAAGTTTGAAAGTCTGATGTGTCCTAATTCAACACTTAACACTGCTACATTTTCATAATGGCCTAGAAATTCGGGTGGCCGGCTTGCCGCGGGGGTAAGGATCGCGCGCGCTCTTACCTACCGCGCCTGCCGTTGTGTTTCGGGCCCACAGGAACTTCGGGTCCTGGGCCTCTCCCTAGTGCCGGCGCGCAGTGCTTGCGTGTCCCAGGGTCGCAGTTAGTGCGATGCGACCTCTGGGATCACGTGTGCCATGGAGAGCCAATGGCAGCAGACCATCTTTCATTCATAGATTTGACAGGAGACCTGTCAAATCTGTGAATTGAAATCGGCCCCAAAAGAACAGCTAAACCTCAAATAAATTTTTTTAAAAACCCATCACATTAATAAAATAACTATAGTTAAATAAATTAACCACTTTAAACAAAAATTTAAATTTTTGAAAAAATTTAAGTTCTTTTTAAAAGTTATAAAAAATAAACTTACCTTTCTTTAAAGTCTCTAAAAAAGATAAACCTGTTGAAAAAAATTTAAAATTATACTTAATTAACTACTTACCTTGTTCAAAAGGGGTCTTACACCTCCTTTTTACTTGTGTAGAATCTTCCATACTTAACCTCGCGTTGAAACCTGAAAAAAAACCTAAGTGTGCTGCGTGCGCGCAGCCTCTAGTGCACACGCGGTTCACCTAGGAACCGCCCCCTTCGCCATACCGGAAGTGCCGGTTTCCCGCGCATGCGCAATGCATGCAGGAAACCGGCACTTCGGGAACGAATACGGGTGAGTACGCAGCGGGTACTCTCCCGTATTCGGCCGAATTTTTGGGCCAATGTTTCCTCAGCTAAGAGTTCTACTGTTGATTTAATAATTAGGAATGAATTTTGTCCAAAAAAAAATCAATGATGCTTCATAAGTTATGTCCTTTAGATTAAAAGTGAAAGCTTTTAGAAGGCCTAGTACCACTTGGTATACAACAAGGAATTACTGCTGGGTTGAAAACTACTTGAAAATTTCAGCAACGCAATAAAAAAAACACTTTTACTCTATTTACACTCATAATACATAAATTAAATATTCTTTGCATTTCTTGAATTCTACTTTATAACTGTTTTTGCCTTATTTAATGTATTTTATTCTTTACTTTAGATCTGTTGAATTATATACAGTTTTCCAGTTGAGAGAGGACAGTCGTGTAGCCTGCTACCACACCTCTATCTGTCATCATTCAATAGGGAGTGTGAAAAGCAAATTTAGACAACTTTCTCCAGTTCTGCCCAACCTCTACTTGGTGCCTACATCAGATAGCTCGGATGATTTGTGGTGTGGAACAGTTAGGGAAATGCCAAATCCTAGAACTCCATGACACAACAGATTAGAGTACTCTACTACTTACTTCCACTGAATTTACACAAACCCCCATTTGCAGCTGTTCCGTGGAAAAAGAAGCACATTTTGAAATTTCTTCGTACTCTTGGTTAAGAGCTGTATCAAATGAAGTAACGTGTAAGTAACCCACTGTTGTATTTTGAAATTTTTGACTATTTTGTCTAGGAGAGATTTTGATTTAACTTAATGACAATAAATTAAGTTCAGCTGACAAGAGATTAAATTCATACGACATACCATGTACTGAACGCCCTTAAACCGAGGCCCCGTCTGCCTTCTCAGGTGGATGTAAAAGATCCCATGACACTATTTGAAGAGCGGGGGAGTTCTCACCTTTGTCCTGGCCAATATTTATCCCTCAACCAACATCACAAACAGATTATCTGGTCATTACTTGATTGCTGTTTGTGGGATCTTGCTGTGCACAAATTGGCTGCCGCGTTTCCCTACATTACAACAGCAACTACACTTCAAAAGTACTTAATTGGCTGAGCTCATAAAAGGTGCTATAGAAATGCAAGTTCTTTTATTTTAAACAGGACAATTCCTCCATTAAATAGTGGGCAGGGGGATTTTATTGTCCATTGTTATCACCAACAATCATCAGCGAACATCCCCACTTCTGGCCTTATGATGGAGGGAAGATCATTGATGAAGCAGCTGAAGATGGTTGGGCCAAGGACACTGCCCTGAGGAACTCCTGCAGCGTTATAACCTATAACGGGCAACACGGTGGCATAGTGGTTAGCACTGGTGCCTCACAGCGCCAGAGACCCGGGTTCGAATCTGGCCTCGGGTGACTGTCTGTGTGGAGTTTGCACATTCTCCCCGTGTCTGCGTGGGTTTCCTCCCACAGTCCAAAAATGTGCGGGTTAGGTTGATTTGGCTATGATAAATTGACCCTTAGTGTTAGGGGGGGATTAAATATGTGGGGTTACAGGGATAGGATGGGATATGTTAGGGGGAATTAAATATGTGGGGTTACGGGGATAGGGTGGGATATGTGTTGGTGCAGGCTCGATGGGGATTCTGTGAGAGAAAGCAGGGACAGGGTACTGGATTTGGATGATCAGCCATGATCGTATTGAATGGTGGAGCAGGCTCGACGGGCCGAATGGCCTACTCCTGCTCCTAGTTTCTATGTTTCTATGTTTCTAACTACTAAACATAAACTGAAGCACTGTTATCTCCAGCAGAAGTATCTACAGTACAAGCAACTGAAACCTACATGTTAGTTAGAGTACTTCATTGGCTGTAAAGCATATTGGGACATCCTGAGCTCGTAAAAGGTGCATTTAAATGTAAGTTTGTTCCTTCTATGTCAGCTCGAGACAGTGGAGTTTGTTAAGGCATTCTAGTGACATATCTAATATGTTGGATTGGTTTCATTTGAGCCCAACAAGGTTTGGGTTGGGGTGGGGTGGGGTCAGCTGTCAGGAGTCCCAACATAGGAGAGCAGCTTGATTGGCAACGCAACTGGCCAATCCCTAAGCACGGAGAGCTGGGGGAGGATTCCTGTCTAGCTGGGACACAAGCATCGTCTTCAGAAGCTTGGAGTGGAAGAAGTCACAGAACAAGAGATCTTCTCGGTTCAGAGCCAGTCAGTTCAGTAAATACTGACTTGTAAGTCAAGCTAGACCTGTAGTAGGACATAAGCTTGCGTAAATTGTTTTTGATGTTACAAGGAGCGATAGGAATTAGATTTAATTTCAGTGAAAACAGTTGTACATATATTACATGTAAATAAACCACCTTATTAGTTTACAGTTAGCCTCATCTGACTCATCAGCCTGCTGTTCACAAGATAGGAGAAATACATGTGGGGACATGTGAGCTTCCAGTACACACTGAGTGGGTTTCATTGTTATGACTCCTGGGTCACGCTATTGTATGACTAGATATTGGGTAGTATAGGTATTCTCCATATCATGGAGGACACGGGATACTTTATTGCAGAGATTTGCAACGCTGTACCCAACAGAATATCTAGTGCAGATCTGAAATTCGTAATGCCCATATCTGATGAGAGGTAAACAAAATCATTGGTCTCTGGAATAGTAAACAGTCAGTAGTTTGTGTGTATGTGTGAAAGCTTTAGAAGCTGTATTTTGTGACTGGTTTAATTTTCAAATATTTTACAACAGATAAATGCAATTCCATCTACTTACTAGAACAACTGACAGCTGACAAATCATTTCCTGTCGTCTGCTTGAAAAGCTAGTTGTCAATATCTGGTTCTTCAAAACGAACATCTCATTACTTCAGACTTTTTTTTTGGAAGGCCTTTATTTTTATTAAAGCAGGGATGGAGTCATACCTAGCACAAAGGAAGATGGTTGTGGTCGGAGGTCAATCATCACAGCCCCAGGAAATCGCTGCAGGCGTTCCTCAGGGCAGTGTCCTAGGCCCAACCATCTTCAGTTGCTTCATCTCCATCATAAGGCCAGAAGTGGGGATGTTCGCTGATGACTGCAGAGTGTTCAGTGCCATTCGTAACTCCTCAGATAATGAAGCAGTCCATGCCCGCATGCAGCAAGACCTGGACGACATTCAGGCTGATAAGTGGCAAGTAACATTCGCGCCACACAAGTGCCAGGTAATGACTATCTCCAACAGGCGAGCGTCTAACCACTGACCCTCGACATTCAACGGTATTACCATAACCGAATCCCCCACCATCAACATCCTGGAGGTCACCATTGACCAGAAACTTAACTGGACCAGCCACATAAATACTGTGGGAATAAGAACAGGTCAGAGGCTAGGTATTCTGCGGTGAGTGTCTCACCTCCTGACTCCCCAAAGCCTTTCCACCATCTACAAGGCACAAGTAAGGAGTGTGATGGAATACTCTCCACTTGCCTGGATGAGTGCAGCTCCAACAACACACAAGAAGCTCGACACCATCCAAGACAAAGCAGCCCGCTTGATTGGCACCCCATCCACCACCTTAAACATTCACTCCCTCCACCACCGGTGTACTGTGGCTGCAGTGTGTACCATCTACAAGATGCACTGCAGCAACTCGCCAAGGATTCAGCAGCACCTCCCAAACCCGCGACCTCTACCACCTACAAGGACAATGGCAGCAGGCGCATGGGAACGACACCACCTCCAAGTCACACAGCATCCTGACTTGGAAGTATGTCGCCGTTCCTTCATCGTTGCTGGGTCAAAATCCTGGAACTCCCTACCTAACACCACTGTGGGAGTACCTTCACCACGCAGACTGCAGCGGTTCAAGAAGGCGGCTCACCACTACCTTCTCAAGGGCAACTAAGGGTGGGCAATAAATGCTGGCCTTGCCAGCGACGCCTACATCCCATGAATGAATAAAAAAAGATTCATGCTTGCTCACTTCACACTACTGTAATCACTAGTTGAAGTCCAGGTACTGGGCTTGAATATGTGAATTTCTACTGGCTTTTAGAAGTTGAGAGGCACCTATTTTAACCTTCTTAATTAAAAAAATAGGAACAGTTGTTGGCCATTCAGCTCCTCGAGCCTTCTCCGCAATTCAATGAGATCATGGCTGATCAGCGACCTAACACCATACCCACCTTTGGCCCATATTCCTTAATACCTTTGGTTAACAAAAATCTATGGTGTAAGTGCTACCTTCGCCAGGGCGCTAATTTTAGCACCCCGGAAAAGTTAGTGCCCCGAGAGGGAGATGGGGCGCTACTGGAAGCATCCCACGTCCCTCTTGGGGCGCTGCGGTACTGCAGGCCTTCCTCTCCTTATTAAAGGGGAGGGGCCTGGCGCAGTGCGTCCTGGCGCCCAGCTGGGCCACCAGGGATCGGGTGCGCCGGCAAACAAGCCCGGCACTTGAGTGCCGAGCTCACGGAAAACAGCCGGCACTTCACAGGGGCCGGGGACAGCAACGGTGGCAGGTGGACAGCAACAGAAATGGCCGCCCGCCACCTCCCCATTAACTAGCGCCGCCCCGGCTGCAGGTAGGCCCCCCCTGACCCCAGCGGACATAGCGTCTGGCGGTAAGTCGGGGGATGCCACCAATATTACAGCTAGGGCGCTGTACACGGCGATGATGTGATCGCCGCCGCTAACCTCCCGCTGAATTTCACGGGAGGCGTTAGCGGCGTCGCGTCCAGGCGCTAATTTATTTGCGCCCCGTTAGCGCTAATGGGAGGTGCAAATCAACTGAATTTAGCCCCCTATCAATCTCCAATTTAAAATTTACAATTAATCTAGCATCAATTGCCGTTTTCGGAAGAGAGTTCCAAACTTCTACCACCCTTTGTGTGTAGAAGTGTTTCCTAATTTCACCCCTGAAAGGTCTGGCTCTAATTTTTGGACTATGCCCCCTAGTACTAGAATCCCCAACCAGCGGAAATAGTTTCTCTTGATCTACCCTATCTGTTCCTCTTAATATCCTGAAAACTTCGATCAGATTACCCATTAACCTTCTAAATTCTAGGAAATGCAACCATAATTTGTGTAATCTCTCCTTGTAACTTAACCCTTGAAGTCCGGGTATCATTCTGGTAAACCTACGCTGCACATCCTCCAAGGCCAATATATCCTTCCTAAGGTGTGGTGCTCAGAACTGCTGACAGTACTCCAGGTGTGGTCTAACCAGGGTTTTGTATAGCTGCAGCATAACTTCTACCCCCTTGTATTCTAGTCCTCTAGATATAAAGGCCAGCATTCCATTAGCCTTTTTAATTATTTTCTGTACTTGTTAATGACATTTTAATGATCTAGGTACCTGACCCCCCCCCTGCCCCCCAAGTCTCTTTGGACATCCACTGTTTTTAGCTTTTTACCATTTAGAAAATACCCTGTTCTATCCTTTTTAGGTCCAAAGTGGATGACCTCACAATTGCTTACATTGAAATCCATTTGCCACAGTTTTGCCCATTAATCTATTGTTATACCTTTGTAATTTTATGCTTTCATCTACAATGCCGCCTATCTTTGTGCCATAGGCAAATTTGGATATATGACTTTCTTTGCCATCTTCTAAGTCGTTAATAAATATTGTGAATAGCTGAGGCCCCAACACATCCCTGCAGGACACCACTAGTCACATCCTGCCAATTAGAGTACCTACCCATTATTCCTGCTCTCTGTCTCCTGCCGCTCAGCCAATTTCCTAACCAGGTCAATAATGTTCCCTCAATTCCGTGGGCTTCTACCCTTAGATAACAGTCTCTTATGTGGGACTTTATCAAATGCCTTCTGGAAGTCCATATAAATAACATCCACAAACATTCCCCTGTCCACTACTTTAGTCCCCTCTTCAAAAAATTCAATCAGGTTTGCCAGGCATGATCTACCTTTCACAAATCATGCTGGCTCTCTCTGATCAACTGAACATTTTTGAGGTGTTCAGTCACCCTATCTTTAATTATAGACTCTAGCAATTTCCCAACAATAGATGTTAGCTAACTGGTCTATAATTCCCTGGTTTCCCTCTCTCGCTATTCTTAAAAAGCGGAGTGACATCCGCAATTTTCCAATCTAAAGGGACGGTTCCTGAATCGAGAGAACTTTGGAAGATTATAGTTAGGGCATCTGCAGTGTGCTCACCCACTTCCTTTAAATCCCTGGGATAGAAACCATCTGGTCCTGGGGATTTGTCACTCTTTAGCGCCATTATTTTCTTCATTACTGTTAATTTACTTACGTTAATTTTATTTAGTCCCTGTCCCCAATTCAGTATTAGTTTCTTTGGGATTTCCAGCATGCTATACTCTTCTGTAAATACTGACGCAAAGTAATTATTCAACATAACCGCCATTTCCTTATTATCATTGACAGTATCACCACTTTCAGTTTTTAAGGGGCCAACATTGCTCCTGACCACCTTTTTCCTAATGTAACTGTAAAATTTCTTCGTATTGATTTTAATATCCCTTGCAAGTTTCTTTTCATACTCCCTTTTTGTAGCTCTTACTGTCTGTTTTGTGACCCTTTGCTGTTCTTTGTATCTTTTCCATTCACCAGGATTTGTGCTATTTTTTGCATTTTTGTATGCCCTATCCTTTAGTTTTATTCTGTCCCTTCTTTAGTAGTCCATGGCTGGTTTTTTGGCAAGTAGAGTTCTTTCCCCTCAGGGGTATAAACTGGTTCTCTATCACATTAAGTTATTTTTTGAACATCTCCCACTAATCTTCTGTCGTTTTTTGTCCATTAACAGATTTGCCCAGTTTACTGTGGACAGTCTCTGCCTCATCCCGTTGAAGTCGGCCTTACCTAAATCTAGAATCTTAGTAGCTATTTCAAGTTTCTCCCTTTCAAACGCTACGTAGAACTCTATCATGTTATGATCACTATTGGATAAATGTTCACGCTCAGTTAGGCTGTTAACTAAATCTGGGTCATTACTCATTTACTAAATCTAATATGGCTTGCCCTCTTGTTGCCTCTAGGACATATTGTTGTAGAAAACTATCCTGGACACACTCAAGAAATTCACTATCTTTCTGACAAGTGGTAGTCTGCTTTTCCCAATCTATATGAAAGTTAAAATCCCCCAGTAAAAGCACTCTGCCTTTGCTACATGCTTGTCTAATCTCTGCATTTATACAATCTAGCATTTCAGAGCTGCTACTGGGGGGCCTATACACAACTCCCACCACAGTCTTAGATTCTTTCCTATTTCTTAATTCAACCCATAAGGTCTCCACTGGCAGCTTACCTCTCTTTAAATCCTCTCTCATCATTGAACTAATTTTATTCTTAATCACTAAGGCTACTCCTCCCCCTCTGCCATTTTCCCCATCTGTCCTGTAGACCTTATAACCTGGTATATTTAGTTCCCAGTCCTGACTGTCTTGCAGCCATGTCTCAGTAATGGCTACCATGTCATGCCCTCCAATTTGAATTCGTGCCTGCAGTTCATTCAATTTATTCCTTATACTCCGTGCGTTTGTATAAAGAACGCTTATTTGGGCCACACAAACTCGCCTGTCCTTCAGCTCTGATGTTTTATTCACATGTTTCTTATATCTCTCTCCTGGTTTAATCGCTTTACATCTTTTAGTTTTCCCTTTACCTGTAGTGCCTAAAGCACAATTTCTGACTGCTACTCTGCTCTCTTCCTTTTCGTTTGTTTTTGAACTACTATTTGTACTGCAATTTCCCTGAGCCCTCCCCCCCCCCGCCTCCATTTACTAGTTTAAAGTCCTTGTGACCACCCTATTTATCCATTCCGCTAGGACCCTGGTCCCAGACCAGTTGAGGTGGAGCCTGTCCCAATGGTACAGCTCCTTCCTGTCCCAATACTGGTGCCAGTGCCCCATGAAATGGAACCCCTCTTTCCCACACCACTTCTTTAGCCACGTGTTGTTTGGAATTTCATCATGGAAGTAGCCATTCAAATTTTAGATTTTTTTTTGCAGCGGCAGGGTGGACCAGGTAAGCATTAGCTATCTCTATCCAAATATAAAGAACAATTTGTCACCTTTATAGCTTGAAGATGAGCATCATTTCACTCCAGGGTGAGGGAACTACTTGTAAGTAAAGCATTCCTCCATAAAGACCATTGTTTTTAAAGAAAGAGATCTTTTCTTGTGTAGGAGAAATGCAACGCAATCTGTGCAGTACCAACAGCAGCTTTGGGAGTCTTGCCATATTGGGTCTTATGACCAGACAAGGCCCATTTTGATGATGGAGCTAGTGGTCCTGTCTCCTGTGGCTGGCAGTTGTTGTCTGAGTAGAGATTGGGATGCCACTCCTGGCACTCAAACACAAGTTGAATAGTCAAGTCCAAATCCTTATCGGTATCAAAATGTTGACTAGCATTTGTGCAACATGATTAATATCCAAAAATAGGTATGAGGCCATTCTCTGTTGAACAGAGGCAACACAACTATCATATGTTTCATGTGATCCCAACAGTTTTTAAACCTGCACAGCTGGGTTTATATATTTCTCAGAAGAGGAGACATCCCTATTGAACAGTGTTTCTGGTGGAATACAGTCTCCCCTCCCCTGAGTGGTGCTACCTTTAAAGCTGATTGATACCAGGAGTAATTTTGAAAATACAAGACTGATGCAAGATAATACAAGGCAAATCGTGTCTGACTAACTTGTTTGAATTCTTTGATGAGGTAACAGAGAAGGTTGATCAAGGTAGTGCAGTAGATGTCTGTATGGACTTTCGGAAGGCATTCGACAAAGTGAAACACAGGAGACTTGTTAAGAAGATGGAAGTCGATGGAATTAAGGGGAAAGTGGTAGTGTGAATGTGAAATTGGCTCAATGACAGGAAGCAAAGGGTGGTGGTGGATGGATGTTTTTTAGACTGGGAGGTGGTTTGCAGTGGTGTTCCCCAAGGGTCAGTTTTCGGTCCTTAACTCTTTTCGATTTTTATAACCGACCTGGACTCGGGTGTTGGGAGCAGCATTATAAAGTTTGCAGATGATACGAAACTTGGCAACATACTAGTTAGTGATGAGGATAGTTGTAGACTTCAGGATAACAGACAGGATGGTGAAATGGGCAGAAGCATGGCAGATGGAGTTCAATGCAGAGAAGTGTGAAGTGTTGCACTTTGGGAGGACTAATCTGGAAAGACAGTATACGGCACGATTTTGAAAAGTGTAAATAAGCAGACAGACCTTGGTGTCCATATACACAAATTCTTAAAGGTGACAGGATTGATAAGGTGGTTAAAAAAGCATATGGGTTACTTGGGTTTATAAATAGAGGAATATAAAAATAGAGAATATAAAAGCAAAGAGATTGTGCTAGAACTTTATAAATCACTGGTTGGGCCTCAGCTGGAGTATTGTGGACAATTATGGGCACCACCCTTCAGGAAAGATGGAAAGGCCTTAGAAAGGGTAAGGAAGAGGTTTACCAAGATGTTACCAGGGATGAGGGACTTCAGTTATGAGGAGAGTTATAACTATCTAGCCTTTGGCCTACAATTCATCATGATACTTCTGCAGCTACTGATTTGCTAAATCACACCCTCTCCACCACCTTTAATGCCCTTGTCCCAATGGAAACATTACTCTCTCTCACCCTAATTGTTCCACTTGGTATTCCCCGTGTCTCCGCTCCTTTAAGTCCAAGAGACGCAGATGTGAACATCTTTGGCGAAAAAGTGGTTTACCCATCCATCGCCAGATCTGGCTGGACCGCTTAAAGCATTATCGAGTTATGCTCTCCATCGCTAAAACTGCTCACTATTCAAAGGTCATCCAGGAATGCACAGATAACCCCTGGCTTCTTTTCACCACAGACCGTCTTCTTAAACCACCCTCCCCTACCTCCTTCACCCTCACCTCCAACAGTAAGTGCTAGGAGCTTATGGACTTTGTCACAAAGATTGAGACCATCCGTTTCTGCCACTTCCCTCCCTTCCCCTAGCCCATCGGGATAAACTTCCCCAAATGTTCCCTGCTGCCCTAGTCCTGAACTCACGACATTCTCTAGATTCTATCCAATCTCCTGCAATTCTCTCTCTGACTTCATCTTGTCCATGCGACCCACCTCCTGCTCCCTCGACCCAACTGTTGACCTCTCAACTTCTCTTCCTGGGCCCCATGTTAGCTGATATTGCTAACTATTCCCTCTCCTCAGGTACTGCCCCCCCCTTCAATTCAGCTGTCATTACCCCTCTCCTCAAAAAAAACACCGTTGACCCTTCTATCCTTGCAAACTACTGCCCATCTCCAACCTCCCCTCTCCTCTCCAAAGTCCTTGAACGTGTTGTCGCTTCCCAAATCTGTGCCCATCTTTCCCGCAACTCCATGTTTGAATCCCTCCAATCAGGTTTCCGGCCTGGCCACAGTACTGAAACAGCCCTTGTCAAAGTCACAAATGACAGCATAAAGGAGACAGCACTTGTAACTTGGGTATGGCTCCAAAGGCATAAAAGTAAACACTAACTGCTGACGCACAGAGTGATCTTAAACGGAGTGCACTTAAACAGAGTGTTAAACTTGGGAATTTGCAGCAGAGGGGGAAGGAGGCGCTGCTTTTGCCTCCACAGGACAGCAGGTAGGTGATTGGTTGGTGAGTATGACCACGTTTTTTTTCTCTAGGCTAAGCAGTGGTTTAAACTAAGAGCTGGGGAACTATAACACAGGGAGTGGTTGAAGCGAATAGCATAGATGCATTTAAGGGGAGGCTAGATAAGCATATGAGGGAGAAGAGAATAGAGGGTTATGCTGATAGAGTTAGATGAGAAAAGACGGGAGTAGGCTCGAGTGGAGCATAAACGCCAGCATGGACTGGTTGGGCTGAATGGCCTGTTCCTGTGCATATCCTATGTAATCCTATGTAAAACTAATACTTTATTAAATTAATAACTTAACTAGATAAACTAATTAATTAATATAACTATAAATAATCATTTGAATAAAAACTTTAACTAATTAAATTAATTCAGGTTATCAATAATTATTCAGGTTAAAAAGGACTAGAGATGGCAGGCCAGGCTATGTGTTGGGACTGTAGTATGTGGGAGTTTGTGGACAGTGAGACTGTCCCAGATTCCCACATCTGCAGGAACTAGTCACTCCGGCTTAGAGTCATTGAGCTGGAGAGCGAGTTAGACACTCTCCGAAACATAAGGGAGGGGGAGGAATTTCTGGATAGTTTTATACAGAAAACAGTCACACAGGTTGAGAAGGAAGTCCGCAGACACTGGTCCTGTCCAACAGATACGATATACTCGCTACCTGTGAAAACAAGGAGAAAGACTGCTGGGAGGATGGCCACAATGCAGACTCAGGCACCGCAGCTCAGAAGGCTGTCCGGAGGGCGGGGGGCGTTGGGGAGAGAGCAGAATAGAAGTGTGGTAGTGATAGTGGATTGTATAATTAGGGGGATAGATAGCGTCCTCTACAGTCATGAACGAGAATCCAGAAGGGTGTGTTGCCTACCTGGTGCCAGGGTAAGGGGTATCTCAAGGCGGCTGGAGAGGAATTTGGAAAGGGAGGGGGTAAATCCAGTTGTCATGTTCCATGTTGGAACAAATGACATATGTAGGAACAGGGAGGAGGTCCTGGTGAGGGAGTATCAGGAGTTAGGAGTGAAATTAAAAAGCAGGACCTTGAGGGTAATAATCCCTGTATTATTGCCTGAGCCACATGCAAACTGGCATAGAAACGGTCAGATCAGGAGAATTAACACATGGGAAAGAGGGGTTCCTTTTCATGGGACACTGGCACCAGTACTGGGATAGGAAGGAGCTGTACCGATGGGAAGGGCGCCACCTGATAGTGGACCCATGTCCTAGCGGAAAGGGTAAATAGGGAAGTGGCAAAGGCTTTTAACTAGTAAGACGGGAGGAGGGATCGACAAGAAATGAAACCAGCCTAAATATAAGCAAAATGGGAAAGAGTATAGCAAAGAATAAAGTAAGGGAGGACATTGATGGCCAGGGAATAAATAGTGTTATAGAACAGGAGTGTAAAAAGATGGTTAATGATAAAGTGAGAGGAACTGCTATTAAAAATGAGTTAAACTGTCTGTACAGCAATGCACAGTGTCCGTAATAAAACAGGGGAACTGGAGGCAGTAATACGTTGCAAGGAACCAGACATAGTAGGCATTACTGAGACATGGTTACAGAAAAATCAGGACACGGAATTAAACATTGCAGCGTATAACATATTTAGAAAAGATAGAGAGGGAAAAAGGGGAGGTGGAGTAGCTGTACTTATTAGGGATAGCATAATGGCAGTAGACAAAAGTGATGCAGCTATCAGCAAGACAAAAATAGAATCCCTGTGGATAGAGATAAGAGATAATAAAAGATCAATCACACTAATAGGGGTAGTCTACAGACCACCTAATAATGGAAGAGAGGTGGAGGAAGAACTATGCAAACAAATTAGGGAAATTAGTAAAAAACAGAATAATAATCATGGGGGATTTCAACTACCCCGATATTAATTGGCCAGAAGAGATAAGTAAAGGGGATAAGGGAATGGAGTTCCTACTATTTGTACAGGACTCCTTTCTAACCCAATATGTAAGAAGCCCAACAAGGGAGGATTCGCTATTGGATCTAGGAATGGGGAAATGAACCAGAGCAGATATAAAGTAAAAGTAGGGGAACATCTAGGCAATAGTGACCATCATATAATACGCTTTACGATAATAATTGAGAAGGACATAAGTATGACGAAGACCAGGGTAATAGATTGGAAAAAAGCCAATTGTGCGGGGCTCAGAATAGAACTTGGGAAAATAAAATGGACAACAATATTGGCAAACAATGATGTAGAACAGCAGTGGGAAATTCTTAAAACGGTGTTCAACAGAGTCCGGGAAAAATATAATGCGCTAAAAAACAAGAACAAGCTAAACACTAATGAGACACCATGGTTGAATAAAGACATAAGGGAAAAATTGAGGGTAAGGAAAGAGGCATACACTAAGTACATGGACAGCATGACGAGAGAATACGCAGAGATTAGGAGAGAAATAAAAAAAACAATTTGAAAGGCAAGAAGGAACTATGAAATTAAATTATCAAGGATCATAAAATAAAATAAAATATTTTACAGGCACATAAATAAAAAAAGGAAAGTTGGGATAGGAATAGGGCCACTAAGGGATGGACAGGATAATATCACAGGCAGCGATAGAGAGTTGGCAGAAATTTTAAATAATTACTTTGCTTCAGTATCTGCCAGGCAGACAAAACAGGTGGACATAACATCGGATGATGAGATTAGAAATGAGATAACTGTATTTAAAATAAAAAAAAGGAGAAATATTAAATAAACTAATCAAACTCAAAGAGGATAAAACCCCTGGTCCGGACGGATACATACGCGCATTTTAAAAGAATTTAGGGAAGAGATAGCAGAGGCATTACTACACATATCGGGAACAGTAGCATAGTGGTTATGTTACTGGACTAGTAATCCAGAGGCCTGTCAAATCCCAGCACGACAGCTGGGGAATTTCAATTCAGTTAATTAAATAAATCTGGGATAAAAATCTAGTATCAGTAATAGTGACCATCAAACTATCGGATTGTCGTAAAAACACATCCTTTAGGGAAGGAAACCTTAACCTGGTCTGGTCTATCTGTGACTCCAGACCCACAGCAATGTGGTTGACTCTTAACTGCGACATGGCCTAGCAAGCCACTCAGTTGTAACAAACCGCTATGAAAAACAATAAGAATAATGGACACACCCAGCCCCGTCGACCCTGCAAAATGTCTTCCTTAATCAGCACTGCCACCCCACCTCCCTTTTTTCCTTCCCTATCTTTTCTGAACATCTTGTACCTGTGAATATTAAGTGCCCAGTCCTCACTGTTTTTAAGCCACAACTTCATATTGCCACACGGCTAATTGTGCTTGTAGCTCACCAACCTTATTCACCACACTTTGTGAGTTTGCTTACATACATTCTAAACCCATTTTTGAATTTTTCGTAGTCTTTCTTAGTCTGCTCCGATTTAATATGGTACTACTTTCATCTCTAGTACTACTTTCTTCTCTAGTACTATCCAACGCACTCACTCTTTTATGCACCTTATTCCTCTTTTCTACTCCTATATGCTGGTGCCCATCCCCCTGCCAAGCTAGTTTAAACCCTCCCCAACAGCACTAGCAAACCTCCCCGCAAGAATATTGGTCCCGGCTCTGTTGAGGTGTAACCCGTCCGGCTTGTACAGGTCCCACCTTCCCCAGAGATGATTCCAATGCCTCAGGAATCTAAAGCTCTCCCTTCTGAACCATCTCTCCAGCCACGCATTCATCTGTTCTATCCTCCTATTCCTGTACTCAGTAGCACGTGGCACCGAGAGTAATTCGGAGATTACTACTTTTGAGGTCCTGCTTTCTAATCTCTTTCCTAGCTCCCTATAGTCTGCCTGCAGGACCTCATCCCTCTTTCGGCCTATGTCATTAGTACCGATATGGACAACGACCTCTGGTTGTTCACCCTCACCCCTCAGAGTGTCCTGCAGCCGTTCAGTGACATCCTTGACCCTGGCACCAGGGAGGCAGCATACCATCCTGGAGTCATGGCTGCGTCCACAGAAACGCCTATCTGTTCCCCTAACCAATGAATCCCCTATCACTATTGCTCTTCCAGTCTTCTTCCTCCCCCCCCCCCCCCCCCCCTGTGCAGCTGAGCCACCTGTGGTGCTGTGGCCTTGGCTCTGGCTGCTCTCCCCAGAGGAGCCATCACCCCCACCAGTTTCCAGAACTGTGAACCGGTTAGTGAGCGAGATGCACTCTGGGGATTCCTGCCCTACCTGCCTGGTCCTCCTTCTCTGTCTGATGGTCACCCATTCCCTCTCTGCCTGCACATTCTGAGGCTGCGGGGTGACCACTTCTGGAAACGTGCTTTCCAAGTATTTCTCAGCCTCGCGGATGCACTGTAGTGACTCCAGTTGCCGCTTAAGCTCCGAAACCTGGAGCTCGAGTTGCTGCAGTCGGCGACACTTCCTGCACACGTGGTCGTCCGGGCCACAAGAAGCGGCCAGGATATATCCCACATGGCACAGGATGTGCAAATCACGGGACTGAGCTGCCCTGCCATGCCTCTATTTGAGAGGTCGCACAACACCAGGTTATAGTCCAACAGTTTTATTTGAAATCACAAGCTTTCGGAACTATCGCTCCTTCCTCAGGTGAAGTAAATTGGATACAGAATCGTCAGAGCATATATAGATGGAAAAAAAAGCATGTGTACTTTACAATTGCAGACCAATAAATTAAATCATCCTGACTATCTGCCGAGGTGTGATAAAGTTAATTAAGTCAGCCAGGAAGGTACCACATCAAAAGACATAGCAAGATGCCTCTATTTACCAGACTATGGCGGTAATTTAGCAGAAATAAACATAAAACAACAAGAAACACTCAACAGCTACCCACCAATCAGCACTTCCCTCTATTAGATAGGCTATGAACTACTTAGCAGAAATATACTCAAAAAAAAACTTACCACAAATACTCACCTCTCAGCTCCCTTGTGCCAGCGACACCTTTGAATTCTGACGTCCCTCTTTCGCTGTGTCGCTTGCCGACTGTCCCTCGCAGGTAGTCTGCTCACTCAGACTTTTGATTTTAAATTTGCCTTGCAGGAAAAGAAGCTGACAAACAGGGGAACCACCGAGTAAAAGCAGTGGGAGTATGGCAGCCATAGATTTTGTGCACCTAAAATTAAGGAATCAGGCTCTTCAGATGTCTCAGCTACTCACTACCTGATGGCACAGCTGGTTAAGATAGCGAGTTGCTGAGCCATACAGGAGGGTGAGGTCCCAAGTTTAGTCCCTGATCAGTGCTGAGTTTTCTGATCTTAGCTACGGCAACAGTCATAGTGCTACAGCTTCCTCTGTGGCCTTGAGAAAAATCAGCCAGGCTTACTGTCTAGCAACCTCTGCTGGTAGTGGGCATCTGTGGATGTCGGGTGAGGACAGGTTCGGATTCAATTGCGATGCTGCCTATGGTTGAATATCCTGCCAATACTCACTGTCTAGGCTTATCAATGATAGATGACACGGGTGAGGTACTGGTGGACAATTGACACTTGTGGAGTCATACCCAAACAATGAGTCAACGCTTGTAGGAGAATGGAGAAAATTGGTGGAACATGGAGGAAGGATCTGTTTTAAAACGTATAAAGAATTAATCAAATCAAATCCCCATTTATACATGTCAGACCCCAATACTTACAGGGAAGGAGCGGGAAAGCACGGTAGTGGGGGGAAAACTGGAAATCCTGGGGACGCGGAAGTACTGTCGATATTAACGGCAGGACCTCATTATCATTTTCTTCTGTTTCCCGCCCAACAATGTGGAAAGATTGTGGTTTTGGCGGGGGGGGGTGGGATCGTGGGTTGAAGTGGGGTCGGATCGGGAGGGAGGGAAAGATCACTGGTTGAAGGGGGGTCGGATTGGAAGGGAGGGAAAGATCGCATTCTGACTGCATAAACACTTTGGCCCAGATTTTGCTCTCATCGCTGAAGGAACGGTACTCGCCGTTCACCTTGCTGACAGCTGCCCACAAATTTTCCGCGGGCTTTAGAGTGGAGATTTCCACTAATCCAGCGTCTGAGCCAGCGCGGTGCCCTCAGCAGGGAATCTATGAGAAGGGCAAGAAACAGCGAGGCTCTTCACCCAATCAGATTAAAGAATCCTCAGTGAGACACGCAGGCCCCGATATTGATGGGGGGGGGGGGGCGGAGTTTTGGTCGGGAAACCCGGAGTTTTGACTCCACAGCATAGGGTTGGTCCAATCCCCAAACCTAGGGGCGGGGGGGGAGCGATGACAGGTAAGCTTGGGGGGGGGCGTGGGGAAGCACTCCTGTGCCTCCTGGCCCACAAGCAATGCTGTAAGGGCACTTGCCTTTTCCCTGAAGATGTCCTCACCTCCCTTGAGCTGCCAGGTTTCCCGAGGCCTGGAAGTGGGCAGGTTGGGGTCGGGTTTGAGATTTAAAAATTTTTTACATCTCACCTGACCCCAACCCACCCATTTTTGGTGGTTAAAATTACCCCCATATAGTCTAAACCAGGAAGTATAAATTAGATTTAAATCATGTACAGAAAGTGGAATCAAGTTAGGAAAAGACAGATGGGATTAAGAGAGAGAGATAAAAGAGACACAGAAAAAGTAAAAATAAAATATTTTAATTCTTTTTTTTAAATCTCCAACACTAATTAACTTCTGAGAGAATGAGACTCCATACTTGTAAAATTAAATTTTATGGGCCACATATGTTGTTTGGCAGTAAATATCAATTATCACACCGTTAAAAATTCACTTACTCCTGAATTCACCTGCCCTAACTTTTTATGGAGTCTTTAGTGAGGAACTAGTGGGTAAGTACCCCAAGTTCACGCCATTGCACGTCTTTCAGTGCCGAGTCTATCAGCGAGGCCAGTTACAGCGCACCCTGTGGAAGAGTGGGATATCTCTGACAGCAACTTCCGGAATTCCGCATTTAAATGCACATGTGCAGACGCCAGAAGTTGCTATCCGATTTACTCTGTTATAATGGTGAGCGCTGATAGCCTCACCGTTACTATTAACGCAAAGTCCGGGCCACTACTTCTTCACACAGTCCTCTTATAGCTAATCTTTCTTGCAAGTGGCCAAAAATGGCTCCATCAATTATACCCATCAATAAAACCATTTCCTTTTACACTGTATTTTAAAACCTAATATATTTAAAACTATAACAAACATTTTTCCTTTTCTAAGACCTTTCAACAATAGACATGTCAAAAACTGTCCATGCCCTTTTATGTGCATATACTATACTTTTTTTTGGTCCTTTTGCAAAATGAATGAATATGTTGTGTCTCCAAACACTAAATAAGCAGATTGACAGCACAAATGATTTTATGCTCTTTTCTGGGTGTTGTACATGTATCCACTAAACTAATTATGTCCTTTCATTGAACTTTGATAACTTTCAAAAATAAAAGTGTAATTGAAACTGTGACTATAAAACCTGAATTGTCACCTCGTAACAAAATACTTCGTTAGATTTTCAGCATACTTCACAAGTAGGAAACTCATTAATTCGACAGGCAGCTGGAGTTGAAATCTGTTGGGAGATTTTTGTTTGTGTGTCAGTAAAATTATATTTGTTCCTCAAGCTGGTCAGCTTTCAAGGCAAAATGCATTGAACAGTTATTGAGAATGTATGATATTACGCTGCTGGTCACGGCATTCTGTTGATGCCATGCACTTAGTTTTCCTACAGGCCATCATAACACAATCTATGAACATGATACAAAATGGGAAATAGTGGAACAGGATTAATTCTTCAAGTTAGGAAAACCTGATAACCTATGACAGAGTTATGAAGGTCCTCTTGATGAATGAAATGAGGGACTATTCCATTACTCCCCATTGTGCATAGAGTTTGTACAACAGAAGGACAGATAATGGTATTGCTTTAAATAAAATTCTGTGTGAGCTGTCTCTTGCTTCTTTCTATACATGACTAAGCGGCATCTTGAAAATCACAAAGGTTCAGTATGTTCATATGATCATTTAGGCCCTCAGGGGTTCAGTATGTTCATATGATCATTTAGGCCCTCAATTTTGCTACTTCTATCATTAGCTCAAGGAGCAAGTATAAACATTCAGCTCCAATTCCAGAGGAAGACTACACTTAAGCTGCAAAACGGACACCTGAACTTGTAATATGGTGGGCGGGCGTGTGCACACATTACGCACTGTAAGTGCGCCGCCCCCCCCCCCCCCCCCCCCCCGGTATTGGTAAAGGCAGAAAAAGAGTTGCCCAGGGCCTGTGTCTGAAACAAGCATACACAAATAGGCCTAATGCCTGGTTGAGGCCCCCATTGCAAAACCAGGCAGCCCCAAATGTAGTCAGCACCGGGGTGGCTGCATTCAGGAAAACGTCCACATGCTGCAGACAGTCACCAAAAAAGTATTGAAAAGAAATACCTACCTGAATGTGGAGCCCGGCTCCACTACAGTGTCGAAGACCGTTACTGGCACCCAGTCAGGGCCCTCCCAATCGTTTGCTACCCCCCACCACACGATTGACCTCCCTCCCGATCACTTCCCCCCTCTCCCAGGACCTACCTGAGCATCACTACCGGTGATGCTGTGGCCCAGTATTGAAATCCGTTTCACTGGCAAACTGCCTGGCGATGCCCGGTAGGTGTAAATGAGGCATGAGGCCCAATATGAGGTGCGCCTCAGGCCTACCCGTTTTGGTACAAAGATCATTCTCTACACCCAGCTCACCTGCCGTTGTGAGCCAATTTCAAGGCCTTGGTGTCTCGACAACTTTGGCATCAATCATTGCATAGAAAGAGTTGATACTTGTTGCTTGGGTTTTCAAATAGCTGATATAAAGTACCTAAATATAGCAGACTTATAGCCATAGTAAGGAAAGATGTGAATACTGTCCTTTATGACACTGGTTAATTTTATATTACACTGGAGTGTGATAACATTGTTTTTTTTAATTCATTCTTTCTGGCAAGACCAGCATTTATTGCCCACCTCTAATTGCCCCGAGAAGCTGGAACTACTGGTAGTGGTTTGATACTGAGTGGCTTGCTCGGCCATTTCAGAATGGGACTGAAGTCCCATGTAGGCAGACTCCTGGACAAGGACGGTAGGTTTCTTACCCTAAAGGAAATTAATGAATCAATTGGGTTTTTACGACAATCTGACAGCTTTACTGATGGCAGCTTGTATCCTCCAGATTTAAAAAAAAACTGATTTCAAATTCTAAAGAATTTGAACTCACCTTCTCTGGAGTTATTAGTCCAGGTCTCTGGATTACTAGTCCGGTAACATAAAACAACTTGTCAGTACGGTAGTGTAGTGGTTATCAGGTAGTATTAAACACTTCCCATAAATAAATGAAAAATAACTTCACAGTTCCAGGAGCATTCTAGTGATACTAAGTGAACGTGAACATCCTGTGGGAAAAACTATATAGTTTTGACATTGTAAAATGACCATGTTTGATTATATAATTCAAGCTGAATTTTAACATTAGAAAACAAAAATCCTGATCACTATCCAATAAACCCTACTGAAAAGTATGTTTCTGTGTGTGCGGAGAGAGGAGGGGAACTTGTCAGGTTTGGACTGGACTCTTTTGCTGTTACGCTTGACTATCTTACCAATACTCACTGTCCAGGTTCATACCAACAACAGCTATATGGTTGAGGTACTTACTCTAAGGTGACCACCACTTTCAGGAGATAAAGCATAATAGAAGAGACTTGGAGAAAAAGGGGGGAAATTAAATCTTAAAACACTTCAGCTGTAATAGCTAAATCATCTTTAAAAATGTCTTTCTAATTTCTATTTAACCTTTGGCAGTTTTCTCTATTTGCCTGCTCTTCTGAAGACATTGACTTCTTCCTTGGAGTTGGTTCTATAAGCCCAAGTGTCCATCATTCGTGTTTGAGCCTTGACTATCCTTGGCCCCCTCCTATTTCTATGATGCGGAGATGCCGGTGTTGGACTGGGGTGGACAAAAGTGAGAAGTCGCACAACACCAGGTTATAGTCCAACAGTTTAATTTGAAATCACAAGCTTTCGGAGCTGCTGCCCCTTCACCTGACGAAGGGGCAGCAGCTCCGAAAGCTTGTGATTTCAAATTAAACTGTTGGACTATAACCTGGTGTTGTGCGACTTCTCACTTTTGGCCCCTCCTATTTCTCATCTACATGCTGCCACTCGGTGGCATCATCTAAAGACATGACGTCAGGTTCCACATGTACGCTGATGACACCCAGCTCTACCTCACCACCACTTCTCTTGACCCCTCCACTGCTTCTGTGTTGTCAGACTGCTTGTTTGACATCCAGTATTTGATGAGCCCCAATTTCTTCCAATTAAATATTGGGAAGACTGAAGCCATTGTCATTGGCCCCTGTTACAAACTCCTTCCCATCGCCTCAGATTCCATCTCCCACCATGGCCAATGTCTCAGGCTGAACCAGATTGTTTGCAACCTCGGCGGCTTATTTGATCCCGAGTCATAGATTTATACAGCACAGAAAGAGACCCTTTGGCCCATCGTGTCCGCGCCGGCCATCAAGCCCTCTCTATTCTAATCCCATTTTCCAGCACTTGGTCCATAGCCTTGTATGCTATGGCGTTTCAAGTGCTCATCTAAATGCTTCTTGAATGTTGAGGGTTCCTGCCTCTACCACCCTTTCAGGCAGTGAGTTCCAGATTCCAACCACCCTCTGGGTGAAAAAGTTTTTCCTCAAATCCCCTCTAAACCTCCTGCCCCTTACCTTGAAACTATGCCCCCTGGTTATTGACCCCTCTACTAAGGGGAAAAGTTCCTTTCTATCTACCCTATCTATGCCCCTCATAATTTTGTACACCTCAATCAGGTCCCCCCTCAGCCTTCTCTGCTCTAAGGAAAACAACCCCAGCCTGTCCAGTCTCTCTTCATAGCTGAAGCGCTCCAGCCCAGGTAACATCCTGGTGAATCTCCTCTGCACCCTCTCCAATGCAATCACATCCTTCCTATAGTGTGGCAACCAGAATTGCACACAGTATTCCAGCTGTGGCCTAACTAGCGTTTTGTACAGCTCCATCATAACCTCCCTGCTCTTATATTCTATGCCTCAGCTAATGAAGGCAAGTATCCCATATGCCTTTTTAACCACCTTATCTACCTGTCCTGCTGCCTTCAGGGATCTATGTACATGCACACCAAGGTCCCTCTGATCCTCTGTCCTTCCTAGGGTCCTACCATTCATTGTGTATTCCCTTGCCTTGTTAGTCCTCCCAAAATGCATCACCTCACACTTTTCAGGGTTAAATTCCATTTGCCACTGTTCTGCCCTTCTAACCAACCCGTCTATATCGTCCTGTAGCCTGAGGCTGTAGGCTTCGCAAAATCCCCCAGAAACTCGAACAGAGCCCAAAAGGGAGTGATTTTTGGACTTTTCATACAAACTTGGGATGATGGGACCTCAGTGAAGTGATTTGATGTAAAAACCTAAAGATCACAAGAAGAAAACCTGAGGAAACTGATTTTTTTTTAAATCTTATTGTTGGGAGAGACATTTTTTTTCCACAGACAAGCTGCGAGGGGCGTGGCCGGTCAGTGAACGGATCAAGCTGTCTGGGAATTGTTTGAGACAATGCAAAACTCACAAACACATTCAAATATGGATCCCCAGGGGCAAACAAAATGCTGGAAATCTAAAAACGATTCAATGACAATATAACTTCGATCACACAGTTTCATAGCCATTATCCCATCCAAAAAACCAATCAACCAGGTATCCAGAGAACAGATTTAAAAGCCCGCCAACAGAAGGACAATAGAGTGAAGATTTGGCGCGTAGATAAGGACGTGTTTTAAATCGGAAAGCGATTAACACTAAGCAAAAAACCATCGGAACTGGCAGGCCCGCCAAAGACTAGACAATTGGACGAAGCAAGGGTCATTTACATTCAAAAAGGAATTCGTTTTAGTAAGGGGTTTTTGAGCGCGAAAAAGAAACAGTACAATTTGAAAGCCTGTGCCATAATCTCTCTCTTCGGACTGACTGACCACGCGAACACAGCTCTCTCTCCCTGCTCCAGCAAAACTTACCACAAGCCACGAGGAAGAAGACCAGCACACAAGAAGAAACCAGAAGGGCCTTCCGGAGTCCTTTTAAACAAAAAGACTCTAATATCCTGTCAACTATTCGTTGGTGAGCATTATCCCATATCTCCTGAAACCAAAAACCTAGCCAGATAGTGGGATATTTGGGAGGGATAAGGTTTTGTTTGATATATTGTCATTTCCCTCGCTTGTACCGTGTGTTCCCCGAATCTGTGTTTTAAGTAATAAGTGTGTTTCAAGTTTGTTACCTTTTTTTTCTTTTAATAAAGTAAATTTCTTTCATCAGAACCTGTTTACTGCAATTTTGTTCACAACCCCTAAATAAGCCCAAAGTCTAGGAACCGGAGGGGTGTTGGTCGATTCGAACCGCTCACTTAAGATACCCCTTACAAGGCTTCCCTCCTCACTATTTACCACTCCACCAATTTTCGTGTCATCTGCGAACTTACTGATCATACCTCCTACATTCATATCTAAATCATTAATGTACACTACAAACAACAAAGGACCCAGCACCAATCCCTGCGGTACACCACTAGACACAGGCTTTCAGTCACAAAAACAACCTTCGACCATCACCCTCTGCCTCCTGCCACTAAGCCAATTTTGGATCTAATGTGCCAAATTGCCCTGGATCCCATGGGCTCTTACCTTCTTGACCAGTCTCCCATGTGGGACTTTGTCAAAAGCCTTACTGAAGTCCATGTAGACTACATCAACTGCACTACCCTCATCCACACACCTAGTCACCCCCTCGAAAAATTCAATCAAATTGGTTAGACATGATCTCCCCTGACAAAGCCATGCTGACTATCCTTGATTAATCCTTGCCTCTCCAAGTGGAGACTAATTCTGTCCCTCAGAATATTTTCCAATAATTTCCCTACCACTGATGTTAGGCTCACTGGCCTGTAATTCCCTGGTTTATCCCTACTACCCTTCTTGAATAATGGTACGACGTTAGCTGTCCTCTGGCACCTCCCCTGTGGCCAGAGAGGTTCTGAAATTTTGTGTCAGAGCCCCTGCAATCTCCTCCCTTGCCTCACACAGCAGCTTGGGATACATCTCGTCTGGGCCTGGGGATTTATCCACTTTTAAGCCTGCTAAAACCGCTAGTACCTCCTCCCTCTCAATACTAATTTGTTCAAGTATATCACAATCCCCCTGCCTGATTTCTATGCCTACATCGTCCTTCTCCATAGTGAACACAGATGCAAAATATTCATTTAAAACCTCACCAACATCTTCCGGCTCTACACACAGATTGCCACTTTGGTCCCTAATGGGCCCTACTCGTTCCCTGGTTATCCTCTTGCCCTTAATATACTTATAAAACACCTTGGGATTTTCCTTTATTTTGCCCGCCAGTGTTTTTTCATGCCCCCTCTTCGCTCTCCTACTTTCTTTTTTAAGTACCCCCCTGCACTTTCTATTATCCTCTAGGGCTTCCACTGTTTTTAGTCCTTTGTAGCTGCCAAAAGCCTCCCTTTTTTGAGCTTCTGACCCCATATCCTCTCCACCACCAAGACCACCGCCCACTTTCACCTTTGTAACATCCTCTGCCTCTGCCCATTTGCTGCTGAAACCCTCATCTGTACTTTTGTTACCTCCAGATTCGACTATTCCAATGATCTCCTGGCCGGCCTCCCATCTTCCACCCTCCATAAACTTGAGCTCTTCCAAAATTCTGCTGCCCGTATCCTAAATCGCACCAAGTCCCGTTCACCCATCACCCCTGTGCTCGCTGACCTACATTGGCTCCTGGTCCAGCGACATTTCTATTTAAAAATTCTCATCCTTGTGTTCAAATTCCTTCATGGCCTCACCCCTCCATTTCTCTGTAACCTCCTACAGTCCTCTGACATCTTTGCGTTCCTCCAACTCTGACCTCTTGTGCATCCCCCACTCCCTTCACCCCACCATTGGTGGCCGTACCTTCAACTGTCTAGGCCCTAAGCTCTGGGATTCCCTCCTTAAACCTCTCTACCTCTCTCTTCTCCTTTAAGACACTCCTTAAATACCTACCTCTTTGACCAAGCTTTTGATCACCTGTCCTAATGTCTCCTTCTTTGGCTTGGTGTCAATTTTTGTTTGATAACGCTCTTGTGAAGTGCCTTGGTCAATTTTACTATGTTAAAGGTGCTATATAAATGCAAGTTGTTGTTGACGGTGACTGTCCACAGATACTTGGCTGCAGGGACATACCAGTTTGGTTCATTTGTATTCTTACAATGGCTTCAATATGAACTTTCCAGTAGGGGGCCACTGGATAATTAGCAAGAGTGAGAACCGTGGCTGACCTTTTTTCGCCCTTCTCTAATCAAGGATGCTGGGGCCAATTGCAGTGCCTTTTCTAGACAGTGACTGATCAGCTAACTCAAAGCAGGGTTAAAAATCTGAGAGCCTCCTGATTTGCATGGCTCACTGCATACTGTGTTAACACACTGATCAATTAGAGAAGCCTCTATGTGAATCATTGCTTGCTGAACCATAATTTCTATTTCAAATTAACCAATCTCCTTTTAAAAAGTTGATAAAAAGCATGAATTAAATTGTGCATGTTAAATTGTTACTGAGGTTTCATTAAATGAACACTTCTTAACCTGTTGAATAATCAGTGATATTGTTAATGATAAGGAAATGGTGGACATGTTGAATAATTACTTTGTGTCAGTATTTACAGTAGAGGAAGAGGATAGCATGCTGGAAATCCCAAGGGACAGGGACTCAACAAAATTAGCAAAAGCAAAATAACAGTAATGAAGAAAATAATGGCACTAAAGAGTGACAAATCCCCAGGACCAGATGGTTTCCATCCCAGGGTTTTAAAGGAAGTAGGTGAGCACATTGCAGATGCCCTAACTATAATCTTCCAAAGTTCTCTCGATTCAGGAACTGTTCCTTTAGATTGGAAAATTGCACATGTCACTCTGCTATTTAAGAATGGTGAGAGAGGGAAACCAGGGAATTATAGACCAGTTAGCCTAATATCTGTTGTCGGGAAATTACTAGTGCCTATAATTAAGGATAGGGTGACTAAACACCTTGAAAATTTTCAGTTGATCAGAGAGAGCCAGCATGCATTTGTGAAAGGGAGGTCATGCCTGACAAACCTGATTGAATTTTTTGAAGAGGTGACTAAAGTAGTGGACAGGGGAATGTCTATGAATGTTATTTATATGGACTTCCAGAAGGCATTTGATAAAGTCCCTCATAAGAGACTGTTAACTAAGGTTGAAGCCCATGGAATTGAAGGCAAATTATTAACCTGGTTAGGAAATTGGCTGAGCGGCAGGAGACAGAGTAAGGATAATGGGCAGGTACTCTAATTGGCAGGATGTGACTAGTGGTGTCCTGCAGGGATCTGTGTTGTGGCCTCAACTATTCACCATATTTCTTAACGGCTTAGATAATGGGATAGAATGCCATATATCCAAGTTTGCCGATGACACAAAGATAGGCAGCATTGTAGGCAGTGTAGATGAAAGCATAAAATTACAAAAGGATATTGATAGATTAAGTGAATGGACAAAACTGTGGCAAATGGTTTTCAATGTAGGCAAATGTGAGGTCATTCACTTTGGACCTAAAAAGGATAAAACAGGGTACTTTCTAAATGGTGAAAAGCTAAAAACAGTGGAGGTCCAAAGAGACTTGGGGGTCCAGGTACATAGATCATTAAAATGTCATGAACAGGTACAGAAAATAATCAAAAAGGTTAATGGAATGCTGGCCTTTATATTGAGAGGACTAGAATAGAAAGGGGTAGAAGTTATGTTGCAGCTATACAAAACCCTGGTTAGACCACACCTGGAGTACTGTGAACAGTTCTGGGCACACATTAGGAAGGATATATTGGACTTGGAGGGAGTGCAGTCCAGAATGATACCCGGACTTCAAGGGTTAAGTTACAAGGAGAGATTACATTCCCTAGAATTTAGAAGGTGATCTGATCGAAGTTTTCAAGATATTAAGGGGAACAGATAGGGTAGATGGAGAGAAACTATTTCCACTGGTTGGGGATTCTAGGACTAGGGGGCATAGTCTAAAAATTAGAGCCAGTCCTTTCAGGAGTGAAATTAGGAAACAAAGGGTGATAGAAGTTTGGAACTCTCTTCCGCAAACGGCATTGATGCTAGATCAAGTGTTAATTTTAAATCTGGGATTTATAGATTTTTTTTTAACCAAAGGTATTAAAGGATATGGGCCAAAGACGGGTAAAGGAGTTAGGTCGCAGATCATCCATGATCTCATTGAATGGTGGAACAGGCTCGAGGGACTAAATGGCCTCTTCCTGTTCCTATGTTTCCCACAAACTGCTATTCAGTAACCAGAATTATAATAGTGAAATAAATGGTTCCTCCTGATAATGTTACAAAATTCTCTAAATGATTGTGGAGAAATGCTCTGTACCATATTACTAAGAAAAGCAATTATTTATGTGGCCACCATGGAAAGCAAAGTACAATCCAAATTTAATTGGGGTTCAACGTATTATGAAATCAAACGATGTGCCAATATTAACATACAAATGCTAACACCTTCATATAGGAACACAGGAAGAACAGTAGACCATTCAGCCCATCGAGCCTGTTCCGCCATTCAATTAGATCATGGCTGATCTGCACCTCAACTCCATTTACTAAAGTCAACTTTTACTTTGACTACTATTTTAAAAGACAATTGGGATAAAATTCAACCTTGTGGGGGTGCAGAATGGGTAATAGTGGATTAGCCACCCATTATACAACCCCCTCCACCCCCCCCCCCCCCCCCCCCCCCGCCGCCTCCAATTTTCCTTTCTATTGAAGCCAATGGAAAGGAAAATCAGGCAGGGTGTATAATAGAGGACGGCCAATCTACTATCACCCATTTTGTGCCCCTGGTGAAGTTGATTTCCCTCCCCACCATTAACCTGTTCTGTTTACACCTTCATTAAACTAGGGAACAACAGCATTTTGTAGGAAGGCGTTTGTACCTTAATATTCAGTTATTTGAAGGCCTCTCATTAAATCAGTTTTACTTGTTGGATTACAAGATCATAATTTAATTACAATTTGGGGTGGCCACAGGCTCACATCCTATTGTACCCCCATTGTAGCATCCAATTGTTTCTTAAATGCTTCCTGGGTTTTTGCCTCCACTACTATATTTTGGAGTTGATACCATACGTTATCAACTCTGTGAAAAAGAATTTTCTGATATTAGTCCTAAATTTATCTTTTGCTATAGAAACATAGAATAGTACAGCACAGGAGGCCATTTGGTCCATCGAGTCTGCGCCGGCTCTTTCGAAGAGCAATCCAGTTAGTCCCACTCTTTCCCCATATTCCTGCAGTTTTTTCTCCTTTAAGTATTTATCTGATTCCCTTTTGAAGATTGCTATTGAATCTGTATCTGTATAATCAGGCAGCGCATCCAAATCCTAGCCACTCCTTGCATAAAAAAGCTTTTCCTCCTGTCGCCTCTGGTTCTTTTGCCAATCACCTTAAATCTGTGTCCTCTGGTTATCGACCTTTCAGCCATTGGAAACTTTATCTTTATTTACTCTTTCTAAACCCTTCATAATTTTAAACCTCTATCAAATTTCCTCTTAGCCTTCTCTGCTCCAAGGAGAAAATTCCCAGCTTCTCCAGTCTATCCACGTAACTGTAATCTCTCATCCTTGGAACCATTCGAGTAAATCTCTTCTGTACCCTCTCCAAAGCCATCACGTCCTTCCTAAAGTGTGGTGCCCAGAATTGGACACAATACTCCAGCTGGGGCAGAACTAATGTTTTATAGGTTTAACATGACATCCTGGCTTTTGTACTCTTTGCCTCTATTTATGAACGGAGCGACTGCTGCCTCAGTATCTTATATGTTTATCTTATTGAAACATTTAAGATACTGAGGGGGCTCGACATCATAGATGCAGAGAGGATGTTTCCCTTCGTGGGGAAATCTAATACTCGGGCATAGTTTCAGAATAAAGGGTCGCCCTTTTAGAACTGAGATGAGGAATTTCTTCTCTCAGGGTCATAAATCTGTGGAATTCTCTGCCCCAGAGAGCCGTGGAGGCTGGGTCATTAAATACATTTAAGGTGGAGATGGACAGATTTTTGCAAGATAAGGGAGTGAAGGGTTATGGAGAGCGGGCAGGGAAGTGGCTTTGAGCCCAAGATCAGCCATGATCTTATTGAATGGCGGGCAGGCTCGAGGGGCCAAGTGGTCTATTCCTGCTCCTATTTCTTATGTTCTTATGAACCGGAAGCTGTGCTGAAGCATTCTGCGCATAAATCTGTGGTGGTTTAAGTATGAATGTATAATAATAGTCATATTGCATTCCTAAATCTATGGAGCTATGTGTTGGTTTAATAATGTATAATAGCGCAGGTTGGTTTAAGTATTAATGTATGATATTTTCGTGGGGGGAGGGTTGCGGAGATTTATTTGAACGGTGCGCAATTTCCATGTGAAGGGAAAGGAGAAGAAAATTAATAAAATTGGATGTTTACTGTGTTTTTCTGGTGCAGATTTTCTTTTCCTGATGCGGCTCTGTTTGGCAGTAGCGATCTCGTTTCACCATCCCCTCCCCTCCCCTCCCTCCTTTCTCTCTGGAAGTGTTTTCTTTGTAATGACAATATTTTATTTTCAGTTAGCAAACAACCAAAAAAACACAAACTGCGCACACGCAACTACTTCAACTTTGTTGGCAGCAGTCGCATCCTTTTATAAAGCCCAGGATCCCATATACTTTATTAACTGCTTTGTTAACCTATCCTGCAATCTTCAAAGATTTGTGCACAAACACCCCCAGATCTCTCTCTTCTTGCACCCCTTGTAAAATTGTGCCATTTAGCTTGTATTGTCTCCTCATTCTTTCTAGCAAAATGTAGCACCTCACACTTTTCTGCATTGCATTTCATCTGCCATGTGTTCGTCCATTCCACCAGCCTGTCTATGGCCTCTTGAAGTCTATTACTATCTTCCTCACTGTTTACTACACTTCCAAGTTTAGTGTCATCTGCAAATTTCAAAATTGTGCCCTGTACATCCAAGTCATTAATGTATATCAAAAACAGCAGTGGTCCTAGTACTGAACCCTGGGGCTCACCACTGTATACCTCCCTCCAGCCTGAAAAATAGCCATTCACCACAACTCTCTGTTTTCTATCCTTTAGCCAATTTTGTATCCAGCTGCTAATGTCCCTTTTATCCTATGGGCTTCAATTTTACTAACACACCTAATATGTGGTACTTTATCAAACTCCTTTTGAAAGGCCATGTACACAAGTCACAACATCAACTGTTATCATTTAAAGCAGATGGGATCTTGAGCTTTATAAATAGAGGCATAGACTGCAAAAGCCAGCAAGTAGCTTTCAAAAGGGAATTGGATAAATATTTGAAGGAGAGAAAATTGCAAGGCTATGGGGAAAGAGCTGGGCAATGGGATTAACTGGATTGCTCTTGGAAAGAGCCGGCGCAGACTTGTAGCGCGAATTGCCTAATTCTGTGCTGTACTATTCTATGATACTAGTTTGAACCTGTATCCTCTATTTCTACTACAAGTTTAGTTTTTCATTCCTTTAACTATCTTATACACCTTCCTTTCTAGACACTTGTGGCCCCCCTTTTAACCCGCCCGCCCCGCGGAAACCAGCTGACTGACAGCGCACACACAGCAAGCGCTGGAGCCGGGAAGTTGAGCTTCACTGGGGCGAGCTGCGTTTCAATCGAATCCAATTTGAGTTGTCTGTCTCGCTGGCAGCAGCCCTCAGGTGAGTCCCGGGGGTAGAAGGAGAACGTGAGGGAGGGCGATCACGGCCCTCGGGAGTGCTGTGGAGCCGGGAAGAGCACTCCAGCTCCTCCTGGATTCACGTGAAAGTTTTTCTTACCTTTTATTGGCAGCCGCTTGTTGGTCCACAGCAGGAAATCTTGCTCTGCTCATAGCGGCCCACTTTCAGGAGGAAGTCTTACAACAGGTGTTAAGCCCCTCGCTGGTATGTGCAAGGGGCCCAGCACCTGTTTTAAGTGGACGCTAAGGACACCTGAAAAATTGCCAGACTCAATATGGGGTTGGACGTAATTCAGGCGTCTTTTGGCGCGGGATATAGCCCCGCTAATTTGGTCCTTTTTGCGCCCCTCTCTTTTCTGCCCCAAAAATGTGTGCAATGAGGTCTAATTTCCAACCCCTGTTTATCCAGTCCTTCCTCATAGTTTAGACCTTTGACACTAGGAATCGGCCTCATGGCTTTTCTCTACCCTCTAGCACCTAAATGTCTCAGCACCCTAAACTGGATGCTGTATTCAAGGTGTGCTCCGACCCGAGTGCTGTAAGTTTGATCACGATCGCCTTTGACTTGTATTCTAATTGGCTATGTGGCTGTGTTGAATTTAAAACTCTATCAAATCCTCACGGTGACATTTAGCAGCTGCTCGTTTATTACCTAAAATATTAAAATTTTGTTTTTATGAATAAAATGTCTTTAAAGGTTGAGTTTGTAAATCACAGTTCAAGATATTCTAGCTTGGGCTGCAGACAGGCCACCACATTACTGTGTTTAATAATAGCGGTGTTCTCCCTATAAATTCAAAGACCTCTTTATCCAATTAAAATGTGCCCCGTTACTGCCTTTGCTGCATGGGTTGCGTTGATCTACCTTCACGTTACGATTATCACGGCTGGAAAAGCACAATCATCTCCAGTTTTACCTTCCATTAAAAGTCTCCTAGTGGAGTCGGAGAGCCCCTGCGTCTCTCTATGTGCAAGAACAGTGCACTTGGAAAGGCGTTACCTAGTGACATACTGTGCACTTTCCCAAGACAAAGGGATTTTCAAATAACTCAAAACTAAAAGTCACTTTGTTTACCCAATGGGATAATACCGTGTTAAGAAATACTTTGAGGCCCTTCAATTTTTCCTCGCTCAATTAAGTCAACTGTAGATATTTTAAGAAACTCAGAAATTCGTTACATGATTGAAAACGAGCGTTGAAGGAGCCTGATTCCTGCCCAGAATTGTTCATATCTCGCCACTCAGCATTTTATTTCAAACACTTCTTGTTAGCGTTTTTTCAAATGTTATTTCTACTTACCTTTAGGTAAGAAATAAACACTAATTCAATTCTTAAGACGTTTATTGTTTTTAAATACTAACCATTACTAAAGCTCACAAGGTTTGTTGCACCCAAATCTGAGCATTAAAATACAATAGTTGGCTGTACAGATACATTTTACAGAGCTTGTCATACCTGAGGTTAACTCATATCGTGTCCATATCTCCTTTAAGTACACTGAGCTACGTATTAATAATTTAGATATTTCCGGTGCCAACCAAGCCTTTGTGAACTCTTAAAAAATTCCTGTAAAATTATAATCCCAAATTTTAATGCTAACTTGTTCTGGAAACTTGTTTAAACGATGATTATGTCCCCTAGAAAGCAGCAGAACCGATGTCCTATATTTTTAGAAAGTTTATTTAAAAAAATTGCCCAAGTGTACTGCTGAGGATTTTACTGACTAACCCGCGTGAAATAGGAATCTTGGTAAAACGACCAAATATTTAAACAGTTTGAGATTACCCGAGGTGCAAAACTATACACAGGCTTGACCCCCAGATTTTGGGATCTCGATTCAATTCCTTGAAAGATCTAGATGGCATATCTACAAGTACATGTGCTTACAGTCCGGCCGCGGTAGGTCCGTCTTACTGCCTTGTCGGTGCTTCCAACGCCTGGTCCCCATCCATTCTTTCAGTTACATTCTGGCTCTCCGCCCTCTCGAGTGGTATTGATTCCGAGAAACTTTGTAAATGGCCAGAGATCTTTGGGCTCGCTTTGGTCATTGACTGAGCTTGGGTGACCCCCTGTGAATCCACTGACATCTCCTTGAGGCTCTTAGTTCCTGTAGTATCTTGTCGAGTATTGAAAACATCTCCCGCACTGAGTTGGCTCTCTGAGGCAGCCTCCAGATCATCAGGAACCTCAGTGATCGCTAAAAGATTATGGCTCTTTGTGGTGCTTCCCCCTTGCTCCATCTCTCTTTCATTCCAGGCCTTCGTGGCAGTCAAAGCCTGCATTTGGGGTTCCTCCTGCCCTGCTTTGGGTTTCCAAGTCTTAGAGTCTAGTGCCTTGGTGCTAAGCTGCTCCGTGACCACCTGGTTCACGTTGGAGTCGGAACCCGGCTTCGTCAGAGCGGTGGGAGTCATGCCTTCATTCAGCCGAGCTGATTCGGTGCTGTCAGGGTTGGAATTAGTTGTGGATCTAACCGGCTTCCAGATCAAACTGTAATACACCGCCAGGATGATCGCTGCCAGGGAGACCGACAAGACATAGGCCAAAACCGTGGCTAGTCTCATCCATTTCTTGTTGGTCTTTGCCGCCATCTTTGCCTTCTTGTCCCCGGTGAAGGTGGCCGGCTTGCCTTTGTCCCCCCCGGGCATGAAGTTCTTGTCCCTCATTGTTGGCTCCTTGTTTTTGTTTTTGATTGTATCTTCGATCCCAGGTGGATTGTCAGAATTTACCGCGAGAAATCAATTCAAAGACGAAATTAGTATTTCAACCAATCGCCCCCATGTCTCCACGGAGCAGCATTGGAGCAGCTTGTGCGATCACTCAGTCCACTCCGGCATCCACCTCCCACATTACGCCTGCCTGTGGGAGCTGGGCAGCGTGTACTATTCGCTTGAGATCTTCCTGTTGTTCTCACCAGTGCCGGGATGCTGCAGGGGTAGTCAGAGAGAGAGAGAGAGAGAGAGAAATCAGCCCAGTAACCGAGGTTGTTTATTGCCTTTAATGCGCATCTCTTGAATAAGATCAGCTGTCACAATCTGCCCCCTTCGTGCCAGGAAATGAAGCAGCTTTTTTTGTAATAAACAGCAGAGGGGGTGGGGAGAGAAGGTGAAAAATCTCTTAAAGAGACCATGTCTACCATATGCCATGTGTATATGTGTAATGTGCGTGGGCGCATATATATCTGTGGGTGTACAGTGTATATATATGTGTGAGTGTACAGTGTGTATATATATATATATATGTGTGTGAGTGTGTGTGTAGGGGCATATGTGTGTGTTGTCCTCTTTTAAACAGTTTCTATCATCTGCAGATAACTGAAGTTTCAAACCTTTGTGAAAATCAAGCAGGTGTTTCTTTTTCCGTTGTCATCATTATCCCTGGAACAATGAAAACCGAGGAATGCAAATGTATTTATTTCCATTGTCCTGGATGCATTGTTTTAAATCAGCGAGTGCAGGTATTTCTGCAGGTATTTTTGATAGTACAGCACTGATAACTCAATAATGTGTGATACAAACGTGCAAATTTTATCCGGTTTTACTGCTTATAAAATTTAAACACTACTTCTGCATTTCGTGTAACACTTTAGATTTTAATTTTTGTTACATTTAACTATCTCAGATCTGAGCTACCTTTTGCAGATTTGGTGCTTCAGTTTAGTTTACTTGTCTTATGTACTCTTTGAGCACTGACAGACTGCACTAGCGTCCTTGCATACAGTATTTTAGTTTGCTAGTTGGCCAAATTTTTTAACTGTCCCCACATTAGTCATAGAGTCATAAAGGCACAGAAGGAGGCCATTCGGCCCATCAAGTCCGTGCCAGCTCTCTGTAGAGCAATCCAGTCAGTCCCATTCCCCTGCTCTATCCCCATAGCCCTGCAAGTTTATTTCCCTCAAGTGCCTATCCAGTCTCCCCTTGAAAACATTGAGTGTCTCCGTTTCCACCACTTCCGTCGGCAGCGAGTTCCAGGTCCTCACCACTCGCTGCGTAAAAAAGTTTTTCCTCACATTCCCCCTGTATCTCTTGCCCAATACCTTAAATCTGTGTCCCCTAGTCCTTGTACCATCAACTAGTGGGAACAGCCTGTCCCCGTCTAGCCGTCATAATCTTGTACACCTCTATCAAATCACCCCTCAACCTCCTTTGCTCTAATGAAAACAAATCCAGCTTCTCCAACTTGCCCTTGTAGCTAAGATCCCCCATTCCCGGAACCATTCTGGTAAATCTCCTCTGCACCCTCTCAAGGGCCTTCACATCCTTCCTAAAGTGTGGTGACCAGAACTGGACGCAATACTCCAGTTGTGGCCTAACCAGCGCTTTATAAAGGTTCAGCATAACTTCTCTACTTTTGTACTCAATACCTCTATTTATGAAGCCCAAGAACCCATATGCTTTGTTAACCACTCTCTCAATATGTCCTGCCACCTTCAGGGACCTATGCACATTAACTCCCAGGTCCCTCTGTCCCTGCACACTCTTCAAAACTGTGCCATTAAGTGTATATTGCCTCTCCCTGTTCCTTCTGCCAAAATGCATCACCTTACACTTCTCTGTATTAAATTCCATCTGCCACTTGTCTGCCCATTCTGCTATCATCATCACTGTTTGCCACACCCCCAAGTTTGGTGTCATCGTCAAATTTAGAAATTCTACTCTGTATTCCAATATCCAGGTCATTTACTTATATATATCAAAAAAAGCAGTGGCCCCAGCACTGACCACTGTCTACCATCCTCCAGTCTGAAAAATAGCCATTTACCACAACTCGCTGTTTTCTGTCCTTAAGCCAATTCCTTATCCAAGCTGCCACTGACCCACCTATTTCATGAGCCTCAATTTTGTTAACCAGCCTTTTATGTGGTACTTTGTCAAACGCCTTCCTAAAATCCATGTAGACAACATCCATTGCATTCCCTTCATCAATCCTCCCTGTTACTTCGTCAAAAAATTCAATTAGATTAGTCAAACACGATCTGCCTTTTACAAATCTGTGTTGGCTCTCCTTAATTAGCTTAAACCTCTCCAAGTGCCTGTTAATTTTTTCCTTGATTATTGTTTCTAAAACTTTACCCACCGCTGATGTTAAACTATAGTTACTAGGATTGTCCTTACACCCTTTCTTGAACAATGGTGTCACATTTGCCACTTTCCAATCCTCAGGCACCTCCCCTGCATCTAGGGGAGATTGGAAAATTATGGCAAGCCCTTCCGCTATCTCACCCCCCAATTCCCTTAGCAACCTGGTATGCAAGCCATCTGGACCAGGCAACTTATCCACTCTAAGCATACCCAGCCTTTCTAGTACATCCTGTCTATCAATTTTCACCCCTTCCATTGTTTCTACCTTGTCCACTTTTACCGATATTTTGTCAGCATCCACCTTCTTAGTAAACACCGATACAAAGTACTCATTGAGTATTCTAGCCTTGCCCTGTGCCTCTAAGCATATATCACTTTCTTTGTCCCTACTAGGCCCCACCCCACCTCTTACTACCCGCTTACTGTTTACATGCCGGTAGAAGATTTTTGGGTTCCCTTTTATATTAACCGCCATTCTACTCTCATATTCTCTTTGCCAATCTTATTTTCATCTTCATATCCCCTCTCAACTTATTGTATTTGGTCTGGTTCTCCCTTGAAGAATTCACCTTTTTTTTTCTTCATCTTCTCTATCTCCCTCATCATCCAAGGAGCCCTTGCTTTGGTTTCCTTACCCTTCCCTCTTGTTGGAATGTACCTAGCCTGTACTTGGAACATCTCCTCCTTAAAGATCACCCATTGTTCTGTTACAGTTTTTCCTGTCAGTCTTTGGTTCCATTTTACCCTGGCTAGATCCTTTCGCATCCCATTGAAGTTAGCCCTATTCCAGTTTAGAAGTTCCACTCTAGATTGTTCCTTGCTCCTCTCCATTGCTAATCCAAATCTTATGATACGATGATCACTCGTACCCAAGTGTTCTCCCACAGACACTTGGTTGACCTGGCCCACCTCATTCCCCAGCACCTGATCCAGCAATGCCTCTTTCCTAGTTGGGCCAAGAACATACTGGTCAAGGAAATTCTCCTGAACATATTTCAGAAATTCCTCCCCCTCCTTTCCCTTTACCCTTGCATTATCCCAATTGATATTTGGGTAATTAAAATCCCCAATATCACCACTCTATAGCTCTTGCACATCTCTGCGATTTCCCTGCAGATTTGCTCCTCTACCTCCCTCGCACTATTTGGAGGCCTATAGAATATCCCCAATAGTGTGATCATACCCTTTTTGCTCCTCAACTCTAACCAAACGGATTCTGTCCTTGTCCCCTCAAGAACATCCTCCCTTTCCAACACTACAATGTCTTCCTTAATCAGCACTGCCACCCCACCTCCCTTTTATCCTTCCCTATCTTTTCTGAACACTTTGTACCCTTGAATATTAAGTGCCCAGTCTTCACCGCTTTTAAGCCATGTTTCTGTTATTGCCACAACATCATATTGCCACACGGCTAATTGTGCTTGTAGCTCACCAACCTTATTCACCACACTTTGTGCGTTTACGTACATGCATTCTAAACCCATTTTTAAATTTTTTGTAGTCTTAGTCTGCTCCTATCTAATATGGTACTACTTCCGCCTCTAGTACTATCTTCGCTAGTACTATCCAACACACACACTCTTTTGTGCACCTTATTCCTCCTTTCTACTCCTATATGCTGGTGCCCATCCCCCTGCCAAGCTAGTTTAAACCCTCCCCAACAGCACCAGCAAACCTTCCCCTGAGAATATTGGTCCCGGCTCCGTTGAGGTGTAACCCGTCCGGCTTGTACAGGTCCCACCTTCCCCAGAAACTGTCCCAATGCCTCAGGAATCTAAAGCCCTCCCTGCTGCACCATCTCTCCAGTCACGTATTCATCTGTTCAATCCTCCTATTCCTGCACTCACTAGCACGTGGCACTGGGAGTAATCCGGAGATTACTACCTTTGAGGTCCTGCTTTTTAATCTCTTTCCTAGCTCCCTATAATCTGCCTGCAGGACCTCATCCCTCTTTCTGCCTATGTCATTGGTACCGATATGGACCACGACCTCTGGCTGTTCACCCTCCCCCCTCAGAGTGTCCTGCAGCCGCTCAGTGACATCCTTGACCCTGGCACCAGGGAGGCAACATACCATCCTGGAGTCACGCCTGCGGCTGCAGAAACACCTATCTATTCCCCGAACTGATGAATCCCCTATCACTATTGCTCTTCCACTCTTCTTCCTCCTCTCCTGTGCAGCTGAGCCACCCGTGGTGCCGTGGCCTTGGCTCTGGCTGCTCTTCCCAGAGGAACCATCACCCCCACCAGTTTCCAGAACTGTGAACCGGTTAGCGAGCGAGATGCACTCGGGATTCCTGCCCAACCTGCCTGGTCCTCCTCCTCTGTCTGATGGTCACCCATTCCCTCTCTGCCTGCACATTCTGAGGCTGCGGGGTGACCACTTCTAGAAACGTGCTTTCCAAGTATTTCTCAGCCTCGCGGATGCACTGTAGTGACTCCCGCTGCCGTTCAAGCTCCGAAACCCGGAGCTCGAGTTGCTGTAGCTGGCGACACTTCCTGCACACGTGGTCGTCCAGGCCGCAAGAAGCCTCCAGGATATCCCACATGGCACAGGATGTGCAAATCACGGGACTGAGCTGCCCTGCCATGCCTCTATTTAATAGACATTAGCTGGCAATTGCTGCCATACAAATGAAACGTTGCAGTGTAGAAGTAGATGTGTTGCCACACTGACATTCTGTAAAGCATTGGTAAGACCACACTTGGAATATTGTTAGTTTTGGCATTTCATGAGATCTAGAGGTATTGGAAAGGATTCAGAGAGGTGCAGCAAGAATTGCACTAGGCAAGTAAACAAGCTATGAAGTATGGCTAAGAGACCTCAATCTGTTCTCATTGAAAAGGAGAATATAAAGAAGAGTATAACCTTAGTTTATAAAATCATGAAGGAATCAGGGATGTGCTTGTGTGGGACATCGGAACAGGAGTAGGCCATTTAGCCCCTCGAGCCTGTTCCACCATTCAATGAGATCATGGCTGATCTGTATCTTAACTCCATCCACCTGCCGTGGCTCCATATCCCTTAATACCCTTGGCTAGCAAAAATCTATCAATCTCAGATTTAAAATTATTAATTGAGCTAGCATCTACTGCTTTTTGTGGGAGAGTTTCACACTTCTACCACCCTTTGTGTGAAGAAGTATTTTCTAACCAAGAGGAAAGAGTTAGATTATAAACTAAGGAAACCTTGAACTGAATGTGACTTGGCAAGAAGAAGGGTGGTATGGACAGAGTCCTGAAAGTAAGTTCCCTAACTATCTCTAGGCCACAAGAGGGAAAAGGGGACCATAAAGGGAGAAAAATTTGATAACAGACCCTTGAAAAATAGAAGTTACAGTATCTGTATGATGTTGTAATACAGCTATGGGTTTTAAGAACATAAGAAATAAGAGCAGGAGTAGGCCATACGGCCCCTCGAGCCTGCTCCGCCATTCAATATGATCATGGCTGATCATCGACCTCAACTCCACTTTCCCGCCCGATCTCCATATCCCTTGATTCCCCTAGAGTCCAAAAATCTATCGATCTCAGCCTTGAATATACCCAAAGACTCAGCATTCACAGCCCTCTGGGGCAGAGAATTCCAAAGATTCACAATCCTCTGAGTGAAGAGATTCCTCCTCATCTCAGTCTTAAATGGCCTACGCCTTATCCTGAGACTACGCCCCCTAGTTCAAGACATTCCAGCCAGGGGAAACAACCTCTCAGCATCTACCCTGTCAATCCCCTTCAGAATCTTGTATGTTTCAATGAGATCACCTCTCATTCTTCGAAACTCCAGAGAGTATAGGCCCATTCTACACAATCTCTCATCATAGGAATCAATCTAGTGAACCTTCGATGTACCGACTTCAAGGCAAGTATATCCTTCCTTAGATAAGGAGACCAAAACTCCTTATTCATTTTGGTCTATGGGCTATGGTCCATGACCATAATAATCGGGACTTTCTTTTGTCCCTGGGTTGTCTGCAGGAATTGGAACATGGGAAGGTGGATTCTCCTGTATTAAATAGTTTGCACATTTTACTCACATGCTTCTTATTTCTCTCTCCTGGTTTAATCGCTTTACATCTTTTAATTTTCCCTTTTCCTGTAGTGCCTAAAGCATAATTTCTGATTGCTACTCTACTCTCTTCCCTTTCATTTGTTTTTGAACTACTATTTGTACAGCAATTTCCCCCTGAGGCCCCCCCCACCATTTACTAGTTTAAAGTCCTTGTGACCGCCCTATTTATCCATTCTGCTAGGACCCTGGTCCCAGACCGGTTGAGGTGGAGCCCGTCCCAATGGTACAGCTCCTTCCTGTCCCAATACTGGTGCCAGTGCCCCATGAAATGGAACCCCTCTTTCCCACACCACTTCTTTAGCCACGTGTTGTTTGGAATTTCATCATGGAAGTAGCCATTCAAATTTTAGATTTTTTTTTTGCAGCGGCAGGCTGGACCAGGTAAGCATTAGCTATCTCTATCCAAATATAAAGAACAATTTGTCACCTTTATAGCTTGAAGATGAGCATCATTTCACTCCAGGGTGAGGGAACTACTTGTAAGTAAAGCATTCCTCCATAAAGACCATTGTTTTTAAAGAAAGAGATCTTTTCTTGTGTAGGAGAAATGCAACGCAATCTGTGCAGTACCAACAGCAGCTTTGGGAGTCTTGCCATATTGGGTCTTATGACCAGACAAGGCCCATTTTGATGATGGAGCTAGTGGTCCTGTCTCCTGTGGCTGGCAGTTGTTGTCTGAGTAGAGATTGGGATGCCACTCCTGGCACTCAAACACAAGTTGAATAGTCAAGCCCAAATCCTTATCGGTATCAAAATGTTGACTAGCATTTGTGCAACATGATTAATATCCAAAAATAGGTATGAGGCCATTCTCTGTTGAACAGAGGCAACACAACTATCATATGTTTCATGTGATCCCAACAGTTTTTAAACCTGCACAGCTGGGTTTATATATTTCTCAGAAGAGGAGACATCACTATTGAACAGTGTTTCTGGTGAAATACAGTCTCCCCTCCCCTGAGTGTCATAGAGTTATACAGCACAGAAAGAGGCCCTTCGGCCCATCGTGTCTATGCCGGCCATCAAGCCCTATCTATTCTAATCCCATTTTCCAGCACTTGGTCCGTAGCCTTGTATGCTATGGCATTTCAAGTGCTCATCTAAATGCTTCTTGAATGTTGTGAGGGTTCCTGCCTCTACCACCCTTTCAGGCAGTGAGTTCCAGATTCCAACCACCCTCTGGGTGAAAAAGTTTTTCCTCAAATCCCCTCTAAACCTCCTGCCACTTACCTTGAAACTATGCCCCCTGGTTATTGACCCCTCTACTAAGGGGAAAAGTTCCTTTCTATCTACCCTATCTATGCCCCTCATAAATTTGTACACCTCAATCAGGTCCCCCCTCAGCCTTCTCTGCTCTAAGGAAAACAACCCCAGCCTGTCCAGTCTCTCTTCATAGCTGAAGCGCTCCAGCCCAGGTAACATCCTGGTGAATCTCCTCTGCACCCTCTCCAATGCAATCACATCCTTCCTATAGTGTGGTGACCAGAACTGCACACAGTATTCCAGCTGTGGCCTGACTAGCGTCTGACCAACACGTCTATATCGTCCTGTAGCCTGAGGCTTCCCTCCTCGCTATTTACCACTCCACCAATTTTCGTGTCATCTGCAAACTTACTGATCATACCTCCTACATTCATATCTAAATCATTAATGTACACGACAAACAGCAAAGGACCCAGCACCGATCCCTGCGGTACACCACTGGACACAGGCTTCCAGTCACAAAAACTACCTTCGACCATCACCCTCTGCCATTAAGCCAATTTTGGATCTAATGTGCCAAATTGCCCTGGATCCCATGGGCTCTTACCTTCTTGACCAGTCTCCCATGCGGGACTTTGTCGAAAGCCTTACTGAAGTCATGTAGACTACATCAACTGCACTATCCTCATCCACACACCTAGTCACCCCCTCGAAAAATTCAATCAAATTGATTAGACATGATCTCCCCCTGAAAAAGCCATGCTGACTATCATTGATTAATCCTTGCCTCTCCAAGTGGAGACTAATTCTGTCCCTCAGAATTTTTTCCAATAATTTCCCTACCACTGATGTTAGGCTTACTGGCCTGTAATTCCCTGGTTTATCCCTACTACCCTTCTTGAATAATGGCACTACGTTAGCTGTCCTCCAGTCCTCTGGCACCCATCATGACCCCCCCCCTGTGGCCAGAGAGGTTCTGAAATTTTGTGTCAGAGTCCGTGCAATCTCCTCCCTTGCCTCACACAGCAGCCTGGGATACATCTCGTCTCGGCCTGGGGATTTATCCACTTTTAAGCCCGCTAAAACTGCTAGTACCTCCTCCCTCTCAATACTGATTTGTTCAAGTATATCACAATCCCCCTGCCTGATTTCTATGCCTACATTGTCCTTCTCCGTAGTGAACACAGATGCAAAATATTCATTTAAAACCTCACCCACATCTTCCAGCTCTACACACAGATTGCCACTTTGGTCCCTAATGGGCCCTACGCTTTCCCTGGTTATCCTTTTGCCCTTAATATACTTATAAAACACCTTGGGATTTTCCTTTATTTTGCCCGCCAGTGTTTTTTCATGCTCCCTCTTCGCTCTCCTAATTTCTTTTTTAAGTACCCCCCTGCACTTTCTATACTCCTTTAGGGCTTCCACTGTTTTTAGTCCTTTAGATCTGCCAAAAGCCTCCCTTTTTTTCCTAATCCATTCTTGTATATCCCTTGACATCCAGGGTTTCCTGGGCTTGTTGGTCCCACCCTTGACCTTTACGGGAACATGTTGGCGCTGTACTCTCTCTATTTCCTTCCTGAATGACTCCCACTGCTCTGATGTGGATTTTTCTACAAGTAGCTGATCCCAGTCCACTTTGGCCAGATCCTGCCTTATCATATTAAAATCGGCCTTCCCCCAATTTAGAACCTTTATTTCTGGTCCATCATTGTCCTTTTCCATGACTAACTTAAATCTCACCGAATTATGGTCACTGTCACCAAAATGCTCTCCTACTGACAGATCTACCACTTGCCCGGCTACATTTCCTAGAATTAGGTCTAGTACCGCCCCCTTTCTTGTAGGACTTTCTACATGCTGGCTCAAAAAGCTCTCCTGGATGCACTTTAAGAATTCCGCACCCTCTAAGCCTTACATACTCTGACTATCCCAGTTAATATTGGGGAAGTTCAAATCCCCTATTATTATTACCCTATTATTTCTACACTTCTCTGAGATTTGCCTCCATATCTGTTCCTCTATCTCCCCCTGACTGTTTGGGGGCCTATAGTACACTCCCAGCAAAGTGCTTGCCCCCTTTTTGTTTTTAAGTTCTACCCAAATGGCCTCATTAGAGGAACCTGCTAAGATATCATCACTCCTTACTGCAGTAATTGACTCCTTGATTAATATTGCAACACCCCCTCCTCTTTTTTTCATCCCCCTCTGTCTCGCCTGAAGATTCTATACCCCGGAATATTGAGCTGCCAGTCCTGCCCCTCCCTCAACCATGTCTCTGTGATAGCAACAATATCATACTCCCATCAACACTTCAATTCATCTGCCTTACTCGCAAGACTCCTTGCATTAAAATAAATGCCATCCAGCCTTGCCATACTCCCTTGTGCCGTTACATATTTGCTCTGCCTTCCAGACCGACTTGTTTTTTCCTCTATATTTGGCTGTGCATCACCCCCTACTATAGCTCCACTCCGTATCCCATCCCCCTGCCAAGTTAGTTTAAACCCCCCCCCCCCCCCAACAGCACTAGCAAACCTCCCCGCAAGGATGTTGGTCCCGTTCCGGTTCAGATGCAACCCGTCCGACTTGTACATGTCCCACCTTCCCCAGAAGCAGACCCAGTGATCCAGGAAACTAAAGCCCTCCCTCCTGCACCAACTCTTTAGCCACGCATTCATCTGCTCTATCCTCCTATTCCTATACTCACTAGCACGTGGCACCGGGAGTAATCCAGAGATTACAACCTTTGAGGCCCTGCTTTTTAATCTGCTACCTAGCTCCCTAAATTCTTGTTGCAGGACCTCATCCCTCTTTCTACCTATGTCGTTGGTACCAATGTGAACCACGACCTCTGACTGTTCGCCCTCCCCCTTCAGAATGCCCTGCAGCCGTTCAGTGACATCCTTGACCCTGGCACCAGGGAGGCAACATACCATCCTGGAGTCACGTCTGCGGCCGCAGAAACGCCTTTCTGCACCCCTCACTATTGAGTCTCCTACCACTATTGCCCTTCCACTCTTACTCCTCCCCCTTTGTGCAGCTGAGCCACCCACAGTGCCGTGAACTTGGCTCTGGCTGCACTCCCCAGAGGAACTGTCACTTTCACCGTTTTCCAACAGTGGTGCTACCTTTAAAGCTGATTGATACCAGGATAATTTTAAAAATACAAGACTGATGCAAGATATTACAAGGCAAATCGTGTCTGACTAACTTGTTTGAATTCTTTGATGAGGTAACAGAGAAGGTTGATCAAGGTAGTGCAGTAGATGTCTGTATGGACTTTCGGAAGGCATTCGACAAAGTGCCACACAGGAGACTTGTTAAGAAGATGGAAGTCCATGGAATTAAGGGGAAAGTGGTAGTGTGAATGTGAAATTGGCTCAATGACAGGAAGCAAAGGGTGGTGGTGGATCAATGTTTTTCAGACTGGGAGGTGGTTTGCAGTGGTGTTCCCCAAGGGTCAGTTTTGGGTCCATTACTCTCTTCAATTTTTATAACCGACCTGGACTCGGGTGTTGGGAGCAGCATTATAAAGTTTGCAGATGATACGAAACTTGGCAACATACTAGTTAGTGATGAGGATAGTTGTAGACTTCAGGATAACAGACAGGATGGTGAAATGGGCAGAAGCATGGCAGATGGAGTTCAATGCAGAGAAGTGTGAAGTGTTGCACTTTGGGAGGACTTATATGGAAAGACAGTATACGGCACGATTTTGAAAAGTGTAAATAAGCAGACAGACCTTGGTGTCCATATACACAAATCCTTAAAGCTGGCAGGGCAAGTTGATAAGGCGGTTAAAAAAGCATATGGGTTGTTTGGGTTTATAAATAGAGGAATAGAATATAAAAGCAAAGAGATTGTGCTAGAACTTTATAAATCACTGGTTAGGCCTCAGCTGGAGTATTGTAGACAATTATGGGCACCATCCTTCAGGAAAGATGGAAAGGCCTTAGAAAGGGTAAGGAAGAGGTTTACCAAGATGTTACCAGGGATGAGGGACTTCAGTTATGAGGAGAGTTATAACTATCTAGCCTTTGGCCTACAATTCATCATGATACTTCTGCAGCTCCTGATTTGCTAAATCACACCCTCTCCACCACCTTTAATGCCCTTGTCCCAATAGAAACATTACTCTCTCTCACCCTAATTGTTCCACTTGGTATTCCCCACGTCTCCGCTCCTTTAAGTCCAAGGGACGCAGATTTGAACATCTTCGGTGAACAAGTGGCTTAACCATTCATCGGCAGATCTGGCTGGACCGCTTAAAGTATTATCGGGTTATGCTCTCTATCGCTAAAACTGCTCACTATTCAAAGATCATCCAGGAATGCACAGATAACCCCTGGCTTTTCTTCTCCACCACAGACCGTCTTCTTAAACCACCCTCCCCTACCTCCTCCACCCTCACCTCCAACAGTAAGTGCTAGGAGCTCATGGACTTTTTTGTCATAAAGATCGAGACCATCCATTTAGCTGCCTCTGCCACTTCCCTTCCCTCCCTTCCCCTAGCCCATCGGGAAAAACGTTCCCAAATGTTCCCCGCTGCCCTAGTCCTGAACTCGCATCTTTCTCTAGATTCTATCCAATCTCCTGCAATTTTCTCTCCGACCTCATCTTGTCCATGAGACCCACCTCCTGCGCCCGCGATCCTATTCCGACCCAACTGTTGACCAGTCAATTTCCCTTCCTGGGCCCCATGTTAGCTGATATTGCTAACTATTCCCTCTCCTCAGGTACTGCCCTCCCTTCAATTCGGCTGTCATTACCCCTCTCAAAAAACCCACCCTTGACCCTTCTGTCCTTGCAAACTACTGCCCATCTCCAACCTCCCTCTCCTCTCCAAAGTCCTTGAACGTGTTGTCGCTTCCCAAATCCATGCCCATCTTTCCCGCAATTTCATGTTTGTATCCCTCCAATCAGGTTTCCAGCCTGGCCACAGTACTGAAACAGCCCTTGTCAAAGTCACAAATGACAGCATAAAGGAGACAGCACTTGTAACTTGGATATGGCTCCAAAGGCATAAAAGTAAACACTAACTGCTGACGCACAGAGTGATCTTAAACGGAGTGCACTTAAACAGAGTGTTAAACTTGGGAATTTGGAGACAGTGGGAATTTGCAGCAGAGGGGGAAGGAGGCACTGCTTTTGCCTCCACAGGACAGCAGGTAGGTGATTGGTTGGTGAGTATGACCACGTTTTTTTTCTCTAGGCTAAGCAGTGGTTTAAACTAAGAGCTGGGGAACTATAACACAGGGAGTGGTTGAAGCGAATAGCATAAATGCATTTAAGGGGAGGCTAGATAAGCATATGAGGGAGAAGAGAATAGAGGGTTATGCTGATAGAGATAGATGAGGAAAGACAGGAGGAGGCTCGAGTGGAGCATAAACGCCGGCATGGACTGGTTGGGCTGAATGGCCTGTTTCTGTGCCGTATATCCTATGTAATATATTGAATAATGTATTCCATTAAAGTATCCATTGTATGGGTTACAGGAGATCCAATGCCTGAGGCTGTCCCTTGTAGAAGGGCACTGTGAATCAAAGCACCTAAAATAATGCTTTATATTGTATCAAGTAGGATATTGAATTTATCTTCCATCATCCTCTTGGTATTTTTAGTGACTAATGGGTAATATGCATATTCAATAAGTGTCCTAAGAATATTAGATGACTAAATAAGGCCCACTGAGTGAAATAATCTTGCAGTGTCCTTAAAGCGAGGGCTGACATGCTTTGCTTCAGAAGACCCAGTTGAATGTTAACAACAAAATTAAACAGGAGAGATTTAGGGAGGTAACAGGAACTTTGTACTATTTTAAACATTTGGGAGAAGGACTTGGTGCTGGTTCGGATTTGGAGCCACCAGCTGAGGAAAAGTGTTAGCACTATGATTATAAAAATTAGTTTAATTTAAAAGAAGAACAGAGTGTTATGGACACACTTGTGATTCCCCATGCAGTGCAGTCCAGGTCTCAGGCAAACTATTAGGAAGGTGCAAGACTGGGTGAGGGCCATCCCCACAGAAGTGATTGAAAAGAAAAGTGGAAAGGAGTTCAACCCAGTGTCTCGATCTGTCCACTGGTTGGTTTCAGTTAAGTTTTGGCAAAAGCTCGGGAACAAATTACCTTCCCACTTGCTTAGTCAGGGTATAGAGTGTGGCGCGCGCGGGGCACCTAATGAAGAAAGGAAACAGCAAAAACCTCAAAAAATGAACGTGACTAGGGAGATAGATTTCCAAGACATCTCTTGAAACAAACAGATCACAGGCTGCTTTAAAATCTGTATCCATATTTTAAAATTATTTTTTTCCCATTTCAGATCAGTAGTTTTCAAACTTTTCTGCAAATATTGACGCACACTTGAGGTCCCCTTGTTCTAACTGTCGAAATACAATATTGGCCACTGAAATGTTGGCCTCAACCAACATCATTAAAACAGATTATCTGGTCATTATCTCATTGTTGTTTGTGGGAGTTTGCTGTGCGCAAATTGGCTGCCGCGTTTCCTACATTACAACAGTGACTACACTTCAGAAGTACTTCATTGGCTGTCCAGCACTTTGGGACATCAACAACTCTGTGTAAAAAAAAAGTGTTTCCTCCTGTCGCCTCTGGTTCTTTTGCCAATTGCCTTAAATCTGTGTCCTCTGGTTACCGGCCCTCCTGCCACTGGGAACAGTTTCTCTTCATTTACTCTATCAAAACCATTCATGATTTTGAACACCTCTATCAAATCTCCTCTTAACCTTCTCTGCTCTAAGGAGTTACAACCCCAGCTTCTCCAGTCTCTCCATATAACTGAAGTCCCTTATCCCTGGTACCATTCTAGTAAATCTCTTCTGCACCCTCTCCAAGGCCTTGACATCCTTCCTAAAGTACAGTGCCCAGAATTGGCCACAATACTCCAGCTGGGGTCTAACCAGTGTTTTATAAAGGTTTGGCATAACTTCCTTGCTTTTGTACTCTATTAATAAAGCCAAAGATCCTGTATGCTTTTTTAACAGCCTTCTTAACTTGTCCTGCCACCTTCAAAGATTTGTGTACATACACCCCCAGGTCTCTCTGTTCCTGCATCCCCTTTAAAATTGTACGATTTAGTTTATATTGCTTCTCTTCATTCTTCCTACCAAAATGTATCACCTCACACTTCTCTGCATTAAATTTCGTCTGCCCATTTCACCAGTATGTCTATGTTCTCCTGAAGTCTGTTGCTATATTCCTCATTGTTTCCTACATTTCTGAGTTTTGTGTCATCTGCAAACTTTGAAATTATCCCCTGTATACCCAACTTCAGGTCATTAATATCTATCAAAAACAGCAGTGGTCCCAACACCGACCCCTGGGGAACATCACTGCACACTTCCCTCCAGTCTGAAAAACAACCGTTCACCACTACTCTCTGCTTTCTGTCCCTTAGCCATTTTGTATCCATGCTGCCACTGTCCCTTTAATCCCATGGGCTTAATTTTGCTAACAAGTCTATTATGTGGTACTTTGTCAAACGACTGTTGAAAATCCATATACACAACATCAACCGCATTACCCTCATCAATCCTCTCCGTTACTTCAAAGAACTCAATTAAATTAGTCAAACATAATTTGCTTTTAACATATCCATGCTGACTTTCATTTATCAGCCTCTACTTTTCTAAATGCCAGCTAATTTTGCCCTGGATTATTGTCTCTCAAAGTTTCCCCACCACTGACGTTAGGCTGACTGGCCTGTAGTTGCCGGGTTTATTCCTCTCCCCATTTTTAAACAGGGGTGTAACATTTGCAATATATTGTGTACATTTAATCACTCATGGGCTGAAATTAACTTAATAGCAACATCTTAATATAAATGAATCCCAAGGGGGTTATTTTGGTGAAAGGGTGAAAACTGTGCTAATAAGATGTGCCTGTTTAAAAGTCTGGATTTAGCCTGCGATCATGGGACTAATTGGTGATTACCATGATTTAAATGTGCCTGGTTTAGCATCAAGCGCTGATTAGTAGCAATTTTTCTGGAGCGGTATTTATAGCCTCCACGCACCCACTTCCACTGAAGGTGTGGAGTGCGCTGGCTGACAGTGAAACTGAGGAGCAAAACGATGACACTTCTCAAGATGACTGAGGGAGAGGGCTCACAGGTTCTCGGAGGCAGCACTGGAGGTCCTGGTGCAGGAGATCCAGAGGAGGAGGGATGTCCTGTACCTGCAGGGGGGAAAGAGGCCACAGAGGCAACTAACGTGATGGATGTGGGAGGAGATCGCTGAGCAGGTCACAGCCAGGAGTCCTGCCCTCCTAGGATATGGCTGCAGTGCTGCAAAAAATTTAATGATTTGACATGAGTGTTCAAGTTAAGATCCCATCTCACAAGCACACTTCTCAATAACTACACCACCACCAGCATCACAACCTCAACATACTGCATCCACCATCTAACTATACACTGACATTCACACAGTCCACATTACATCATCCTTCACAGGCACTACTCACAGCTCAGACTCATCTCTCAGCTCTTTAACCTTGTGAGGCATCACACAAACACACCTGCCAATTCACTCAGTCACAATCACCACTCTCTCTTCCAGGACAAGTTAGCACATAATAGGCGCCAGCAGGACCTGACCAGGGGCGGGGAAGTGCGACTCCATGAGATCACTCCCCTTGAGGAGGTAGTGCTGGCGGTAATCGGGAGGGGAGTGGCAGTCGCCGTGGCCACAAGCAGAGCAGGGGACATCTCATCCAGAGTTATGTGGCCACTCCAGCTTCTTTATATATCTGCAACTATTCCTGATCCTTAACCGAGAACCTATCCTGACTCAAGCTCCATATGGTCTCATCACACATCCCCCTATAGTGGTCACTCGCGCTGCATCCCAACCCTTTTAGCTTTATCATTGCAAGCTCCACCTCACTCCCCCGGAGGAACTGGAAGAGGAGGAAGAGCCACCTTGCCCCTCCCCCCCCCCCCCCCCCCGGGAGGAAGAGGAGATGGAGTGCGGGGAAGAAGGTCTTCGTCAGTCACTACCACTGTCGCAGGCACCAGCTCAGACACCGGCACCCAGCGTAACGTAGAGGCTAGGCTAGAAGAGGGATCCTCACAGTGGCATGCACCGGGCACTACTGGGCAGCAGCCACGCAGGATGGAAGTGACACCACAGGTACCACCTTGCCAGGGGGAAGGTCGCATGCTAGTTCTGTTGTAGAGGAGTCAAATGAGAACCTCGCAGGGCCAAGCTTCAGAATAAGGCTGATGGGTTTAACAAACCAAATGCTTGGTGCAATGGACAGCCTGCCTGAAAGATTACGGATCGTGGCTAGGGGGATGGAGGAGTCCGCCTCCCTTGGCCCGTGGTTTGATGCATGGAGAGGCTGGCAATTCCATCCAGTGACCCGTGGAGCCCAACATCATGCAGCGTCTGATGACTCAGGTCATAGCTTCCGCTGCTATCATTGCAGCTTCCATGGAACAACAAAGTGCTGCAGTGGAACCCCAACAGCTTCCATTACACTACTAGCATCCTCCATGGAATGGCAAAGTGCTGCAATAGAAGCTTAGGTAGCTGCCATAGTGGCTCTGGGCTCCTCGGTTGAAAGGGTCTTTCAGAGTGTCTCAGCTGCCCAGAAACCTGTCCTCCAGCAGATCACTGGACTGGCTGAACAGACGCCCCGAGATAGTGGCATGGGAATCATGGAGCAGGAACCTACTGGCCTCTCTCCGGATGGCAGCATTCCGACTCCCTCCCCCCACGCCACCATTGCCCTTGCAGTTGCCTGTCAGCCAGGTGGCCCAGACTGCTCAAGCCCATGCTGAGATGGTGCAGTCTGAGGCATGGCAATCACGGCCCACAGCCTCTCAAGCACGTCCCAGGAGGACATCTGAACTGCCCTCTTCAGATTCTCAGCAGCCATCCACTTCGCGTGCTGCTGCCACTCGGGATTCACTTCGTAGTAACACTAGAGTAGGCAAGAGCAAATATATGATAGCCACTAAGGGTAAGCACCAGGGTGAATAGTTTAATATTTGTAAGTGCTGTTGGTTGTTGTAATGTTTTCATTGTTTGTTATTGGTATAGATAAAGAGTGATTATGGTAATTGGGTAGTGATGGAATTGGTGGTCTTTTTTATTGTGTTCTTCATGGGGAAGGGGTTTAAAGGATTGAGTGCAGATGGTGGACTTCTTGATGGATCCTCAGTCCTGGAAGATAAGGCATGTGGCAACAGTGCTTCGTATTCTAATGGTGAAGGACGTCTCTCAAAGACAGTTCTCAATTAGATGGCGGCGAGCGTCCCTCCCAGGTGCGGGGCATCTACCTGGAACCCTCTGGTGCTCCCCCTGGTCCCCCTCGTCATCCTCCTCAACCTCCTCCTCTTGTGCTCCTGAGCTTGACCTCTGGCACAATTGCTGGTGGTAACGGCTAGTCTTTCATGATCGCCAGATTGTGGAGCATGCAGCAAGTCACTACGAATCTGGAGACCTTCTCGGCCGAGTACTGCAGGGCACCTCCTGACCGGTCAAGGCATCTAAACCTCTGCTTGAGGACCCCAATGGTCTGCTCACTGATATTCCTGTTGGCTGACTGGCTCTCATTGTATGAGTGCTCATGTGGTGTCTGGGGCTTTCTCAGCGGAGTCATGAGCCATGGCATCAGAGGGTATCCCTTGTCACCTCGTAGCCAGCCACGCACATTGCGATGGGGCTCAAAGGTCTGTGGGACGGATAACTGTCTCATTATAAACGCATCGTGGCAGTTCCCTGGAAAGCAAGCATTCATCTGCATGATGTGCTGCCTGTGGTCGCACACCAGCTGCACATTGAGGGAATGGAATCCTTTCCTGTTCCTGAACACCTCCGAGTTTAAATGAGAGTCATATGTGCAGCCAATGGCTCCCTGGACCTGGTCTTCTCTGGCAATAGGGAATGATTTACATTCCTCAGAGGATTGTGATATGTGACTGATATCACCTGTGGCAGCCTGGAAGGTTCCAGTAGCAAGTGTTACTGTGTCCGTGACTGCCACAGGCACTGGAGTCCTGGCTGTGCTGCAAGGTCTGAGACTTCCTTCCATGATGCCACAGATCTCCGTGACGACTTCCTTGGTAAAGCGCAGCCTCCTCATGCAGTGGTCTTGGGCAATGTGAATGTAGCAGTAGTGCTGCCTGAAGACCCTGGGTGGATAGGGCCTCCTGCTGAGAGCCTTCCTCGCCCAGCTATCTCTCTCCTGCAGCAGCTGGTGCTACTCTGACTGGCCTCATTCATCCTCCGATTCCTCCTCCAGACCAAGGGGACCCCTAGCAAGATGCCCATGACCAAGCACTCCCTTTCTCCTGGTGACTGCTATATGGTCTCCACTAAAGTACGGTAGCACTGCACTATGCTCTTTTTAGGTGAAATCCTCAGAGAATTTCTGGAATAAATGTTGATCGAGTGTTGGTGAAGTCTTGACAAAGTGTCTCAAAAGTCCTCTTGAAACGCAGTGTAGTCAGACAATCTCTGTCAGCAAGTGAACAGTGAAAGCTGAGCATAGCTTTAAGTAGCGCTCGCAATCCTCACCAACGGCTTCTTTACTCCTGCTCAGCTGGTCGCTGTTAGGAGAGGTCATTAATTGCAGCGCAAGCCAGCAAAATGAGCGTATGGGGCTAATTTAATTGGTAATCAGGGGCTTAATCATCCTCGGGCGTCTGTTCCTAACGCACGCTTAAACTCCTTTATCAAGATGGCATCTTGCGCTAAAGGCAGGCTAACGCGGCGCTGCAGCTCAAGACTTCATCTTGCCCACCTCGGAGACTCTTTAGTGCCTAAACTACCGGCGCTACAGCAGGGAAAATAGCCCCCCTAAATCTCTTCTAGGCCAAACTGTCAAAAAATGTCAACGGGTGACAACTACTTTCTCCTCTGCCCCTTGCCTTCTCATTCAGTTTCTATGTTTGGAAGGCCTGGGCTGTGGAGTTCTTCATGAGTGCTATTAGTGTCACTTAACAATCAGCCAACAGAAAGTCCAGTCATAAAGCACCAGTCTTATTCCTTTTCTATCTCTCACCCCTTGTTTTCCAACTCCTAGCTTGGCTACCACCAGTGAAACTTGCTCATTAAGGACAGTTGACTTTGTGCAGACCTCCACTAAGACAGGCCAGATGGATTGTAATGCTCCTTTCTGGTCCTGTGCATTCCTACTCAAAGTCAGATCCACTTAGACCTGGGTATCTCACTGATCTACCGAAGTTAATGAGTTACAAAAGTAATACATCTCAAAATGAATAATTTATAGAGAAGACGATGCTACTTGTTACGTACAAATAAAAGATCCTTGGTGAAGGTATATCTGTTCCTGGATTGTTTTGGCACTGACACGAGTGACAGCCCAACAATCCACGTAGAAAGCGCTGGGATCACCTGACACTCGCCACCTGACCCAGCTCGAGGGAGCAGTGCTCTGCTCCACCAGGAAAACTGGCATCCGCAAATTTAAACTCTTCCACCTCCTCCAAAACAGCTGATTGTATGTCCCTAGATACATGGGTAAAACAATTATTAAAATGCCCAAATTGGTTTGTGCCACTGAATAATTAGCATGCGCAGTCCCCCAAAGGCAAATGTTGTCTGTGCATCTTTATAAAGCATTTTGTATTTTTTCCTTGTTTCCTTTTCAAATTCTGATAGTCACAGATAACCCAAAATGGTCCCAATCGAATCACTTTGGACACTCAAACCCAAATTGTTCTAGAACATAAATAACAACAGAAAACGCTGGAAAAACTCAGCAGGCCAGGCAGCATCCGTGGAGAGAGAAAGAGAGTTAACGTTTCAGGTCGATGACCTTTGGGAAAGGTCATCGACCTGAAACGTTAACTCTCTTTCTCTCTCCACGGATGCTGCCTGGCCTGCTGAGTTTTTCCAGCATTTTCTGTTGTTATTTCGGATTTCCAGCATCCGCAGTATTTTTCTATTGTTCTAGAACATGTTCGGGCATCAGAAAGTGTTTTTATTAAAGTTCCCTCCTGGCCTCCTCATCCAAAAATTGCAGCTGTAGAACTCAATGAAAGTAATTTAAGTACATAAAGTAGAATGGAAGACTGTGTTATTTCAGTTATATCCAGATACTGCTACAATCCTCAAAAATTAACTTGTTTGAAAAACAATGAGAGTTTGCAACAGTCGTAAAGTTTCACAAGACCTCAGGGCAACATTTATGCTGAATGTGCTGTTTGAAGTCAGTTAGAACTTCATGTTTTGTAAAATTAGAATCTGAGAATAATAAGAATCTTAGTATTGAAAAAAACTGAAAACAATCTCTGCTCTCCCCTCCCCTCTTCTTGCATAATTCACTGAAGAAGTACAGACCCCAGACTAGGAGCATCCCAATGTGATCCCTGGCCTCTGCAGTGTTAGCTTATCTTACCTAGTCGTCCTTAGGTGGGGGCGAGGGGGTGAAGACAAGAATCAGCTTGGGTTTCCGTCTCCAGTCATTCTCCAGGAACCCTATCTAGAAGTGCACGTATGGGCAACAACTGAGGGCAGGATCGGACTCGGGACAAGTAGTCCACTTGCACTCAGCTTGACCACTTGGTAAGGTCCCAGAGAACCAGTTGCCCCAGCATAATTCATCACCTACAAGAGAGGAAGAGTGAGGCGAGGAAATCAAAGCAGGAAAAAAGATTACTCTGTTCAAGATTTATCTGCCAGAAGCTCGCAGTTGGTAATGTTTTAGTATTGACTAGATATTATTGGCCCAGAAATTGATCTCGCTCTGTTCCCGCGGGGGTAAGCCTTCCCCGCGATGTCTCACCTCACTTGTGCTTTTTCAGATCCAGCTCGCACGAACTTGATGTTCTGGACAGCTGCTGTGCAGTGCTTGCGTATCCCACCGGCGTAGTGAATTTGTGCGAGCTGTGGGATCACGTGACTCAGTTAGAGCCAATGGCAGCACACCATCTTCCATTCATAAGTTTCACAGACCTGCTGTGAAATCTATGAATCTTACACCCCCCCAAAATAACAGCTAAACCTCAATTAAATTAAAAAAAACCATCACATTAATAAAATAAGTATAGTTAATTAAATTAACCATTTTAAATAAAAAATTAAATTTTTGAAAAAATTTAAAATCTTTTAAAAAGTTATAAAAATAAACTTACCTGTCTTTAAAGTCTCTAAAAAAGATATACCTGTTAAAAAAAATTCAAAAAAATACTTAATTCACTACTTACCTTCTTAAAAGTGGGTCTTACTCCTCCTTTTTACATTTCCAAAATCTTCAGTACTTACCTGCGCGTCCAAAGCATGAAGTGCACAGCGTGCGCGCAGCCTGTAGCGCGCACGCGATGCACCGAGGACCCGCCCCCTTTTCAGAAGAGCAATTGCCGGTTTTCAGCGCATGCGCAGGGCATGCAGAAAACCGGCAATTGGAGTGGGAATACGCGAGAGTACGCAGTACGCACTCTCGCGTCCCGGGATCAATTTTCGGCCCAATATCTCTGCTTCAAGCATATTGAGTGATCCAGCTGTCTGGATGACGGAGAGGCCTTTGACTGAATGGAATAGGAACCCTGCTGTGGCCAATTATATATAACAGGGCTTGGTATGAACCTGACCTGATTGACTTTTCTGTTTTCCTACATTCTCACAAACATGTTGGCCTCTGATCATTTTCATTTCTTTTATCGCACACAAAAATATTACTTGCTATCACCATTTTATTTGCCCTGGCTGGTGAACCACTAGGCACTAGTGTCTAAGTTATCTGTAGCCCCAGTTAGCATGCCGGGGCATAGGATACCTTTAGAAGTGGATGATGTATTCTAATACATCTCCAACCCCTTGTCCTGTGCCCAGTGTTATGGTTCTCTTGGGGTATAGAATTGATTATATCAAGATGGAGATCATGGGTCAGAGACTTCTGCTCTCAATTAACACTCAAAGCTAGTGTTCCTTCAAATGGACAAATGTTGACCTTAAAAGGACACTATCTTCAAGTGCTTGACAAAACTTGATTGTTTCAATTTAATTACACACAGTGCACTGATGTAAATCATGTCACAATGTATAATTGTGTCAGAAATTAGCCTGTTTTTGTCTCACCTCAAAAAAATAAGTGGCAAAAGCTTTTTTTCCATGAAAATGGCGTCAAATTAAATTTTGGGGGGGTTGCAAGGTCCTGGGGAAATGTAGCTCCAATATAAATCCAACATCCCTGTAATTCTGAAGGCTGCTCGGCAGAACCTGTGTAGATAGTTGAGGAGGTTCGCCTTTCTCTTGTATTTAAAAAAATTTGTTCTTGGGATGTGGGTGGCACAAGCAAGACCGCATTTATTGTCGTCCCTAGTCCCCCTGAGAAGGTGGTGGTGGGCCTTCTTCTTAAACCACTGCAGTCCGTGTGGTGATGGTGCTTCCATAATCGTGTGAGGTAGGAACTTCCAGGATTTTGATCCAGCAATGGTGAAAGAACGGGCAGTATTTGTCCAAGTCAGGGTGGCATGCAACTTGGAGCTGTATGACCACTGTTTTGATAATGAATGTTCTTCCGGGCTATTAGATTTTTTTCTGATGCCCCTGGTGTAGATACCTAGGACCACTTTATAGAATTGAACTGTGTTATTACCAAGATGCTACAGAATGGCCAACAGTTTTATATAAATCACCCATGTGCAATGCCACAAGAGATTGACTAGTGTAGACAATGATTGGAATCCATTGATGTGACATAATCCAAAACCCATTGGTGCAACATTCCTACCACATCATGTCCTTGTTTACATGAAATCATCTTGTTCTGATGGATTGCTTTTCAGCAAGGATGCCAAGTTATATTTTGTGTTTTTAGTATCCCTTTTAATTTTCCAATGTAATGGCAGAGGTGAAATAATAGTTAAAACAGACAAATTCTAAAAGCTACTGATTAACATTTATCACTAAAGAGCTTCTCCATATAACAATGGTGTTTCAAAAAGGAAGGTCTATTGATAGGTTTTTGATCCTAAAGAATTTCTCTTGATGATTTCAAAAGAATTGATACATAGATGCATTTAAGGGGAAGCTAGCTAAACACAAAGGGAGAAAGGAATAGAGGGATATGTTAATAGGGCTAGATGAAGAAGGGTGGAAGGAGGCTCAGGTGGAGCATAAACATCGGTACGGACCTGTTGGGCCAAATGGCCTGTTTCTGATCCAAAGATAAATCTATGGGACAGGATATGTAAAATATATAATTTGTTTAATACAAACATATGAAAATGATGGGCAGGAAAAGACCAGCTGGTCCATCAAGCCTGCACCACACTCATGATGGCTAGAGCATCACGTCTAGACACTTCCTAACACCCACCAACCCCCACTGCCATGTAATCTCCTGGGAGAGGGGAAAAGACAGAGAAAAGCTCTGAGGCAAAAAGAGAAAAAGTACTCTTGAAAATTCCTCTCCAACCCCCTCAGAGGTGAGCAAATCCAGTCCAGGAGATCCCATGGTCCATGTGTTTAAAACCACTTGCCTTCTATAAGATGTGATCTCTGCCCCAGTCACGAACTGGTCCAGCTCCCTCCGAAGGCAGGCAGAGAGTCAGCACCCACCACACCAGCCGGCAACGTATTCCAGAGACTCACTACTCTCTGGGAAAAGAAGAACCGCTGACCATCTAGCCTTAAATAAATATATGTATCAATATATTTATCTATTTAGTTTTATTCAGGAGCTGGGTCATAAGTCACTCATGACCACGTAGCTTGTGATTTTTCAGGCCTGGCTCGCTATGGCTGTCTGCGACTCAGCTTCTATTTAGTAAGTATTCTGTTTTGAAGAATTGTTGCAGGTTAAAAAAAAAAGTGGTGTATCAATATAATACTAAATATAACTTATTTCTATGTAAAAGCTACTTCAGAGCTCCTCTGATGATTCAGCTTGTGAAGCCGGTATGTAATTGAGCCTTATAGATGAGCAAATGCCTAAATTCAATTCCCAGTCTTTGCAGACTGAACTAATCTCAGCCAGGTCAGCAACGGGGGTGCTGCAGTTGACTGCAAGGGGCCCCTGAGCTGCAGAAGTAAAAGATGAGCTAAGGTTCCTGCTTCTTGTGTTAACTTGGTGCAGTGGCAGCACTCTTGCTTCCTGAGTCAGAAGGTTGTGGGTTCAAGCCCCACTTTAGACTTGAGCTCAAAATCTAGGCGGATACTGCAATACAGTACAGAGGGAGTACTCTTTGTTGGAAGTGCATTCTTTTGGATAAAAAGTTAAAACAAGACTCCAACTGCCCGTCCAAGTCGATGTAAAAGGTCCCATGGAATTATTCAGAGAAGAGCAGGGGAGTTCTAGTGGTGTTCTGGCCAACATTTATCCCTCAACCAACACCACCTTTACTTTTTTACCCATGAGCAGCACCACAGGAGACCAACTAGTATTATATATCAATACATTGTTTGTTACATAGCATAATACCCCTGTCTTTCCTCTGACTCACCACACCACAATCAGACCAAGGGAAACCAGCTAGTACATGACAGTACATTGTTCCATAGTGTAACACTAACACTCCTGTCCATGTCAAACAGCACATCCTCTGATTCATTGAGCAACACCACAGAATATCGCCCATTTCCAATTAGTCAACTCTCAACTATCGGCCATTTTAAATTAGTGATTCTAAAGGGATTAGATAATGTAGACCATGACAAGCTGTTTCACCTTGTCCAGAACAGTAGAACCAGAGGACGCGGTCTGTACAGGAAGGGGAGTAAATTCAAAACTAATCTGCGGAAACAATGGGGGCGATTTTAACCCTACTCACAGCAGAAACCTGGCGGGTGGGCAGCTAAATTCGCCCTGGCTCTTATCTGTACAAGAGCCGCCATGAGCACAACATCTGCAATTTTAACCTGCTCTCCTGAGCAGGCAGCAAGGACACGTGCCCGGAGCCAACAAACTCCTTCTTTACATATGCATGTTGTGGCCCGATGACATCATTGAGACTGGACTGTCATTTTAATTCAGACTTGAGTAGGGAATTCACCTGGTGTTAAAATCAGGGCCAATTTGGTGAGCGAGTGGTCAATCTATAGAACAGGCTCCCTAGGGAGACAGTGAAAGCATTGATTAATTCAAATGCAAATGAGAAAATAACATTTAGGATATATTATGAGTAATTTGAGACATGACGTGGTAAGTGTAGCATGTTTGGGAGGATCAGGTGACTTTGGACCTATGGTTCCCAAAGCTCTCCACCACTGGGGTTTTCCTCACCTCATGTCTGGGTCTGTGGTAGACTAATTGCTAGACATTGATTGCTATGATTAGACAAAAACTCCATTATCGTTGCATCATGTGACTACCAGGATGGTAGAAGGCGAACTAGATGGACCTTAGTCTTTTTTCATCTCGCAATCTCTATGTTCATGAACCTTAACTATCAGCTATTTCCACTTAGTCAACCCTTAACTATCAGCTATTTCCAATTATCAACCCTTATCTCAACATTCAGAATTTGTTGCTGCATATCTGAATATCTATAGTGTATATATATATAAACAATGTCTGCCTGCTATCTCACACAAATATAGACACAGCCAGCTCTGCCCAGCACTCATTCATATCTGTACCCTGAACATATGTCACATGGTACAAAATTACATTTGGCCCATGCAGTGACATGTCAGGAGACATGGGGGTGAATTCCCATGGGGATTCTCCCGCACGTATGCAGGTACTTTGGACAAAGAACTGCGGAAACTCCGGAAAAGCAGCGTGAACAGAGCTTGCTCGGGTGTACGAGCAGGAGAACTGCCGCAGAAATTCACCCCCAACCCCACTCCCGTCCTGACTCAAACCAAATTACTGCAGAGCTAATTTATACTAAACTGTAAAGTAGAAAGTTTTAAAACTCTAAACTTGCATCACTGACACTTATGCAGTTTTTTTCCCAAATGACAATTTTGAGAGTTTACAACTATGCAGTAAGTAGTTCCAAATCTGTGTGAAATTCATTCCAGTTCAAATGCAGATTTTCCTTCCCCTCTCTTCAACACTCTCCCCATCTCCACTGAAACCAATGACTCCTGTCCTACACTCTCTATTACATGTGGTTATTCTTCATGTGTCAGTTTGGGCAGTGAATGTCAGTCGGCTATTCAACAGAAGAAGGCATCACAGCTGAGGCTGAATCTTTTCTCGCCTGATATTCACACAAATGCACTATCCAGGAGGGGTCACTGATTACCAATCTGGCTGATGTTTCCCTAGGATAAAAGGTAATCCTCTCCTTAAACCAGGGTGCTGAGACCAATTGTAGCACCCACTACTGCTAACTCAGCACAGACCAGGCATTGAACCTGTAACAGTCTGGCCCTAATGACACAGTATTACATCAGCACCTCTATTCACTAGACAGCTATCGAATGTAGATTTAAAGGGATACATTTTCTCAGTATTAGTCATGTTCACATCCGTGGTTGTATACACTGGAATATTGCGAGCAGAATAATGTGTTAAACCAGCTGCCTTAATTTTCCTTCCCAGATGAGTTGGCACTGACTCCACCCCATGCTACACACTGTTCCCCAGACAACAAGCACTGCAACTGATGAACAACCTATTTCCAATGTGGTCTCACGTCATTACATGACACTGCAGTTTCTGCCCTTCGTAAAACTAAATCCCCACTAAAGGGTTGTCTTTCCTTCTTAAATACCGAGAATAAAGACTGCAGTCTAAAAAAAAGACGCTTGAGTCTATTCAAGCAGAGTGCATGATGGTAAACAACTAATGTGTGACCAACCTACCCCTCTCACTTGGGAACCCTGAAGGGAGTGTTGACACTCTGGTAAATTTCCTTGCAAGATACTTGCAATATTTGTACACAGAGAACTCAAGGACCCAATGGCAATCCAATGATGTCATTGCATTGTTTTTTTCGTTCCAATAAAATTTATTTTTTCTCATATTTTGAGATGGTTGGAAAACACACCAGAAAATTGTCTTGAATAGATACTTCTGACAAGTCCATATTAGCAAAACGAGGGGGCAGCATGCTTATTCTTCTTCCGTATTTTTAATGGTAACAATCTTTTCAAAATAGTGTCTTCATTGGCTTCTGCAGATTGTTTTGCAGTGTTCAAGCGCCTCTTCTTTTTTCATCACCCTCAATTCTCCTCTCCTGCAATAGGCTTCTGATAAGTGTATTGCTTCTTCCCATCGATGACACCAAGCAGCAATGCTGAGTCCCTTGCCATCTTGATGAAGGGTGACACCCACACCGGCGGAACCATAGCGATCGTCACCGAGCTGACAGGAAGTGCCCGCAGAAGGAAAGAAACTGGTGAACGGCAGGCGCATTGTTGCTGGTCGCATTGTTGTCTGTTGCTTCAAGCCAATTTGTTACCCCTCCCACTCAATTTTTTGACTCACCTCTCCTGAAGACACTAACTCTTTTGCTAGATTGAAGGTGCAGTCAGTACTCTTTTACCTTGTTCCATTCTTCCTATGTGAGGCTAAGACAGTCAATGTCAGCAGGATGTTCTATATGGAGGGTGTCACAGTGAATAAACCCTATTCTTGCCTGTTATACATACTTTCCAGTGGGAGTCACTGGATTGAGATCAAGAGCGTCAGGCCTTGCTGATCTTTTCCTGGCCCTTCCCCAGGCCCTCTACCACTCTGGCTGAGATCAAGTAACTCAGCACGGACCAGAGATCAAACCTGGGCCCTTCCTATCTGCATAGCTCATCTACACAATGGGTAATGCACTTAACTACTGGAGGCGAATCAATTCTTTTTATCCTAGTTTTGATTAAACATTTGTGTTGAAGTACAGATTTTCCCTGGTAGCTATGTGAGACTTCGAGGAGGCTATTCCTGATTATTTTCGGAACAGATTCTACCTAACAGAGTGACACAGACCCCCGTCCTTGCCTGTTAAGAATAGGAACAGGAGGCCATTCAGCCCCTCGAATCTGTTCCAGCATTCAATGAGATCATGCCTGATCTGTACCTCAACTCTATTTTCCACCTTTGACCCATATCCCTTGATACCCTTATCCAACAAAAATCTATCAATCTCAGTCTTTGACCCAGCATCCACAGCCTTTTGGGGGAGCGAGTTCCAGATTTCCACTAGGCTTTGTGTGAAAAAGTGCTTCCTGATTTCCCTTCTAAATGGCCTAGCTCTAATGATGTTTAAAGCTCCAAGGTTTATTTTCCTGTTTGTAAGAAAGCAGAAGTTTAGAGAACAGTAAACAGTCTAACACGATGATGATGTGACAGAGCATCATTGGTTGTTCAGGTTTTGTGTGATTACCCTCTGGGATTGGATGACACAACATTGTCACAATGCTGCCTTTATCTCTCTCAGGACCCTTTCACACAGTAAGGTAATGATTTCTTGAAATATTCAAATGCTGTGAATTAAGAATTGTGCCTCGTGTAGTCTGAGACATTTGCCGTTTATTTCATAACCCAGAAGTAATGTTGACAATCAGGATGCTAACTACATGAGCTGTCTCACCAGTGCCAATCATAAACATTTAAAAAAGTCGTACGGAATTTTCGTTTTTTTTTTTAACTCTGACCGTGCTGAAGATGAGTTATCTCCTCTTCACGGTGTATCACTCTCACTTCAGTGATAGAACTCTTGCCCCTGAGTCAGAAGGTTGTGGGTTCAAGCTCAACTTTAGAGCCTTGAGCACAAAATCTAGGCTGACACTCCAGTGCAGTGCTGAGGGAGTGCTGCACTGTCGGAGGTGCCGTCTTTCGGATGAGAAGTTAAACCGAGGCCCCGTCTGCCCTCTCAGGTGGATGTAAAAGATCCCACATCACTATTTTGAAGAAGAACAGGGGCATTTTCCCCAGTGTCCTGGCCAATATTTATCCTTCAGCCACCATCTAAAACTGATTAGCTGGTCATTATCACATTGCTGTTTGTGGGAGCTTGCTGTGCGCAAATTGGCTGCTGCGTTCCCACATTACAACAGTGACTACGCGCCAAACGTAATTAATTGACAGTAAAGCGCTTTGGGTCGTCCTGAGGTCATACAAGGTGCTATATAAATGCAAGATCTTTTTTCTTTTATTTTAAACAGGACAATTCCTCCATTAAATAGTGGGCAGGGGGATTTTATTGTCCATTGTTATCACCAGCAATAACTTCTAACCTATAACTACTAAACATAAACTGAAGCACTGTTATCTCCAGCATCTACAGTACAAGCAACTGAAACCTGCACGTGCGTTAAACAGTCAGCTGGGATTCAGCCTTATCTTTTAATGACTGTAAACCAATTCATTGGCACTTTACAAGGGTTTAAATGATTTAAATCATGCTGCTTGTTTCAGAGACACAATTTAGTAATTAGATTTACAACCAGAGTTCAGCTCGTTAAATCTAGCCCTGCATTGATAAAATTGGCCCATCGTGTCTGTGCCAATTAGTCCCATTCCCCCCAGCTCTTTCTCCATAGCCTTACAATCAACAAAGTGATGACAGGGAAAGTGCTATGGGGAGCAACATTTACAGGAACTGCAGGCTACACAACAGATTTTTAATATATTATTGATATAAGTAGATAGCTGTAGCTCCAAATTGTGAGCTTTCAAGCCACTGAAATGATGTGCAGGCACTGACCTGGTGCAACATTGCATCCCTGATGGAGCTGGTCCTGAAATTCAATCCATTCTAGTGACCAGGAATCATCAACTCTGTCAAAGGTGTTGAAAAACGTTAGATGTTAGGTCGTTGAAGGAAAGGTGATTAAAGGGATATTATAGAATCATACAGCACAGAAGGAGGCCATTCAGCCCATCGTGCCTGTGCCAGCTCTTTGAAAGAGCTATTCAATTAGTCCCGCTCCCCTGCTCTTTCCCCATAGCCCTGCAAATGTTTCCACATCAAGAATATAGCCAATTCCCTATTGCCACTTTACAACTAAACCATGACTATACAAACCATTGGTTTGTTACAGTAATTGATGCCAGACTGGAAGTTGAAGAACTGAAGCTTGTAGGAAGAAGGAAAGATTGAGCGAGCTCTAGTCTTGGGCAGCCGAGAGAGAATGGGAGCGATATCCCAGGTAGCGCATGCCCGGTGAGTGATGGGTGGGACGCATGCGACGCCTGCCCGGTGGTTCCAGCAAGAGGCCCGGCCCATTTCCACAGAATGTTTTGGGAGAGACGCCAGCTCTCAACGAGTGCACACGGGCAGGTCACCGCTTGGTGGCTGCAAGAATCCAGCGGCTCCTCTAGAACCGAGCCGGAAGACAAGTACGGAGGGGGGTGGGGAAGCAATCCGGAGAGGCGGGGAATGGTCATCAAGGGGCCTGGAGATTCTTGTGGGGCCAGGAGGAGCCTCATGGTCCCACAAAATTCACTGTAAAAAATCTCTTAGACTGTTTTCTGAGCGGCCTTCCATAGACCCTCAAGACCCAGGACTGCTGGTTAGGCCGCTCAACACCTGGTACCAATAGGCGGAGTGTGTGGTTTAGCCAGGCTGTGTGTATGCTAAAATGGCTTCAGGCTCCAACAATCGGTGTAAGATCCTAATTTAAATGTTTTAATAAGGCTCCTGCTTGATTCAGGCAGAAGTGCTAACCGCCCATTTCAAGACGCACCTGAAAATTGTGTTGGGTAGCCAATTTTCAACTACTAGCCACCCTACTTTTCTAGTGTAAATGAAGTGGGCGCATTGGAACATTGACCCCCAAGTAATGTTGGGGAAGGCCACTGTACGATACCTTTGATTTCAACACACTGAAGATGCAGCAAGCCTGTAGGATAGCAGATTTTAAGCTTAAAAGGTTGCAGCAAAGAGCAAGAGACTGGAGGAAGTAGGATCACCCAACATGCAGCAAACATTATCTTGTGTTCTTTCCAGGAGTGCGAGGGAGGCGTTAAGGGAGCCTCTGCTAATATGGGAACAATATTCAAGTCTTGGGCGCTATAAGTTCACTCCCCAAAAAGTCTGTGGATGCTGGGGGTCAATTGAGCTTTCAATACTGAGATCAATAGATTTTTGTTAGGTAAGGTTATCAAGGGATATGGAGCAAAGACGGGTAAATAGAATTGAGGCACAGATGACCCATGATCTAATTGAATGGCGGTACAGGCTTGCGGGGCTAAATGGCCTATTCCTGTTCCTATGCTCCTAGTTAAGAGTCATTTCAGGGAAACGAGGAGGAACCTGAACTTTTTGGAAGGTGCTTTATCAGTAAAGAAAGAACTTGCATGTATATAGCTAATGAATCAGTTTTGAAGTGTAGTCACTTGCTACATGAGCAAACATGACAGCCGATTTGCCACATAGCCCACTGAGATAAAACACCAGACAATCTGATTTGGTGGTGTTGGTTGAGGGATGAAAGATGGTCAGGATACCAGAAGAACTTACTTGCTCTTGAAATAGTGCCATCTGATGACACCTCCATTAGTATAGCACTCCCCCAGTACTGTACCAAAATGCCAGCCTGGATTATGTGCTCAAGTCTCTGGATTGTGGCTTGAGCTCACAACATTCTGACTCAAGTGAGCATGCTACCACGGAGCCATGCTGACAGTGAAGATGTGAAAGTCTATCCAAAGTCAGAGGAGATAGTGAGGCCTAGAATGCCAATAGCTGAAGAAGTATAAACTAAATGGTACAATTTTAAAGCTGGTGCAAGAACAGAGAACTGGGGGTGTACGTACCCAAATTTTTGACGGTGGCTGGACAAGTTAGGCTGTTAAAAAGCAAACGGGATCCTTGACTTTATATATAGAGGCATAGAGTACAAAAGCAAGGAAGTTACAGGCACCATGCTTTAGGAAGAATATCAAGTCCTTGGAGAGGGTGCAGAGGAGATTTATTAGAACGGTACCAGGGATGAGGGACTTCAGTTATGTGGATAGACCAAAGAAGCTGGGATTGTTCTCCTTTGAGCAGAGAAGATTAAGGGGAGATTTAATAGGTGTTCAAAATTATGAAGGGTTTTGATAGAGTAAATAAGGAGAAACTGTTTCTACTGGCAGAAGGGTCGGTAACCAGAGGCACAGATTTAAGGTAATTGGCAAAAAAGTCAGGGGTGAGATGAGGAGAATTTCTTCTTTGCAGGGAGTTGTTATGCTGCGGAATGCACTGCCTCAAAGGGTGGTGGAAGCAGATTCAATAGTAACTTTCAAAAGGGAAATGTATATATACTTGAAAAAAGAGAAATTTGCAGGGCTGTGGGGAAAAAGCAGGTGGAGTGGGACCAATTGGCTAGCTCATTGAAAGAGCCGGCGCAGGCACGATGGGCCTCCTATATAAGGACAAGGTAGGAGATGTTGGTTATACCTGCAAGAGACTTTCAGAAACTTTGAGGAATTGAGACAAGGTTTTTGTTGCGTGATTGAAGGGCTTGGAGAAGATGCAGCTGCAGTGTTTCAATGAAGTATTGTGAGAGAACTGGCAGCTGTGGATGGGGAGCAACTGAGTGCGAAGAAGATTGAGACCTGACGGATCCCTCAGTTGATGGACAAAGATTCAGAGGATCAGCCATCAACTATGATATTAACAAATGGAGCAATTTGAGAAGAAACCAGATCATAATGTGGGGGTGGTCATGATTGTTTAGAGGTGTTGTACAGTAAGTACATATTCTCTGATAGGATTATGAAACCACACATTGATGACACTATCACATGAGCATGTTTACAAACCAGATTTTTCCGCTTGCATATGTGAAATCCCTGATGACCACCTGCTTTTAAACAACAAAGGTTTGATACAAGTTATGCTAAACTTGTATCGAACCTTTGTTAGATCACACTTGGAGTACTGTGTTCAGTTCAATCGCCGTATTATGAAAAGGATATAGAGGCACTGGAGAGGGTGCTAAAAAGTATTTCCAGCATTTTCTGTTTTTATTTCAGATTTCCAGCATCCACAGTATTTTGCTTTTGTACTAAAAAGATTGTTGTTTCCATTTGTGGGGAAGAGCAAAACAAGAGGACATCAATATAAGATACTCACCAAGAAATCAAATAGGGAATTCAGAAGAAACTTCTTTACCCAGAGAGTAGTGAGAATGTGGAACTCACTACCACAGGGAGTAGTTGAGGTGAATAGTATCGATGCATTTAAGGGGAAGCTAGGTAAGCATATGAGGGGGAAGGGAATAGAGGGCTATGCTGATAGAGTGAGATGAGGAAGGATGGGAGGAGGCTCGAGTGGAGCATAAATGCCGGCATGGACTGGTTGGGCCAAATGGCCTGTTTCTGTGCTGTATATCCTATGTAACCTGTGAGGTTCAGTCTTGAAGACGTTCTGTCTGCGTGGCAGGTCCATCACTGGGGTGAGGGCGGTGCAGAAGTTCAATGAGCTTTGTGTTCTTCATTGCTCTGAGCAGCTTGAAGATGTCTACCAAGGTTAACGTCTCAAAATTGTGGGACCCAGTTACAGTGTGTAGAATTACAATTTGGCTCAAGAGAGCCCATTCCTGACAAAGGTGGGAAAGGATGTTAGTGTCACACTGAAATATATAGCAGTCACTAAATTCAAACTGGAATACTGTACAACAAAGTGTGTTCATAGCAGTGAGGAAATGTGAGAATTGTGATGGGGTTAGAATAGTAAACCAAGCTTCGAGCTCCCTCTGGTGTAATTTTGAAATAATAAATATGTATATTGACATAAAGTCGGGACTGATGTGACTTTGCTCTCGAGAGTCACTGGCATCAATTGTCTTGTTATTCAAACCAGCATCACCCCACTGAGGAAGATGCTTCTCATTAATAAACAAGACTGCTCCCTCTGCCAGTAGCTTTCCACCTGTTCCAATGACTGGTTTAGTGTTGACAGTATCTGCAGGGATCAGTGTGCCAGCATTGGAGAGCATTTTTATAGCAAGTCCACAGCAAACAGAGAATTTCTGGCACCTTCACAGTCCCCGTGATTGAGGTGTTTAGGTCAGGACTTGGGTAAAATTTAATTATTTAAGTTGTTATTTCCCTCCTGTTTCGGGTCCGCCCCCCCCCCCCCCCCCCAATCCCACTCCCCTTACTATTTTGGGGCATACAATCATGGAATGATACACCACAGAAGGAAGCCATTGGGCCCATAACTTCCTGGCTTTTGTGCTCTATGCCACTATTTATGAAATTGAGAGGTCGCACAACACCAGGTTATAGTCCAACAGTTTTATTTGAAATCACAAGCTTTCGGAGCTATCGATTGCTCCTTCCTCAGGTGAAGTAAATTAGATACAGAATCGCCAAAGCAGATATAGATAGAAAACAAAGCATGTGTACCTTACAATTGCAGACCACTAAATTAAATCATCCTGACTATCTGCCGAGGTGTGATAAAGTTAATTAAGTCAGCCAGGAAGGTACCACATCAAAGACATAGCAAGATACAACTGAGACAATGAGGTGTAGTTGCAAGGGTTCTAACGTGTCAAAAGCTGCTGTCTGTATGTAAAACGAAAAGCTTTAAAATTTTTACTTTTTTACTGGGAAAATTTTTACTTTTTTACTGGGAATCACATCTGTGAACAAGCTAACGACGACTCGAGTCCGGATCACGTCATGTATCGTGACATAAACCCAAGATCCCGATTGAGACCGTCTTCATGAGTGCGGAACTTGGCTATCAGTTTCTGCTCGATGATTTTGCGTTGTCGTGTGTTTCTAAGGTTGCCTTGGAGAACGCTTACCCGCAGATCCGAGGCTGAATGTCCTTGACTGCTGAAGTGTTCCCCGACTGGGAGGTAACAATCCTGCCTGGCGATTGTTGCGCGGTGCTCGTTCATACGTTGTCTCAGTGTCTGCATGGAGCGGAGAATTAAAGTGACAGGCTACCGGGAGCTCGGGGTCCCCCTTATAGACTGAACGGAGGTGTTCCGCAAAGCGGTCACCCAATCTGCATTTGGTCTCCCCAATGCAGAGGAGACCACATCGTGAGCAGCGAATACAGTATACTAAATTGCAGGAAGTACAAGTAAATCGCTGTTTCACCTGGAAGGGGTGTTTGGGGCCCAGGACAGTGGGAAGGGGGGAGATATAAGGGCATGTGTTGCATCTCCTGCGCTTGCACGGGAAGGTGCCAGGCGAAGGGGAAGGGGTGCTGGGGGTGGTAGAGGAGTGGACTAGGGTGTCACGGAGGGAGCGGTCCCTGCGGAATGCTGAAAGGGGAGGTGAGGGGAAGATGCGTTTGGTGGTGGGATCACGCTGGAGGTGGCGGAAATGGCGGAGGATGATCCGTTGAATGTGGAGGCTGGTGGGGTGAAAGGTGAGGACAAGGGGAACTCTATCGTGGTTCCGGGAGGGAGGGGCAGGGGTGAGGGCAGAAGTGCGGGAGATAGAACAGACACGGTCGAGGGCCGTGTCAACCACAGTAGAGGGGAATCCTCGGTTGAGGAAAAAGGAAGACATGTCGGAAGCACTGGTATGGAAGGTGGCATCGTCAGAGCAGATGTGGCGGAGACGGTAATAACTGGGAGAATGGAATAGAGTGGGAGTCAGTGGGCTTTTAGTGAATGTTTGTCAATAACCTATCCCCAGAGATGGAGACGGAGAAGACGAGGAAGGGAAGGGAAGAGTTGGAGATGGACCATGTGAAGGTGAGGGAAGGGTGGAAATTGGAAGCATAGTGAATGAAATGTTTTAGTTCAGGGCGAGAGCAGGAGACGGCACCGATACAGTCATCAATGTACCGGAAAAAGAGGTGAGGGAGGGGACCCGAGTAGGACTGGAACAAAGAGTGTTCCACATATCCCATGAAAAGGCAGGCATAGCTAGGACCCATGCGGGTACCCATAGCAACACCTTTGATTTGGAGGAAATGAGTGGAGTCAAAGGAGAAGTTGTTCAATGTGAGAACAAGTTCAGCCAGGCGGAGGAGGGTGGTGGTGGATGGGGACTAGTTCGGCCTCTGTTCAAGGAAGAAGCGGAGCGCCCTCAGGCCATCCTGGTGGGGGTTGGAGGTGTAGAGGAATTGGACGTCCATAGTGAAAAGGTTTTGTTTGGCCTTTTTTTCTTCCCTCCCAGAAGCTGGCAGCTGTCCTTCATTCTGCCAGCGCATTTCACACTTCACAGAATCCCCACAGTGCAGATAGAGGCCATTTCGGCCCATCGAGCCTGCACATATCCCACCCTATCCCCGCGTATTTAATCCCCCCTAACACTAAGGATCAATTTATCATAGCCAAATCAACCTAACCCACACATCTTTGGACTGTGGAAGGAAACCGGAGCACCCGGAGGAAACCCACGCAGACACGGGGAGAATGTGCAAACTCCACACAGACAGTCACCCGAGGCCGGATTCGAACCCGGGTCCCTGGCGCTGTGAGGTAACAGTGCTAACCACTATGCCACCGTGTTACTTCATCTAGAGCCATCCTTTGTTCCTCAACCTGTCACATTACCACCTCCTCTTGCCTTGAATATCTCTTAATGTCTCTCAATGTCTCTTAATCTCTCCTGCTTTCTATCCTACCACTGACCTTCCCTTTTGTTCTTTCATCCCCCTCCCCCTTTTCCCAGCATTATACTTGCTTTAAATCTATTTCATTTCCTGCTTTTTTCCAGTTCTGATGAAAGGTCTTCGACCTGAAACGTTAACTCTGTTTCTCTCTCCACGGATGCTGCCTGGCCTGCTGAGTTTTTCCAGCGTTTTCTGTTGTTATTTTGTTCATTACTACTCTCTGCTTTCTGTCCATTAGCCTATTTCATATCCACTCAGCCACTGTCCCTTTAATCTCATGGGCTACAATTTTGCTAACAAGTCTATTATTGGTACTTTGTGAAATGCCTTTTGAAAGTCTATATATACATCAACCGCACTACCCTCATCAACCCTCTCCGTTACTTCATCAAAGAACTCAATCAAGTTAGTCAAACACAATTTGCCTTTAACAAATCCATGCTGACTTACATTTATTAGCTCATACTTTCCCAAATGGCAATTAATTTTGACCCAGATTATTGCCTCTAAAAATTTCTCCACCACTGACATTAGGCTGACTGGCCTGTAATTGCCGGTTTATCCCTCTCCCCTTTTTTAAACAGATGCGCAACATTTGCAATTCACCCGTCCTCTGGCACCAACCCCATATCCAAGGAGGATTGGAAGATTGTGGCCCGAGCTTCCACAATTTCTTCCCTCAGTATCCTAGGATGTATCCCATCCAGACCGGGTGACTTTTCTACTTTGAGGACTGTCAACCTTTTAAGTACCTCCTCTTTATCTATTTTTAGCCTATCCAATATCGCTACTGCCTCCTCCTTTACTGCTACACTTGTAGCATCCTCTTCTCTAGCGAAGACAGATGAAAAGTACTCATTTCGTACCTCAGTCATGCCCTCTGCCTCCAAAAGAATATCTCCTTTTTGGTCCCTAATCGGCCCCACCCTTCCTTTGACTACCCTTTCCCTCACACCTGAGGGATGTCAGTGTGCTGGAATGGAACATACATGGTATCCGGAGTCAGCATCAAGTACTCCCAAGTCAGGAACAGCATGGACTAGATGCAGATGCCACTACTCTACCCAACCACAGGGGTGAAATTGGGCTTTGGTGATCAGGAACCCATTTTACACTCTGCTCGATTTCTTTGGTAAGTCAATGGAAAAGAAAATTGGGCAGGGGTGTAAACAGGCTGATGATTCGCTAGCGACTATTTTGTCCTACTGCTGAAGACCAATTTCACCCCCAATGTGTTTTAACTCTTCATTCTGCCTCGAACAGCAACTGATGGGACTGGTGCTACATTTGGATATCCCACTCCACCATCCGAGTAAGATTACCAATTAACGCCCAATCAAGGGCGGTTACTCCTAACTTGGCATCAACATATGCAACACATGGCCACTGGATAGTGATGAAGAATGGGAGCCATGGCTGAATTTATCTTTTTTTCTCCCTCACCAGCCCAAGGGACACTGAGCTAATTCTACCTTCCCTCCTTCCATCACTGCTCCAACTGAGGTTTAGCACAGACCAGGAATCAAATCTGGGAGCATCACCTCCTACCTGGCTCACTTCCCATACCATAAGGTGCATTCACCTACTGAGCTATGCCATGACTTTTATCGCTCTAAACACCTTCAGCCAAGTAGGAGGGAAATGGCACAAAAGGAGCTTTGATCTCTTGGGTTTCTGGTTGCTAAATGAATAATGATTTGTTGAGGGCTTCATAGCTGTAAAGATTGGATGGGGTTGATGGTGGACACTGCTAAACCACCAAAGTAATGTTTAGTAAGTGTATGAATACACACAATTCTGGCCTAACCTGCTCTTACATTTTTGGATCTTTTACTCAGATACTTGCTCAGAACAAACACACCTGCCAGTAACCCTTTGTTCCCTGTGAATTGGAGTGTGTCTTTGTACGCTTGACATCTGGTAATGTAGTGAGCCCAGGGGTTGAACAGAAACCCTTCTTCCTGTATTTATCTTACTGGATATGTCACCAGCCTCCTCATGATCTCCTAGAGTTTGGAAAAGGGTAAAATAAACAGTCTATCAGCCCATGCCAACCTTTGAGGATTGTCCTGGAGTCTCCAGGAATTAAAGGTTAATCTACAGCAACTCAGAGGAAAAATCATAGGGACATTTATTGTGTTTTTTTTTCCATTTTCTGGACTTATCTACCTTATGCACTGCCAGCCTTTCTAGTACCTCCTCTTCATCTATTTTTATCTCATCTGGTAACCCGACAACCTCCTCATTTACCGTAGGTTTAACAAAGTCCTCTTCCTTGGTAAATACCAATGCAAAGTACTCATTTAGTACCTCAGCCATGCCTTCTGCCTCCACCAATAGATCTCCATTTTGGTCTCTAATCGGCCCCAACACTCATCTGACAACCCTTTTACTGTTAATATGCCTATACAAGACCTTTGGATTCCCTTTTATGTTACCACTATGCTATCGTTCCCCCTGATAATGTGTAATGAGACAGGATTAATTAATGATCTCATTGTAAAGCATCCTCTAGGGAAGAGTGATCATAGCATGATTGAATTTCAAATTCAGTTTGAGGGTGAGAAACTTGTGTCTGAAACTAGTGTCCTAAACTTAAGTAAAGGCAATTACAAAGGTATGAAGACAGAGTTGCCTAAAGTGGACTGGGAAAATAGATTAAAGGGTAAGACGGTAGATGAGCAGTGGCAGACATTTAAGGAGATATTTCATAACTCTCAGCAAAGGTTTATTCCAGTGAAAAAGAAAGACTGTACAAGAAGGGTGAACCATCCATGGCTAACTAAGGAAGTTAAGGATGGTATCAAATTGAAGGAAAAGGCATACAATGTTGCAAAGATTAGTGGTAGGCCAGAGGATTGGGAAATTTTTAGAAACCAGCAAAGGATGACTAAAAAAATAATAAAGAGGGAGAAGATAGATTATGAGAGTAAACTAGCTAAAAATATAAAAACAGACAGTAAGAGCGTCTACAGGTATATAAAAAGGAAGAGAGTAGCTAAAGTAAACGTTGGTCCCTTAGAGGATGAGACTGGGGAATTAATAATGGGAAACAGGGAAATGGCAGAGACTTTGAACAAATATTTTGTATCAGTCTTCACGGTAGAAGACACTAAAAGCATTCCATTAATAATTGATAATCAAGGGGCTATAGGGAGGGAGGAACTTAAAACAATCACTATCACTGGAGAAAAAGTACTAGGAAAACAAATGGGACTAAAGGCTGACCAGTCCCCTGGACCTGATGGCCTGCATCCTAGGGTTTTAAAAGAAGTGGCTGCAGAGATAGTGGATGTGTTGGTTGTAATCTACCAAAATTCCCCGGATTCTGGAGAGGTCTCAGAGGATTGGAAAACTGCAAATGTAACTCCCCTATTCAAGAAAGGAGGGAGACAGAAAGCAAGAAACTATAGGCCAGTTAGCCTAACATCTGTCATTGGGAAAATGCTGGAATCCATTATTAAGGAAGTAATAGCAGGACATTTACAAAATCATAATACAATCAAGCAGAATCAACATGGTTTTATGAAAGGGAAATCGTGTTTGAGAAATTTACTAGTTCTTTGAGGATGTAACGAGCAGGATGGATAAAGGGGAACCAGTAGATGTAGTGTATTTGGATTTCCAGAAGGCATTTGACAAGATGCCACATAAAAGGTTACTACACAAGATAAGAGCTCACGGTGTTAGGGTTAATATATTAGACAGGATAGAGGATTGGCTAACTGACATAAAACAGATAGTCGGAATAAATGGGTCATTTTCAGGTTGGCAAACTAACTAGTGGGGTGCCACAGAGATCAGTGCTGGGGCCTCAACTATTTACAATCTATATTAATGACTTGGATGAAGGGACCGAGTGCACTGTTGCCAAATTTGCGGATGATACAAAGATAGGTGGGAAAGCAAGTTGTGAGGAGTACACAAAGAGTCTGCAAAGGGATATAGATAGGTTAAGTGAGTAGGCAAAAATTTGGCAGATGGAGTATAATGTGGGAAAATGTGAGGTTATCCACTTTGGTAGGAAGAATAAAAAAGTGAAATATTATTTGAATGGAGAGAGACTACAGAATGCTGCGGTACAGAGGGATCTGGGTGTCCTCGTACATGAAACACAAAAGGTTAGCATGCAGGTACAGCAAGTAATTAGGAAGGCAAATGGAATATTGGCCTTTATTGCAAGGGGGATGGAGTATAAAAGTAGGGAAGTCTTGCTACAACTGTACACGGCGTTGATGAGACCACACCTGGAAGACTGCATACAGTTTTGGTCTCCTTATTTAAGGAAGGATATACTTGCATTGGAGGCAGTTCAGAGAAGGTTCACTAGGTTGATTCCTGAGTTGAAGGGGTTGTCTTATGAGGAAAGGTTGAGCAGGTTGGGCCTATACTCATTGGAGTTTAGAAGAATGAGAGGTGATCTTATTGAAACATATAAGATTCTGAGGAGGCTTGACAGGGTGGATGCAGGGAGGATGTTTCCCCTCGTGGGGGAATCTAGAACTAGGGGGCATAGTTTCAGAATAAGGGGTCGCCCATTTAAAACAGAGATGAGGAGGAATTTCTTCTCTCAGAGGGTCGTGAATCTTTGGAATTCTCTACCCCAGAGCGCTGTGAAAGCTGAGTCATTGAATATATTCAAGGCGGAGATAGACAGATTTTTGAAAAACAAGGGAATCAAGGATTATGGGGAGCGGGCAGGAAAGTGGAGTTGAGGCCAAGATCAGATCAGCCATGATCTTATTGAATGGCGGAGCAGGCTCGAGGGGCCGACTGGCCTACTCCTGCTCCTATTTCTTTTGTTCTTACGTCTCTAGCCACACATTAACCTGCCATATCCTCCTATTTCTATTCTCGCTAGCGCGTGGCACTGGAAGTAATCCAGCGATTACTACCTTTGAGGTCCTGCTTTTTAACTTGATCCCTAGCTCTTTAAACTCTGACTGCAGGACCTCAACCCCCCATCCTCCCTATGTCGTTGGTTCGGACATGGACCATGACTTCTGGCTCTTCCTCTTCCCCCCGCAGAATGTTCTTCACCCTCTTCATGATGTCCCTTACCCTGGCACCAGGGAGGCAACATACCATATGGGACTCATGTCGGCAGTAGCAGAACTGCCCGTCTGTCCCCCTGACTATCGAATCCCCAATTACTACTGCATTCCTACACTTTGCTATACCCCCCAGTGCAGTCCTTTGCCTCATGGTTCCAGGCTTGGGACTGTACTCCTTCAGGGTGTCATCACCCTCAATGCTGAATACCGGATTGAAAGTGCCACACACTCGGAGGGTTCCTACACTGCCTGCCTCTTCCTACCCTTCCGGGTGGCCACCCACTTGCTATTCTGAACTCTATCTGGCTGTGGGGTGACCACCTCCTGGAACCCGCGATCCAGGAAACATTCAGCTACCCATATGCCCTGCAGTGAATCCAGCTGCCCCTCAAGCTCAGAAACCCTCAGCGTGAGTTCGAAAACTTGTATTTTATCAACATCTCTGTTTGTAGCAAACCCCTGTGAGACAGAAGAAAAGACCAGAATTAAACGAAAGTTAATGAAAGAAGAACAAAGGAATGGAAAAAAAGATCAGATTGGTAAAATAACATTGAGGGGGGATTTGTAGCAGGTTGTTGATGAAAATGCAGAGAGTAACCAGCAGATGGTACTGTAGCCAACTTGTTCAGGGGACGCCATTCCCCTGCTCCAGAAAACAGATTATCAGAGAAACTTTTTCCTAATGTTGATTAATATATGACAGGACGATGTGAGTTGTGTCATGAAAAGCACGCCATGCAAGATACCATGGCCTTGAAATTACACTGTGCGAATTTTAGCCTGTGGAGAATTGATGTATTCCTGTGAAATTCTCCTTCTGTCAGTACATGACACTAGTTTCTGTATTTATTAATGAGCCATTGGCAATGGGAGCATGCTTCAGAGTCTGGGCGGTGCCTTAAGGGTTAGACAGATAGGGTTTCAACCATCTGGATCAGTGTCATGTGGAAAATTCAGCTGGATTACAAAATCCCACAGAAAAACTAAAGGAAAGGGTAAGTGAAGTAACAGAGGAATGAGGAGAAGCCACTGTTTTTTAAGCATTCCAATGCAACATGTAAAGAGATTGGATTCTGAGGTCAGGAAACAGCTGTTCTTGTTTCTAGGCCTGTGCGTTATACTACAGCAGCCCTGTTACCACTCGCAGATGGTAAGGCCACACAAACAACAACAACTTGCATTTATATAGCGCCTTTAGCGTAGGTGCTTCACAGGAGCGTTATCAAACAATTGAATTTGAAAATCACAATGAGAATTTTAACATTGTGGCGTTGCCAGACTGAGGGCCAATATAAGTCAGTAAGCACAGGCATACAAACGACAGGTACAAAATCCTGGGGTGCGCCACTTTTAGAAGGGTGAACTACAAACTCATTATCATTACTCCGGCTAACATTCAAACTGGTGGGACAGATTAGTTAAATACACAACGTACCTGTTTGATGTTGGTGATATCAGTGGATATTCACTGTTTCAGCAAAGGCATTATCCCATTTAGAATAAATGAGTTAGCACCCGTGTTAAAACAGCAGATGGAAGAATGTTTTTTAAAATTCGTTTATGGAATGTGGGTGTCGTTGGCAAGGCCAGCATTTATTGCCCATCCCTAATTGCCCTCGAAAAGGTGGTGGTGAGCCGCTGCCTTGAACCGCTGCAGTCCTTGTGGTGAAGGTACTCCCACAGTGCTGTTAGGGAGGGAGTTCCAGGATTTTGACCCAGCGGCGATGAAGGATCGGCGATATATTTCCAAGTCAGGATGGTGTGTGATTTGGAGGGGAACTTGTAGGTGGTGGTGTTCCCATGCACCTGCTGCCCTTGTCCTTCTAGGTGGTAAAGCTCGCGGGTTTGGGAGGTGCTACTGAAGAAGCCTTGGCGAGTTGCTGCAGTGCATTTTGTAGATGGTACACACTGCAGCCACGGTACGCCGGTGGCGGAGGGAGTGAATGTTTAAGGTGGTGGATGGGGCGCCAGTCAAGCGGGCTGCTTTGTCTTGGATGGTGTCGAACTTCTTGAGTGTTGTTGGAGCTGCACTCATCCAGGCAAGTGGAGAGTATTCCATCACACTCCTTACTTGTGCCTTTTAGATGGTGGAAAGGCTTTGGGGAGTCAGGAGGTGAGACACTCGCCGCGGAGTACCCAGCCTCTGACCTGCTCTTGTTGCCACAGTATTTATGTGGCTGGTCCAGTTAAGTTTCTGGTCAATGGTGACCCCCCAGGATATTGATGGTGGGGGATTCGGCGATAGTAATGCCGTTGAATGTCAAGGGGCGCTGGTTAGACACTCGCTTGTTGGAGATAGTCATTGCCAGACACTTGCATGGCGCGAATGTTACCTGCCACTTATCAGCCCAAGCCTGAATGTCGTCCAGGTCTTGCTGCATGTGGGCATGGACTGCTTCATTATCTGAGGAGTTGCGAATGGCACTGAACAAATGTGCTCATCAACTTGATGAGCACAAAGATTTAGCCCCTGCAAAAAAAAATATGATTGAGTTATTTATGTAATCATACTATCCCTTGAACATTGTGAAAAAAGCAGGGATCTCTTTGAATGCACTCTGACTGAATGTAAACTAAATTTAATTAATGACTAGACCCAATGGAGTTTCTGCGGAAATTGGCTTAACTGATATATTCTCGCTTGTGCCAACATAGAGAAGAATGAAGATTAAGCACATAACAATGCAGGCGCAATGGGCTGATGTCAATGTGAGATAATGATAGTCACCCATTATCATAGAATGATACAGCACAGAAGGAGGCCATTCGGCCCATCATGTCTGTGCTGGCTCTTTGGTAGAGCTATCCAATTAATCCCACTCCCCTGCCCTGTAAAATTTTGTCCCTTCAAGTATTTATCCAATTCCCTTTTGAATGTTACTATTGAATCTGCTTCCACCGCCCTTTCAGGCCGTGCGTTCCCGATCACAACAACTCACTGTGTCAAAAAATGTTTCCTCCTGTCGCCTCTGGTTCTTTTGCCAATCGCCTTAAATCTGTGTCCTCTGGTTACCGGCCCTCCTGCCATTGGGAACAGTTTCTCCTTATTTACTCTATCAAAACCATTCATGATTTTGAACACCTCTATCAAACCTCCTGTTAACCGTCTCTGCTCTAAGGAGAACAACCCCAGCTTCTCCAGTCTCTTCACATAACTGAAGCCCCTCATCCCTGGTACCATTCTAGTAAATCTCTTCTGCACCCTCTCCAAGGCCTTGACGTCCCTTCTAAAGTACAGTGCCCAGAATTGGCCACAATACTCTAGCTGGGGTCTAACCAGTGTTTTATAAAGGTTTAGCATAACTTCCTTGCTTTTGTACTCTATTCCTCTATTACTAAAGCCAAGGATCCCATATGTTGTTTTAACACCCTTCTCAACTTGTCCTGCCACCTTTAACAATTTGTGTACATACACCTCCAGCTCTCTCTGTCCCTGCACCCCCTTTAAAATTGTACCATTTAGTTCATATTGCCTCTCCTCGTTCTTCCTATCAAAATGTATCACTTCACATTTTACACGTGTATTCAATGGCGCTTTTGGCTCACAAAGATCTGCTTAGTATATTGATTACTAATAAGATACATACTAAACAACAAAATACATAATTTATAGATAGCCTCACAGATGTGGCCAGACAAGACTAGGACATTCTCTATAGTCAACAAGGGTTAAAAAATGCCTTTGGTCAACCAATCAAAGATAACTCAATCTCTCGGTTTGATAGGCTTAAGATCAAAAAAATCTTGAACCTGACACTGACGTTGCTATTTACATGGAGTCATAGCTTACCAAAGAGTTGTGTTAATATGGTTGTTGATTAACTCAGGTGTTTTAATGGGTTGTTACTGGAATTTGTCACTGATGGAATAATGTCCTCGCATTGTTTTGTAGTCACCAGGGCCAGGGAATTATTGGCAAATGGTGAAAACTATTCAGTGAGGATGTGTCAATAAAATTAAAATAACGAAAAACACAGTGTTGAATTTAGTGTTAGCCCGTGGCTCAGTGGGTAGCACTATTGCCTCTGAGGCAGAAGGTTGTGGGTTCAAGTCCCACTTCAAAGACTTAAGCACAAAAATCTAGGCTGACACTCCAGTGCAGTGCTGAGGGAGTGCTGCACTGTCGGAGGTGCTGTCTTCCAGATGAAATGTTAAACCAAGGTTGATGTAAAAGATCCCAGGCACTATTAGAAAAAGAGCAGGGGAGTCCTGGCCAACATTTATCCCTCAACCAACATCACTAAAGAACAGATTATTTGGTCATTATCACATTGCTGTGTGTGGGATCTTGCGGTGCGCAAATTGGCTGTCCCGTTTCACTATATTTCAGCAGTGACTACACTTCAAAAGTATTTAATTGTCTGTAATGCACTTTGGGATGTGCTGAGGTTGTGTAAGGTGCTGTATAAATGCAAGTCTTCCTTTCTTTGAATTTGTGGCAGGCATTAATTAGATTTTCTGGCTTCACCTCTACCTTAGATGTTAGAAAGTTCCAAAATTGATCGATCAACTTGAAATTGGTTAGCAAACATAGGCGTTTCTCCTGATGATCCAAAACTGAGTGACATAAGGCAAATGCACTTTTTTTAATTTGTCTATATTTATTCTATTAGTTTCATGTAAGTAGGATCATTTTTTTTTCTCTACTTTTTCACTGCTCTCAACTTTTGAAGACTTGCAACTCATCCGTACCCTGGCAACTAGTTTCTTGTCTCTCTTTTTAATATTTATTATTTGGTCTCGGGACAAGGTCACATTTGCCCATCATTTGTTACCCTGAGAGGATGGTGGTGGGCCTTCTTCTTGAACTGCTGTCATCATTCTGCACACAGTGCTTCCCACAGTGGTATAAGGTAGAAAATTTCAGGATATTGACCTAGCAGTGATGAAGGAACAGCGATATATGTCCAAGTCAGGACAGTGTGTGAGTTGGAGTGGAATTTGGAGGTGATGATGTTCCTATAATATTACTGACCTCATCCTTCTAAGGAGTAGAGGTCAAGGGGTGGGAGTTGCCATTGAAGTAAGCTTGCTGAGCTGCTGCAGTGCATCCTGCAGATAGTACATACCCAACATGCAGTCCCACTCCTGACCTGATGATGGATGGAAGGTCACTGATGAAACAGCTGAAAATAGTTGAGAAACTCCTGCAGTGATATTCTTTGACTCTGATGATTGGCCTCCAGTGACCACAACCATCTGCCTTTGGTTTTCCCTTTGATGTTGAGGGCAATTACTCTCACCTCTGGCTTACACCAAAGGTGTATTTTATTCTACCATAGAGTTTGATTTATGTGGGTAAAGTTTTCCAACCAGTTCATTTTTTTAAGTGCCACCAGTAAAGTGATGAGTAACCTTGCACCATTACCAACCAGCACCATTGCCAACCAATACCATCACCAACCAGCACCATCACCAACCAGCACCATTACCAATCAGCAACATTACCAACCAATACCATTACCAACCAGCACCTTTACCAACCAGCACCTTTACCAACCAACACCTTTACCAACCAGCACCATTACCAACCAATACCATTACCAACCAGCACCATTACCAACCAATACCATTACCAACCAGCACCTTTTCCAACCAGCACCATTACCAACCATTACCATTACCAACCAGCACCTTTACCAGCCAGTATCATTACCAACCAGCAACATTGCCAACCAGCAACATTGCCAGTTTTGTTTTGAGCAGGATAGAGAACTATTACCAACCAGCACCATTACCAACCAATACCATTACCAACCAGCACCATTACCAATCAGCACCATTACCAACCAGCACCATTACCAACCAATACCATTACCAACCAGCACCATTACCAATCAGCACCATTACCAACCAGCACCATTACCAACCAATACCATTACCAACCAGCACCTTTACCAACCAATACAATTACCAACCAGCACCTTTACCAACCAATACAATTACCAACCAGCACCTTTACCAACCAATACAATTACCAACCAGCACCTTTACCAACCAATACAATTACCAACCAGCACCTTTACCAACCAATACAATTACCAACCAGCACCTTTACCAACAATAACATTTACCAACCAGCACCTTTACCAACCAATACAATTACCAACCAGCACCTTTACCAACCAATACAATTACCAACCAGCACCTTTACCAACCAATACAATTACCAACCAGCACCTTTACCAACCAGCACCATTACCAACCAGCACCTTTACCAACCAGCACCATTACCAACCAGCACCATTACCAACCAGCACCATTACCAACCCATACCATTACCAACCAGCACCATTACCAACCAGCACCATTACCAATCAGCACCATTACCAACCCATACCATTACCAACCAGCACCATTACCAACCAATACAATTACCAACCAGCACCATTACCAACCAATACAATTACCAACCAGCACCTTTACCAACCCATACCATTACCAACCAGCACCTTTACCAACCAATACAATTACCAACCAGCACCTTTACCAACCCATACCATTACCAACCAGCACCTTTACCAACCAGCACCATTACCAACCAATACAATTACCAACCAGCACCTTTACCAACCAATACAATTACCAACCAGCACCATTACCAACCAATACAATTACCAACCAGCACCTTTACCAACCCATACCATTACCAACCAGCACCTTTACCAACCAGCACCATTACCAACCAATACAATTACCAACAAGCACCTTTACCAACCAATACAATTACCAACCAGCACCATTACCAACCAATACAATTACCAACCAGCACCTTTACCAACCAATACAATTACCAACCAGCACCTTTACCAACCAGCACCTTTACCAACCAGCACCATTACCAACCCATACCATTACCAACCAGCACCATTACCAACCAATACAATTACCAACCAGCACCTTTACCAACCAATACAATTACCAACCAGCACCATTACCAACCAGCACCATTACCAGCCAATACAATTACCAACCAGCACCTTTACCAACCAGCACCATTACCAACCAGCACCTTTACCAACCAATACAATTACCAACCAGCACCTTTACCAACCAATACAATTACCAACCAGCACCTTTACCAACCAATAACAATTACCAACCAGCACCTTTACCAACCAGCACCTTTACCAACCAGCACCATTACCAACCAGTACCATTACCAACCAGCACCTTTACCAACCAATACCATTACCAACCAGCACTTTTACCAACCAGCACCATTACCAACCAGCACCTTTACCAACCAGCACCTTTACCAACCAGCACCATTACCAACCAGCACCTTTACCAACCAGCACCTTTACCAACCAATACAATTACCAACCAGCACCTTTACCAACCAGCACCTTTACCAACCAGCACCTTTACCAACCAATACAATTACCAACCAGCACCTTTACCAACCAGCACCTTTACCAACCAGCACCTTTAACAACCAGCACCATTACCAACCAGCACCTTTACCAGCCAATACAGTTACCAACCAGCACCTTTACCAACCAGCACCTTTACCAACCCGCACCTTTACCAACCAATACCATTACCAACCAGCACCATTACCAACCAGCACCTTTACCAACCAGCAGCTTTACCAACCAATACAATTACCAACCAGCACCATTACCAGCCAGCACCATTACCAGCCAGCACCATTACCAACCAGCACCTTTACCAACCAGCACCTTTACCAACCAGCACCATTACCAACCAGCACCATTACCAACCAGCAACATTGCCAGTTTTGTTTTGAGCAGGATAGAGAACTATTACCAACCAGCACCATTACCAACCAGCACCATTACCAATCAGCACCATTACCAACCACAAACTCTTACCCTCCAGTGAACACAATACCTCAATGACCATGTCAAGGTTCTTTTTCTTCTACCATCATGAATCAGAACACTTCTTTTTGTTGGGTTGTGTTTACTTAGCAGTGTATTGATAAACCTTTGTTTCAATATTATAGGTTTTTGTGTAGTTGTTGATAAAAGTTGTTTTTTGTTAGATTTTGGAGTCAAGACTCAAGCTTCTCAGGGCAGCTAAAAAAAAACTTTATAAAGATTTATTCAGTGTCAAATATCTTTTTCTGACGCACAGCTTAAAAAAACACACACAAAACAGCCTGACTCAGAAAGCTGGATCCTGAAATTCCAACTGACATTCCCAAGAAACCAAAGTTTGGTAGTTACCATACCTTTCACAATCAAGAGCGAGAGGGAATCACCCAAAACTGCACGGTGCAAACTAAGAAAGTAGCCAATTCCAGACCATTCAAGTGTCTATCCTTGTTCAGTGACGTTGCTCACGTATCTGTAGTAGGTAGCTGCCCTCAAGATGCACACTTCATTCTGTTCAAACCCATTAAACTGATCCTTTCACAATTCTAGTCCAAATGGACTTTGGTGCCAGGAGCCATGTGAACTTTCCAAACAGACATCACAGAGAGTTGAGTTCAAGATAGTCCATGCTTCTGGCAACCAGATTGCTTCTTCCAAATGCTCAACTCCAATCTGTATATATTCAATACACTTACTTTTGTGTTTTCACCAGTAGCTATGAAGGTTATCATTTGTTTTCAAGGACACTGCCGCCATTGCAGGACCGTAGGAATTTTTATGGCTCAAAGAGTACTTGTGGAGTGCTTTTCACTGATGGCTACTAATTTACTCTTTTATGCATGACTTACCTCTCAAATCACAGTGTTTTTGTTAAGGTCTGTGAACACCAGCCTAGCATTCTTAGACTAGGATTTCTGATTAACTAGCCCCGACATTCACTCAGGTAAAACTATTACAGAGAAGCCACTTTATAACTAACAAATGCTTTGATGTTATTCTGATTGAGAGTAACCATTGATGTTATGAATTCCTTTTTCAATCAGAGCTCGCCTGCAAAGCTGCTTCAGTTGTTTTCACCGTTGGGACACCAGGTGCCTTTTGTCCTAAAGACTCTGCGGTTTCCACTGACCACTGCTGCTGTATGCCTTTCTGTTTATGCAAAAACATTCAAACTGATCTCCAGATAGCAACCTCTTGGCCACCTTTTGATCAAAGCATTTTAGTCAAACAAGAACTGCCCTGGTGGATGAGCCCCATCAACGTATTCTGAAACATTCCTCTTTAACCTCCACCAACTGAGGTCACCTAACTCGTAGATGTATTCTTGGCCAGTTAGGGAGATCAGTTGAAGCATCACGTTGCCCAGGACACATTTTTAGAACAACACCAGGTAAACAGCCTGAAACCGCTCACTCTCCAGAAGGCTTTTTGGGAGTTTGGAAATACCCAGTAGGAAGAAAATGAAAAACACTGGGACCGTATATTACCTGAACACAGGTGGAAACCTGCATTGGACACCCATTTGCTTGTTGAGATTATAAAATTCTTTGCTGCTGCATCGGGAAGATCAACCGCCTGACTTGTCACCACAGGCAGACGAGGAAAGTTGCCATGGGTGGACATTCTATTCAGATTTCGCCCACCTTATATTCAATTGTGGAAATTCAGGAGCTGGTTGATGCCCCCTCATCTACATTTGTTTGTAATGGATGATCCATAATGTAGAAAAATGCATTTTCTTTGCCTTGCCCCTTCTCCCCTGCTTTCTTTTATAATGGCAAAGACCTAGTAGGAAAACAGAATTTATCTTTGTTTCACAATATCACCTGTCTCCGCCCCTGCATCAGCTCATCTGCTGCTGAAACCCTCATCCATGCTTTTGTCACCTCTAGACGCGACTATTCCAATGCTCTCCTGGCCGGCCTCCTATCTTCCACCCTCTGTAAACTTGAGCTCATCCAAAACTCTGCTGCCCATATCTTAACTCGCACCAAGTATGACCTACATGGGCTCCCAGTCTAGCAAGGCCACTAATTTAAAATTCTCATCCTTGTGTTCAAATTCCTCCAGGTCCTTGGCCCTCCCTATCTCTGTAACCTCCTCCAGCCCTACAACCCTCTGAGAACTCTGCATTCCTCCAACTCTGGCCTCTTGTGCATCCCACACTTCCTTCGTCCCACCATTGGTGGCCATTCCTTCAGCCATCTAGGCCTTGAGCTATGGAATTCCCTCCCTAAACCTCTCTGCCTCTCTGCCCTCCTTAAAACCTAGCTCTTTGACCAAGCTTTTGGTTACCTGTCCTAATATCTCCTTATGTGGCTCAGTGTCAATTTTTGTCTGATAATGCTCCTGTGACGTACCTTGGGATGTCTTACGACGTTAAAGGCAGTATATAAATGCACGGTGTTAGTTTTCTTCTTCATCTCTTCCACTGACGTGCCAGATATTTCCTACAATGGCAGGATGTTGAGGATATTCCAGTGAATTAGTTGCCTCTTTGGAGGTCTATGTTTTAGGGTAAATGTTTCTCAAACAAGTACGTCAACATTCTTCTTACTTTTTGTAGTTTATTCAGCAAAGCAGACTTACGATTCCAATTGCAACAGTCCTAAGCCCTAACAGTGTACAAATGCTCAATCCATTCGTGTGAATCCTCACTGTTTTACTGGAAGAAATAACTGGACAGATGATTCACGCACAGGTGTTAAGCTTTCATCCACTAATATCACTAACAGTCATTTCTAGGCTTTAGTGCACACTCAGACAGGTGCAACCTGCCCCTAGGGCTACCAATCCTCCAGGATTACCCTGGAGTCTCCAGGAATTGAAGATTAATCTCCAGGACACTGCTGGGAGCAACCCAGGAGAATAATCATAGGGGCGGTAAAAAATTGTGTTTTTTTTTTTCATTTTCTTTGAACACTTCTATTTATTGGTTATAAAAGTCTTGGAGATGGGGGAAAAAAGGCTGTTTGACTTAGAGTCAAGAATCATCCAATCATGTCTGCTAGCTTTCCAATTGCCGTGTGAAGCCGGTGTGTCAAGACATGTTGGTTGACCAATGGCGGGAGCGTGGGGGCAGGTTATTTGGATGCAGGAGGTCATGTGATGAAACCTCCAGGAATATATCCAACCAAAGTTGGCAATCCTACCTGCCCCTCATGTTATCACATATCCTCATTATCTTTAAACTTAATTCACTAAGGTGTCATAAGGTCATAAATGCTGCATTTCATATGGTCATAAGTGTCTGGAAGCATCCTTGCTGGTTCATCTCCAGGACCTTCAAGGGTACTCTTCCACTCTGTTTCCCAACTGCAGTGTTTTCTCAGTTAATCCATTTGTCTTTCAAGATTCTTGCCTTTTACAATCTGAAGTTCTTTGCTTGGAATACTACCTTTCTGCTGGCCCTTGTCTTTAAAACAGACAAGGAGTTTGCGAAGTTCAAGCTTTGCTAAATGACTGCAAGATCCTAAGAGATGCAAGTTATCCTAGGTCCAAATTTCTCCTTTTTGCCTCAATCAATCAATCAAGCCCTTTATCATCAGTCATTTTACCATGAATAATTGACCAAGAATTTGACTATATTCCTGCTGATGCATCTGTGCCGACATTGACTTCATTAAGATAAACCAACCCTTTCTTTGCCCCATATAAATAAGTAGAGCTATGTGATGTCTAATGTCTGAACAAACGCTCCCAGCTTGATAGTGCAATATATTACCACATGCTACGAACCAGCTGGCAGACATTCTTCTATTCAGGTTCAAGGTCACTACTAATGGCCAACGCATCCATTGTTTTACCTTTCCTTTCCATTTGAAGTATGTAAGGAAGTAATCTGACCAACCATTCATGCATTTCTAAGCTGTTCCTTCTGGATCTAGATGTTCAGTGATCCCTGAATAGAGTCATTTAACCTTCTTCTGCTTCTTTTGATGCATAATTTCAATTTCTTACGTATATTTTTATGCATCAACATTTCATTGCTTTTCATGGTGATTTGGTTTCCTTGTTGACTGTCCTAGTAGGTCTAGTTTTTGATAGTTGACCAACTGTACATGTATGAAGGACTCAGGCGTGCGACAGCTTTTGTTATCTAAAGGAAGGCTCTCTACGTGCAGCCTCTACCCTTCCAATCCATCTCATCGGGAAATTCGGGACTGGAAGAATGGTGCCTCAGCTTGGGAGTGATTGCTTCAAGAAGTCTTTCCAACAATCTGGCCGTGTGCGGGCTGAGCCCAACCTATTGGCGTGTGCAGGATTCTCCTTTACAGGCAAGTCACTTACCTTTATTTGGTGCTCTGATCCTGAGTGAACTCGGCACTCCAAAGAACATTCACAAAAGCATTTTTTTAAATTGAAATACAATCTCATTCTAAAACATCAATTTATTGTGTTCTGATTTAATGCAGAGATGTTCTGTGCTTGACAACTAGTATCAGTGTGCTCTGATACCACTTCTAAACCTGGACAGCTTTGCAAGTGAAGAAATGCAAAATATTGCAATAGCATTGGGCAAGGACATCATAAAGGGCAGCAATAGTGCAAGGACATCATAAAGGGCAGCAATAGTGCAAGGACAACATAAAGGACAACAATAGTGCAAGGACAACATAAAGGACAGCAATAGTGCAAGGACAACATAAAGGACAGCAATAGTGTGAGGACAACATAAAGGACAGCAATAGTGTGAGGACAACATAAAGGACAGCAATAGTGCAAGGACAACATAAAGGACAGCAATAGTGCGAGGACAACATAAAGGACAGTAATAGCGCGAGGACAACATAAAGGACAGCAATAGTGCGAGGACAACATAAATCAGTAATCATGGGGGACTTTAATCTTCGTTTTGATTGGCCAAACCAAATTTGCAGTAATAACGTGGACGAGTTCATGGAATGTATACAAGTTAACTTTCTAGATTAATATGTCGAGGAACCAACTAGGGAACAGGCTATTTTAGATCTAGTATTGTGCATGAGAAAGGGTTAATTAATAACCTTGTAGTAAAGGAACCTCTGGAGAAGAGTGATTATAATATGATACAATTTTATATTGTGTTTGAGACTGATTTAGTTAAGTCCAAAACTAGGGTATTAAATCTGAACAAAGCAAACTACGTAGGTATGAGTGGCGAGTTGGCTAAGGTAGTTTGGGAAGCTAGATTAAAAGATATGATGGTAGATAAACAATGGCAAACATTTAAAGAATTAATTCATAATTTGCAACAAATATACATTCTCCTAAGTAATAAAACCCCCACGGGATTAATAGTGGCTAACAAGAGAAGTTAAAGATAATATTAGATTAAAGGAAGAGGTTTATAATGTTGCCAAAAAGAGGTTAATGTTGCCTGAGGATTAGGAGGATTTTAGAATTAAGCAAAGGATGATCAAGAAATTGATAAAGAAAGAGAAAAGAGATTATGAGAGTAAACTAGCAAGAGACACAGGCCGGAATTTTCTGGGGTGGTAGCAGGCGCGATCAGTGGTGGGTCGGGTGGGAAAGTTGTTATTTTTGATAGCGGGTCAGGTACCCGCTGTCATCCCGCCCCCACGCGCCTTTCCCCCAGGCGCATCTGTCCTCGCGGAGCCAACCTGACCAGCAGCGGCGGGCCACCCAATTGAGATGATTAACAGCTAGTTGTCAGACCCTTAACAGGCTTTTTTAACTTACTTTTTAAATTTAACTGCACGGCCACGGCAACCATGCTGCTCGGGAAGTATGTCTGTCAACCTGAGGTAGGAGTTCCATGGCCATTGCTCTAGCTGATTACTTGACAGCATCAAATGTACAGTAAAAGCTCCCAACTGACAGATGATCACTTTCCTCAGGCAGAAGCTGTAGCTCAGTCCATTTCCAGCACAGATTCTGCAGGCTGCAAGTGTTTCCAGCAAAGTCTCCATCCAGTCTCACCTCATTGGAAGAACTCTCTCACCATTGACAGAATTCTTCTGTCATCTGTACTTCACCTGCCATCTAATCCATCAACATGGGTGCCCTTGAAACTATCTCACCATGGTCCTCAGAATCCCACCACGATCAGCCCCAATGCCAGCAGCACCAGGCACACCAACAGCACCAACAACACCAACCTTCTCCACAATCACCTGATGCTGCACAGGACAGAGGGCATCAGCACCCGACCACATTGCTGCCCAGGACACCAGGGATGGCCTCATCATGGCCAGATTTAGTTAACTTTACACTGTACACCCACATGGCTGCCACATGATGCGTCAGGTTGGCACTACCCCACACCAACACCATAAAGCATCCCTACAATGCCCAAGTCATTCCTTTCACACTCATCACCATTGTGGGGGGGGGGCACCGTTATGTCTCACCATTCATTGCAACTCACTAAACCACTTCCAAAGGTGCACACAAATTTGTCCAAGACCGGAAAGTGTTGAAAATAAAGATTTTTATGTTTAACACCACATTAACAGAAACTTTACATAAACATTGGATAAAACACCCAAGTGTATGTTGTTAGTTTTTCTTTATTTGTTCTTCCTCTTCCACCCATCGGAAGGGAAGAGGACCTCCCTGCGTGCTCTGACTCCCTCCATAAGCATATGGAGGGAGTCATCGGAGAACCTGGGTGCAGCCCTCTGCCTTTGTGCAGTCATTGTCAGTGTTTGCAGCACTCAATGCTGTAGTACACTGACAGCACTATGTTAGATTAAACTTCAAATCTAATGTGTCCATGGTTCCTTTAAAGATCCCCGCTGAAAACACGTCATGAATGATGTCACCAGACCCGCTCAATTTAATCGGGCCGGGTAACGTGCTGGGTGGGCTTAATAGGCCCTATTAACGTAAGTTTGTTTTCAGCAGCTGGATGGAGCTAGCAGCGGGGTCACGACCCGCCATGGCCACTGCCCGCACCGGACCTGCTGGGGTAGGTAATATTCCGGCCACAAAAACAAATTGTAAAAGCTTCTATATATATGAAAAAAGGAAGAGATTAGCAAAAGTAAACATGGGTCCTTTAGAGGCAGAAACAGGAGAAATTATAATGGGGTATAAAGAAATGGCAGAAAGACTAAACAAGTACTTTGTATCTGTCTTCACAGTAGAAGACACAAACAACATTCCAGAAATTGTGGGGAATCAAGGGTCTAGCAAGAATGAGGAACATAAAGAAATTAGTATTAATAAAGAAACTGTACTGGAGAAATTAATGGGACTAAAAGTCAACAAATCCCCTGGACCTGATGGCCTACATCCTAAGGTTTTAAAAGAGGTAGCTACAGAGACAGTGGATGCATTGGTTTTGATCTTCCAGAATTCCCTAGATTCTAAGAACTGTCCCCATGGATTGGAAGGTAGCAAATGTAACCCCGCTATTCAAGAAAGGAGGGAGAGAGAAAACAGGGAACTACAGACCAGTTAGCCTGACATCAGTAGTAGGGAAAATGCTAGAATCTATTATTAAGGACATGGTAACAGGGCACTTAGAAAATCATAATATGATTGGGCAGAGTCAACACAGATTTATGAAAGGGAAATCATGTTTGACAAATCTGTTAGAGCTTTTTGAGGTTGTAGCTAGCAGGGTAGATAAGGGGAAACCAGTGGATGTAGTGTATTTGAATTTTCAAAAAGCATTCGATAAGGAGCCACACAAGAGGTTATTACACAAAATTAGGGCTCATGGGATTGGGAGTAATATATTAGCATGGATTGAGGATTGGTTAACGGACAGAAAACAGAGAGTAGGAATAAATGGGTAATTTTCGGATTGGCAGGCTGTAACTAGTGGGGTACCGCAAGGATCAGTGCTTGGGCCTCAGCTATTCACAATCTATATCAATGACCTAGATGAGGGCACCAAGTGTAATGTATCCAAGTTTGATGACGATACAAAGTTAGGTGGGAAAGTAAGCTCTGAGGAGCACACAAAGAGCCATAGGGGGAAAATTTCAGTTGGTTTACGCCTCCCGTTAGCGCCTTAAGAGGGCGCTAATGGGGCGCAAAGCGACTAGCGCCCGGGCACGGCGATGTTTGCGCCGCTCGCGGATTTGACCAGACATTTTGCGGCGGCGGCGCTAAACATTACTGCCACGATCTCCTGCGCCCGCAGATCGTGACATCAGTTGAGCGTGCAATGCCCCGGTAGCGCCCCGGACCGGATATTGAGTGGCGCCCCCTGCCTTACTGCCGGCCGTTAGCAACAACAGATTGAGGGGAGCGTTTTGCAGTCGGGAAGGGACTGGGGGAGTGCTATTTAAAGGCGAATGCTTCCTGCCTTTTTTTGTCGGCGACATTTTTGCACCACGCATTCTGAGAGAGAGAGAGAGACTTCTGGAGAGATTCAACGCTGTGTGAAGGAGTTTTGGGTACTGAGCAGCACTTTGCAGGTTCATTTTGATTTGATCTTCCTTGCATCGATTTAGAAGAGACTTGGGGGCTGCACTATGAGCTCTTTCCCTGGGTCTCTCCATTGTTCTTTCCAGCAGATTTGATGTACAGGTCTCTCCAGGCCGAGATTCAAGGCTGCAATGAGCAGGGTGTGGATGGAGAGCAAGATCGACCCTCCCCTTTAAGAACTGGCCAGCGCCAGTGTGTCTGTGTTCCATTGCTGACCGACATCACGTGAGCTTCGCCAGCACTCTGAGGTAGCGCCTCGCTCCTCGGCGTTAGCACCTTAAGAGAGGTGTGTAGTGCCTGATTTAGCACTCCAATAACCTCCAGGGGCGATAGAAGCCAAGTTTGCAATTGGAGGCGATAATTAGCGCCAGGCGCTAAACATTGCGCCCCAAACGGGGAGATACCGAATTTCTCCCCCATAGAGTCATAACGGCACAGAAGGAGGCTGCAGAGAGATATTAGATAGGTTAAGTGAGTGGGCAAGAACATGGCAGATGGAGTGTAATGTGGAGAAGTGTGAAGTTATCCACTTTGGTAGGAAAAATAGAAATAGAGGGGATTGTCCTATGAGGAGAGATTGAGGAGACTAGGTCTATATTCTCTGGAGTTTAGAAGAATGAGAAGTGATCTCGTTGAAACATATAAAATTCTTAAAGGGCTTGACAGGGTAGATGCTGGGCGGATGTTTCCTCTGGCTGGGGAGTCTAGAACTAGGGGTCACAGTCTCAGAATAAGGGGTCGGCCATTTAGGACTGAGATGAGGAGAAATTTCTTCACTCAAATGGTTGTGAATCTTCAGAATTCTCTACCCCAGAGAGCTGTGGATGCTCAGTCATTGAGTATATTCAAAACAGAGATCGATAGATTTTTGGATATTAAGGGAATCAAGCGATCTGGGGATAGTGCAGGAAAGTGGAGTTGAGATCGAAGATCAGCCATGATCTTATTGAATGGCGGAGCAGGCTCGAGGGGCATATGGCCTACTCCTGCTCCTAATTCTTATGTTCTAAAGGACAGCAATAGTGCAAGGACAACATAAAGGGCAGCAATAGTGCAAGGACAACATAAAGGACAGCAATAGTGTAAGGACAACATAAAGGGCAGCAATAGTGTAAGGACAACATAAAGGGCAGCAATAGTGCAAGGACAACAAAAAGGACAGCAATAGTGTAAGGACAACATAAAGGGCAGCAATAGTGTAAGGACAACATAAAGGGCAGCAATAGTGCAAAGCGTGCATAAAGGGCAACAATAGTGCAAGGACAACATAAAGGGCAGCAATAGTGCGAGTACAACTATTATGTAGGGCCATGGCAGCTGATGACTCTGTCACTGATGGTGGCACAAGTCACAAAGATGTTGGAAAAGTCAAGTCTGGAGGTGTCAAAGTGATGGACAAAGGTCTCAGGGTTGAGGCAGGACAAGTGGACAGCCTTAGGATAGGTGCACAATGTTTTTTGAGGTGTTGGTGATGGACTGGATGTGTTGTTTGAAGCCCAGCTCAGTTTTGAGCAGCACACTGAGGTTGTGTACAACAAAGCTCCACCTGACTAGAGTTGCCAACCCTCCAGGATTGTCCTGCAATTTCCTGGGCACTGCTGCGAGAAACACAGGAGAAAAATCATTAGGGCATTAAAAAACGTGTTTTTTTCCATTTTCCTTGAACATTTTCATTTATTAGTTATAAAAATATTGGAAATGAGAAAAAGGCTGTTTGACCGGTTGGGGCGGTTGGACGTGAGAGGTTATGTGATGAAACCTCCAGGTAAATGTCCAACCAGAGTGTTTTTAAATTAACTCCCAGGATGTGGGCGGCATTTATTGCCCATCCCTAGTTGCCCTTGAGAAGGTGGTGGTGAGCCGTCGCCTTGCAGTCCGTGTGGTGAAGGTACTCCCACAGTGCTGTTAGGTTGGGAGTTCCAGGATAGTGACCCAGCGACGATGAAGGAACTATGTCCAAGTCAGGATGATGTATGACTTGGAGGGGAACTTGCAGGTGGTGGTGTTCCTAAGCACCTGCTGCCTTTATTCTTCTAGGTGGTAGAGGTTGTGGGTTTGATAAATTGCTGCAGTGCCTCCTATTGATGGTACACATTGCAGCCACAATGCGCCGGTGGTGGAGGGAGTTGGTAACCTTAAGCAACAGGGCAATGGAAAAAAGGGATGGAATCCGGAGGGTGGGGTTAGGGGATGGAGGGTGCAGTGTTTCTACTGGGAACCGAACAGAATAGCCTCAGTGTTTAACTGGGGGAGCTCTGCATCGTCCACAACCTGCTGTCAGATAGCAGTCAGATAACTCGATAGCAATCATGGACTGGTGGTAGAGCCGCGGTGAAGTTGGGTGCCAGTGAGAGGTGAAGCCACTGACATGCATATGGAAGTAGAACTTAGCATTCAATTCTGTATCTAAAGGTATCAATTGTTCTCAAAGACTTCAGTGTAGAAAATAAATGCTCCCCGAATGGTGGAAGGCTTCCAAACACGACGTGGTTAATTAGAGCAGATTCTCCCCAGCATTATAATGAACTAAAGCACCAGCACAGGCCTTTTATGGGAAAGGGAATGTTGTCTGGAAATAGTCTTGTTATCTGGTGGGAATGCAGTGGACTGAGAAACTCTTGATAAGATGTGACGGAGTTATGAGCTCGGCGGGTTTTTTCCATTACTGGGATTTGGTTTATAAATAGCTTCTCTTCCTATTAAGTGTGCAATTGAAATTCACTCGATGCTTCCGAGCTTGAAAGCTGAACCTGGGCAAAGAATCGGCATCAAGGAGACAAAAACATTGCTCCAAATCCGATTGCTGTTTATATATTTTTTTATTCATTCATGGGATGTGGGCGTCGCTGGCAAAGCCAGCATTTATTGCCCATCCCTAATTGCCCTTGAGAAGGTGGTGGTGAGCAGCCTTCTGGAACCGCTGCAGTCCGTGAGGGTGAAGGTACTCCCACAGTGCTGTTAGGTAGGGAGTTCCAGGATTTTGACCCAGTGACGATGAAGAAATGGCGATATAATTCCAACTCAGGATGGTGTGTGACTTGGAGGGGAACTTGGAGGTGTTGGTGTTCCCATGCGCCTGCTGCCCTTGTCCTTCTACGTGGTAGAGGTCGCGGGTTTGGGAGGTGCTGCCGAAGGAGCCTTGGCGAGTTGCTGCAGTGCATCTTGTAGATGGTACACACTGCAGCCACGATACACCGGTGGTGGAGGGAGTGAATGTTTAAAGTGGTGGATGGGGTGCCAATCAAATGGGCTGCTTTGTCCTGGATGGTGTCGAGCTTCTTGAGTGTTGTTGGAGCTGCACTCATCCAGGCAAGTGGAGAGTATTCCATCACACTCCTTACTTGTGCCTTGTAGATGGTGGAAAGGCTTTGGGGAGTCAGGAGGTGAGACACTTGTCGCAGAATACCCAGCCTCTGACCTGCTCTTGTTGCCACAGTATTTATGTGGCTGGTCCAGTTAAGTTTCTGGTCAATGGTGACTCCCAGAATATTGATGGTGGGGGATTCGGCGATGGTAATGCCGTTGAATGTCATGGGGAGGTGGTTAGACTCTCGCTTGTTGGAGACAGTCATTGCCTGGCACATCTGTGGCGCGAATGTTACCTGCCACTTATCAGCCCAAGCCTGAATGTCGTCCAGGTCTTGTTGCATGCTGGCATGGACTGCTTCATTATCTGAGGAGTTGAGAATGGCACTGAACACTGTGCTTTCATCAGCGAACATCCCCATTTTTGACCTTATGATGGAGGGAGGGTCATTGATGAAGCAGCTGAAGATGGTTGGGCCTAGGACACTGCCCTGAGGAACTCCTGCAGTGATCTCCTGGGGCTGTGATGATTGACCACCAACCACCACCATCTTCCTTTGTGCTAGGTATGACTCCAGCCAGTGGAAAGTTTTCCCCCCCGATTCCTATTAACTTCAGTTTTACTAGGGCTCCTTGATGCCACACTCGGTCAAATGCTGCCTTGATGTCAAGGGCAGTCACTCTCACCTCACCTCTGGAATTCAGCTCTTTTGTCCATGTTTGGACCAATGCTGTAATGAGGTCTGGAGCCGAGTGGTCCTGGCGGAATCCAAACTGGGCATCAGTGAGCAGGTTATTGGTGAGTAAGTGCCGCTTGATAACACTGTCGACGACATCTTCCATCACTTTGCTGATGATTGAGAGTAGACTGATGGGGCGGTAATTGGCCGGATTGGATTTGTCCTGCTTTTTGTGGACAGGACATACCTGAGCAGTTTTCCACATTGTCGGATAGATGCCAGTGTTGTAGCTGTACTGGAACTGCTTGGCTAGAGGCGCGGCTAGTTCTGGAGCACAAGTCTTCAGCATGATAGCCGGAATGTTGTCGGGGCCTGTAGCCTTTGCTGTATCCAGTGCGCTCCGCCGTTTCTTAATATCACGTGGAGTGAATTGAATTGGCTGAAGACTGGCTTCTGTGATGGTGGGTTCCTCAGGAGTAGGCCGATATGGATCATCCATGTGGTAACACTTTTCAGCTTCCTGTATGACATCACTTCCTGTAATCAGTCCAGGATAAATACTGGACTGATCAGTTAGCTCTGGAAGAGGCATAGGGTAAGACCTCTTTTGTATGCAGCACCGTTTTAAGTTGATTAAAGCTTACATTAAGTTTACCACGCGTAAGGCTCATTCTTACGACAATTTAATCAACTTTTGAAAAACTTCGCACTCAAACTTTTTGGACGAACTCGGAGCTAAGGATCCAGGGAATCACCCATCATGGAAAACATCCTTAAACCATCGCGTCTTGACTTGGACCCAAACACCCCAGCAGCCGGTAAGGTGTGGAAACACTGGTATCGCACGTTTGAGAATTTTCTTGAGTATTGCAAAGCTGATGATAACTCAAAGTTGCGGATACTCATCAACTGTGTCACCCCGAATGTATTTCAGTATGTGGAAGACTGGGACAGTTATGAGGAGGCAATTCAGACGCTTAAGAGACTATATACTAAGACACCGAATGAGGTCTATGCTAGACATCTACTAGCTACAGCCCAACAAGGGCCGGAGGAATCCATTGATAAATTCCTCCAAGAGCTTCGCAGGCTTAGTATGGACTGTAACTTTCGGGCAGCCTCAGCTGAGCTATACCGCGAAGAAATGATCCGTGATGCGTTCATCTGCGGGCTTGCCTCCCCATTTATACGCCAGCGTCTACTGGAAAGTAAGACACTTGAGCTGCAGAGAGCTTATGACCTGGCTTGCTCTCTAGATCTGGCAAAAAGAAATGCAGACCTTTTTACAGTGCCCAGACCTCGGTCTGCTGCCTTAACTACAGTCAGGCAATTTAAGAGGCCACAGGTGAACTCTATTAGGGAGGACTTTATCCCTGACGATCGATCTGATGACTTCACTGATGAAGAGGATGATGACCCCACTGTGGCAGCCTCTTGGCAATCTAAGAAATGCTTTTTTTGTGGTGATGAGTTTCACCCTCGGAGATTCTGCCCTGCTCGCAATGCGTTTTGCAGTCATTGCAACAAAAAGGGTCATTTTGTAAAGGTTTGCCTATCAAGAGCCTCTACGAGGGCTTATCAAGCTAAGTCCTACCGAACTGCCCCAGTAAGGGCCTATCAGGATGTTCCAACTAAAAACTATCGTGCTTCCTCTCGGGTTTTTTTCTCGAAGAAACACACCTAGAATTTCAGCCACTCTTTGTGCAACGACACCAATTACAGCTGCTTGTCCTCAGAATCTATTCCATGCAGCTACAAAAGCATCAATTAATGGACATACTTTAGATGCCTTAATTGACTCAGGTAGCACTGATAGTTTCATTAGGGAACAGACTGTTGCACAGTTAAAGCTACATGTTTTTCCATCGGACCAGGCAGTTGCGATGGCTCAGTCATCACTTAATACCAGAATTTCTGGCTTCTGTGTAGTTGAAATAATGCTTAAAGGTCACAGGTATCCCTCCACCCGGCTTTCGGTGCTCAAGGACTTATGTAGTGATCTTATCTTAGGGCTGGATTTTCAAAAGCAGCATAAGAAGCTTACCATTGAGTTCGGCGGATCCAAACCTGAACTCACTATTTCTAATATACGACCTCGATTACCGTTCTGTGCCTTGTCAGCAGCTTCACTGGATGAACCCTCACTGTTTGCCAGTATCCCTCCTCGATGCAAACCGATTATAACAAAGTCACGCCGTTTCAGTCAGGAAGACCAGTCTTTTATTGCGGCTGAGATTTCTCGGCTTTTAGCAGAGGATATCATCGAGCCTTGTTCGTCGCCATGGCGCGCCCAGGTCGTTATTGTTAAGAACCCTCTACAACCTCACAAGAAACGGCTGTGCATTGACTATTCACAGACCATCAATCAGTATACGGACTTGGACGCATACCCATTGCCGCGCATCGATGATATGGTTAATAAATTGGCTGAGTACACGGTGTTCTCGACTTATGATCTGAAAAGCGCCTATCATCAGGTACCCTTGAAGGTCTCAGACAAGCAGTATACAGCCTTTGAAGCCAATGGGCGGCTGTATCAATTTCGTCGCCTCCCCTTTGGGGTCACTAATGGAGTGGCTGTCTTCCAGCGAGCAATGGATGACCTGGTCAAACAGGAAGACTTGAAGGATACGTTTCCTTATCTGGACAATATTACTGTCGCAGGTCGCAATCAGCAGGAACATGACGCCAATCTCCAACGATTTTGGGATGCACTCCAGCACCGTAATTTGACATTGAATGCGGCTAAATCCATTGAGTCACAACCAACTATCAACATCCTTGGCTATTGTGTGGGCAATGGCATCATTAAACCTGACCCTGAAAGGCTTCGCCCACTCCAAGAACTCCCGCCACCTAAGAATCCGGCCTCCTTGCGCCGGGCCCTCGGCCTGTTTGCATACTATGCGAAATGGATTCCTAACTTCTCGGACCGAATCCAACCTCTACTGAAGGCCAGCACATTCCCACTAGACACAACGGCTGTTGCAGCCTTTAACCTCCTGAAAAAGCAGTTGGAGAAAGCGGCTCTTCACTCCATCGATGAGAGTCTTCCTTTCGTGGTTGAGTGTGATGCCTCGGAGGTGGCAATCTCAGCCACTCTGAATCAGGAAGGTCGTCCGGTGGCATTTTTGTCCAGGACTTTTCAAGGGGCTGAGCTACATTATCCTCCAGTCGAGAAAGAAGCTACAGCCATCATAGAGGCAGTACGGAAGTGGAGTCATCTCCTGGCTCGCCAGCACTTTACCTTAATCACGGACCAGCGATCGGTCGCCTTCATGCTCGATAATCGAAAACGGACCAAAATTAAAAATAATAAAATCCAGCTTTGGCGGCTGGAATTGGCCTCTTTTGGTTACACCATCCACTATCGACCTGGCAAGGAGAATGTGGCTCCGGATACCCTCACACGAGCATTCTGCTCCGCCATGGCACCCTCTACGCTCGTAGACATCCATGATGGGTTGTGTCATCCAGGCGTTACTCGCATGCTGCACTTCGTGCGGTCCCGAAATCTCCCATTCTCTACCGGGGATGTAAAGAAGATGTGCTCGGACTGCAGAGTCTGTGCGGAATTGAAACCTCGGTTTTTCCGCCCCTCGGGTGGTATACTCATACATGCGACCCAGCCAATGCAAAGGCTTAGCATCGATTTTAAGGGGCCGTTGCCCTCTTCGACTCGCAACACTTATCTATTAACAATGGTTGATGAGTATTCTCGTTTTCCGTTTGCCTTTCCCTGCCCCAATATGCTGACAACCACGGTTATCAGCTGCCTTGAACAGGTATTTGCTTTCTGTGGCATGGCATCCTATGTTCATTCAGATCGGGGCCCTTCTTTTATGTCGGGAGAACTCAAGGCCTATCTCTCGGAACGGGGTATTGCTGCCAGCAAAACGACGCCTTATCATCCGGTTGGGAATGGGCAAGTCGAGCGTTTTAACGCTATCATCTGGAATGCGGTACGTCTGGCTTTGAGATCTCGGGGCCTACCCAACCAGCAATGGGAAGCAGTACTTCCAGACGCATTACACTCCACACGGTCCCTCCTTTCGACCGCCACAAATACGACGCCTCATGAACGGTTCTTCCGATTTCAGCGTCGCTCATCCTATGGGACATCTCTCCCGTCGTGGCTGACTACACCGGGACCAGTGCTACTCCGAAGATATGTCCGGGCGTCTAAGAATGACCCCCTGGTAGATGAGGTTGAGCTCACTGACGTCAACCCTACCTACGCCTATATTCGGTATCCTGACGGTCGGGAATCTACCGTGTCATTGCGGGATCTGGCTCCCTGCCCGCCGAAACATAGAGGGACACCAGGGGATGATATTGTACCAGGCACATCTCTGGGCTTGCCAGGTGCCTCTCATCATGATCGGGATCTGACGCCGGCTGGTACCTCACTCCAGCGTGCCGACCTGGGGCAGACTGACTATGAGCCCGTCGGGGCTCGCACGCGCAGCCACGATCAACCCTGTACCGTACGCTCAGAAACGGATCTGCCACAGCCCTGCCCGACACCCATTCGGGTACCAGTACACGGTCAGGATCGTTCTGACCCCTCACAGAGCGGGCTGGAGCACTCGGACTCTGGTCCATGGCCCGCAGCGGGTAAACGGGCTAGGGGCCCTCTACCGCTACGAGAACCCAAACGGGTGCGGCTCTCCCTCATCCAACGGCTACGAAATGGAGGGAGCATTCCGGCCTCCTAATCTTTTGGGGGGGGAGAATGTGGTAACACTTTTCAGCTTCCTGTATGACATCACTTCCTGTAATCAGTCCAGGATAAATACTGGACTGATCAGTTAGCTCTGGAAGAGGCATAGGGTAAGACCTCTTTTGTATGCAGCACCGTTTTAAGTTGATTAAAGCTTACATTAAGTTTACCACGCGTAAGGCTCATTCTTACGACAATCCACTCGGCACTTTTGGCTGAAGATGGTTGCAAACGCTTCAGCCTTGTCTTTTGCACTCACGTGCTGGGCTCCACCATCATTGAGGATGGGGATATTCATGGAGCCTCCTCCTCCCGTTAGCTGTTTAATGGTCCACCACCATTAACGACTGGATGTGGCAGGACTGCAGAGCTTTGATCTGATCCATTGATTGTGGGATCGCTTGGCCCTGTCTATAGCATGCTGCTTCCGCTTTTTAGCATGCATGTAGTCCTGTGTTGCAGCTTCCCCAGGTTGACACCTCATTTTTAGGTACGCCTGGTGCTGCTCCTGGTATGCTCTTCTACACTCCTTGTTGAAGCAGGGTTGGTCCCCTGGCTTGATGGTAATGGTAGGGTGAGGGATATGCCGGGCCATGAGGTTACAGATTGTGGTGGAATACAATTCTGCTGCTGCTGATGGCCCACAGTGCCTCATGAATGCCCAGTTTTGAGCTGCTAGATCTGTTCTGAATCTATCCCATTTAGGACGGTGGTAGTGCCACACAACACGATGGAGGGTGTCCTCAGTGTGAAGATGGGACTTCGTCTCCACAAGAACTATGCGGTGGTCACTGTTACCAATGCTGTCATGGACAGATGCATCTGCGACAGGTAGATTGGTGAAGACGAGGTCAAGCAGGTTTTTCCCTCGTGTTGGTTCTCTCACCACCTGTCACAGGCTCAGTCTGGCAGCTATGTCCTTCAGGACTCGGCCAGCTCAGTCAGTAGTGGTGCTACCAAGCCAATCTTGGTGATGGACATTGAAGTCCCCCACCCAGAGTACATTCTGTGCCCTTGCTACTCTCAGTGCTTCTTCCAAGTGATGTTCAACATGGAGGAGTACTGATTCATCAGCTGAGGGAGGGCGGTAGATGGTAATCAGCAGGAGGTTTCCTTGCCCATGTTTGACCTGAAGCCATGAGGCATCATGGGGTCTGGAGTCAGTGTTGAGGTTTCCCAGGGCCACTCCTTCCTGACTGTATACCACTGTGCCGCCACCCCTGGTGGGTCTATCCTGCCAGTGGGACAGGACATACCCAGGGATGGCGATGGAGGAGTTTGGGACATTGGATGAAATATGACTCATTACTCATTGTTTTGATGATTCTAACTCAGTGTTGTCCAATAGAAATCGCTGACTAGTCAGAAGTGTTGCTACAGCGACCCTGTTTTAGCCACATGCACTAATTTCAGTAGAAATTCAGTGTCAAATTTTTTGTCTTAAAATACTGTGCAGCGCCTTGGGACATTTTACTACGTTAAAGGCGCTATATAAATACAAGTTGTTGTTGTTGTAGAAAACTCCTGACACACAATCCAGGTAAATGTACTGCACGTGTGTATATTTACTTAACAAACATCTCCCAGCTTTCCTTGACCAAGGAAGTAAAGCAGCCACACCCACCAATAAACACTCGCACACTCTGCTTTTCATCTTACCATTTTACCAATAAATGCACAAAGGTTAAAATTCACATGTATACGCCGTGCGAATATGAGCATTGAGAGCACATGACCAACGATGGTATCTATTATTCAAAGTTTATTTACTAATCAGAAATGCAATTAGCCTCTACTGTATTCTCAATTAGCCACGTGTGGCTCCTGGCTAATGTATTGGACAACACTGGGCTAGAGAGGACAGAGGTTAAACCCAGACACTCAGGGGTAAATTTTTTGGGGGGTCAGTGGGTACCTTCGGTGGCGGGTTGGGTGGGAATTTTTTTTTTTGGCAGTGGGGTTGGGACCCTGCTGTCAACCTGACTTTCCCCGATGTCATGTCTGTCAGGGCTGAACAGACCCGACACACAGCAGTGGGGGAGGCAATTCAGGTCATTATGACCTTGTTAATAGCCCATTAAAAAGTATTTTGAGCTCCCCTTACCTTTTTACGAGGTCACCCACGGGGTCCATGCTGCTCGGGGATCACGTCAGGTAAGCAGGTCGGGAGTTGAATGGCCATGGAATTATCTCTTTACTTGACAGCTGCAAATGTACTATAACAGCTCCCACCTCACAGCTGTTCACTTTCCAAGCTCAGAAGCTGTTGCTTACTGCATTTGGAAAACAGATTGAGCTTTATGCAGGTTGCAAGTGTTTGGAGCAAACTCTCTATCCAGTGTCACCTCATTGGAACAACCTCTCTCACCATTGAAAGATCACTTCTGTCATCTCAAGTTCACCTGCCATCTATTACATCAGCATCGGTGGTCTTGAAACTATATCACCTTGGTCCTCAGAATCCCACCACGATCAGCCCCAAAACCAGCAGCACCAGGCACACTAGCAGTACCAGCAACAACACCAACCTTCTCCGCAATCACCTGATGCTGCACAGGACACAGGGCATCAGCCCCCGAGCACATTGCTGCCCGGGAGGCCAGGGATGGCCTCACCATGGCCGGAATTACTTCACTTGATGCTGTACACCCTGGCTGCCACATGATATGCCAGGTTGGCATCACCCCATACAACATCATAAAGCATCCCTACAATGCCCAAGCCATTCCTTTCACACTTATGACCATTGCAGGGGGGGGGGGGGGGGAGGGGTACCATTATATCTCACCATTCACTGCAACTCACTAAACCACTTCCAAAGGTGCACACAGATCTGTCCAAGAACGCAAAGTGTTGAAAATAAAGGTTTCAATGTTTGCCAGCACATTAACAGAAACTTCACATGAACATTGGCTAAAACACACAAGTGCCTACCCTTGTGTGTTGTTAGTTGGTATGATTGGACTAGGATGAGGGTGAGTGTGAGGGGTGGCTAGTGAGATGGGGATGTGGTAATGTAGATAGAGAAGGATGGGTGGAGGTGCAAGGTAAGTTGGTGTGAGTGAGGATGTGCAGGAGTAGGGTAGGGAGGCAAAGTGATGGGGATGTGATGAGTAGCACAGCAGGATGAGGTTGAGTGTGGCTTTGCAGTAACGTTTCGTGATCTACTGAGATCATTTAGAGGTTTGTGCCACTGCAGTCTGGTCCTCCTGACGATATCCCTGCTTGTGCCCTCCTGTGCAATGTGCAACCAGGCTGTGTTGGTCTCGTGGGGAGGTCTCTTCCACCCATTGGAAGGGAAGAGAACCTCCCTGCGTGCTGTGACTCCCTCCATAAGCATATGGAGGGAGCCATGGGAGAGCCTGGGTGCAGCACTACAACCCTGTGCAGTGATTGTCAGTGTTTGCAGCACCTCAATGCTGTAGAAGACTGACAGCACAAATGTCAAAATAAATTTGGATGTGGTCCCTTTAAGGAAACTGGCTGATGACGTGTCATCAAATGACGTCACCAGACCCGCTTCATTCAATTGGCCGGCAAACGCGCTGGGCAGGGCTTAACAAGCCTAATCAATGTAAAATCATTCTACACAGCGGGCTGGAGCCAGCAGCGAGGTGAGGTCGGGACCCGCCACCGGCATCGCACGCCACGGACCCGCAGAGGTAGGGGAAATCGTGGTCTCTGAGCCAGCTGGGCTGCAACCCCCTTAGAAAGAATGACTTGTATTTCTACAGCGCCTTTCACAACCTCAGGACGTCCCATAGCGCTTCCCAGCCAGTGAAGTAATTTGAAGTGTACTCACTGTTGTAATGTAGGAAACGCAGCAGCCAATTTGTGCACAACAAGGTCCCACAAACAGCAATGTGATAATGACCAGATAATCTATTTTAGTGACGTTGGTTGAGGGATAAATATTGGTCAGGACATCGGGGAGAACTCCCCATCTCTTATTTAAATAGTGGGATCTTTTACGTCCACCTGAGAGGGCAGACGGAGCCTCGGTTTAACGTCTCATCTGAAAGACGGCACCTCCGACAGTGCAGCACTCCCTCAGCACTGCACTGGAGTGTCAGCCTAGATTTTGTGCTCAAGTCCCTGGAGTGAGACTTGAACCCACAACTTTCTGACTCAGAGGCGAGAGTGTCCCTGCTATGGAGTAAGGTACACGTTGTTAACAGATCGAGAGACCTCACTTCAACATAGTGGCCTGGTAGAGAATACATGCAAATTGGCCAATAGGTCATTTTTTTTAGGTCCTTGTTAAAGCCACAAAATGATGACACAAGCATTAACTGATGATGCGAGTTGTTGGCTGCCATTTGTGGCGTGAAGTGGTTGACTTATTTTGCTGTGGCTGAATTAAGCTGCAAGTAACTGGGTGGTGATCAAAGAAATGGAGGGACATCGCCCTTACAGCAGGCCACTCTCAGTACACGAAGAAAGGAGCATTGTGCCCTTTTGACAATGTGTTTTATTTTTAAGCTATGACGAGCTCTGCTTTCAGCACAATGCGAGCCTCCGCCTGCCTGCTCTCAGCTTACAGCTGCTGATTGACGTAAATGCTGCCTCACAATTAAAGCTTTCAGCCTGAGTCATTATCGTGCACCAAACTCGGTGATTGGCCTCTGAGACCCAATTAGGAGAGCAAACATGAAACAGCCATTGAGATAAACAACTGGAATTTCACTTGGTCCTGCAATGTGATTAGCAGCAGGAACTTTGCAGCGATGGTTTTACAGGATTGCTGATTGAGTTTGCATCTGAGCTACAATGAACTAGTATTGTCTAATTTATATTGAATTATATAAAAGAAAGACTTGCATTTATATAGCACCTTTTATGACCTCAGGACGTCCCAAAGCACTTCACAGCCAATTAAATTATTTTTGAAGTGTAGTCACTGTTGTAATGTAGGAAACGCTGCAGCCAATTTGGACACAGCAAGCTCCCACAAACAGCAATGTGATAATGACCAGATAATCTGTTTTAGTGATGTTGGTTGAGGGATAAATATTGGCCAGAACACCAGGGAGAACTCCCTTGCTCTTCTTCGAAATAGTGCCGTGGGATCTTTTATATCCATCTAAGAGGGTAGACGAGGCCTTAGTTTAATGTCAAGGCACCTCCAACAGTGCAGCACTCCCTCAGTACTGCACTGGGAGTGTCAGCCTGGATTTGGTGCGAGAGGGGGGAATTTTTCGGAGGGGTCAGCGGGCGTGATCGGTGGTGGTTTTGGTTGGAAAATGGTTTGTTTTGACAGCGGGTTGGGACCCCGCTGTTAACCCACTGCCACAAGCTTTTCCCAAATGTCGGGTCTGTCAATGCTGAGCAGACCCGACACGCAGCGGCGGGGGAGGCAATTCAGGTCATTATGACCTTGTTAACAGCTCATTAAGAACTATTTTGAGCTCACCTTCAGAGTTTACCAGGTCGCCCAACGGGTCTACACTGCTCGGGAATCACGTCAGGTAAGCAGGTCGGGAGTTGAATGGCCATGGAATCATCTCATTACTTGACAGCTGCAAATGTACTATAAAAGCTCCCATCTCACAGCTGTTCACTTTCCAAGCTCAGAAGCTGTTGCTTACTACATTTGGAAGACATTTGAGCTTTATGCAGGTTGCAAGTGTTTGGAGTAAACTCTCTATCCAGTGCCACCTCATTGGAATAACCTCTCTCACCATTGACAGATCGCTTCTGTCATCTCAAGTTCACCTGCCATCTATTACATCAGCATAGGTGCCCTTGAAACTATCTCACCTTGGTCCTCAGAATCCCACCACAATCAGCTCCAAAACCAGCAGCAGCAGGCACACTAGCAGTACCAACAACAACACCAACCTTCTCCGTAATCAACTGATGCTGCACAGGACATAGGGCATCAGCAACCGAGTACATTGCTGCCCGGGAGGCCAGGGATGGCCTCGCCATGGCCAGATTTACTTCACTTGACGCTGTACACCCTGGCTGCCACATGATGCGCCAGGTTGGCACCACCCCACACCGACACCATAAAGCATCCCTACATTGCTCAAGCCATTCCTTTCACACTCATCACCATTGCGGGGGGTACCGTTATGTCTCACCATTCACTGCAACTCACTAAGCCACTTCCAAAGGTGCACACAGATCTGTCCAAGAATGCAAAGTGTTGAAAATAAAGGTTTCAAAGTTTGACAGTGCATTAACAGAAACTTCACATGAACATTGGCTAAAACACACAAGTGCCTACCCTTGTGTATTGTTAGTTGATATGATTGGACTAGGATGAGGGTGAGTGTGAGGGGTGGATAGTGAGATGGGGAAGTGATAATGTAGATAGAGAAGGATGGGTGGAGGTGCAAGGTAAGTTGGTGTGAGTAAGGATGTGCAGGAGTAGGGTAGGGAAGGCAGAGTGATGGGGATGTGATGAGTAGCACAGCAGGATGAGGTTGAGTGTGGCTTTGCAGTAACGTTTCGTGATCTACTGAGATCATTTAGAGGTTTGCGCCACTGCAGTCTGGTCCTCCTGACGACTTCCCTGCTTGTGCCCTCCTGTGCAATGTGCAACCAGGCTGTGTTGGTCTCGTGGGGAGGTCTCTTCCACCCATTGGAAGGGAAGAGAACCTCCCTGCGTGCTGTGACTCCCTCCATAAGCATATGGAGGGAGTCATGGGAGAGCCTGGGTGCAGCCGTGCACCTTTGTGCAGTGCGTGTCAGTGTTTGCAGCACCTCAATGCTGTAGAAGACTGACAGCACAACTGTCAAAATAAATTTGGACATGGTCCATTTAAGGAAACCGGCTGATGATGCGTCATCAAATGACGTCATCAGACCCGCTTCCTTCAATTGGCCGGCAAACGCGCTGGGCGAGCTTAACAAGCCCAATCAGGGGAAAATCATTTTGGACAGCGGGCTGGAGCCAGCAGCGAGACCGCCACTGACGTCGCCCGCCATGGACCTGCCGAGGTTGGTAAAATCCAGCCCAAGTCTCTGGAGTGAGACTTGAACCCATGGCCTTCTGACTCGGGCGAAATATGAACCACATACAGCAAAGTGTATATATCTAATTATTATGTATTTATAATAACTGTAGTGAGAGTTTTTTATATTTTATCTAACTGCATCAATACTTCTTCTTTCTGTACTCTGGGACACAATTTTTGTCAGTGACCAAGGAAGTAAAGCATACACAACTATCAAAAACACTTGCACACTCTGCTTTTACTCTTACTATTTTACCAACAAACAAACAAAAAAGTTAAAGTACACGTGCATACACCGTATGAATGTGTATTGAGATCACATGCCCAATTGGCACCCCATCCATCATCTTAAACATTCACTCCTTCCACCACCAGCGTACCGTGGCTGCAGTGTGTACCATCTATAAGATGCACTGCAGCAACTCACCAAGGCACCTTTGACAGCACCTCCCAAACCCGCGACCTCTTCCACCTAGAAGGACAAGGGCAGCAGGCGCATGGGAACACCACCACCCCCAAGTTCCCCTCCAAGTCACACACCATCCTGACTTGGAAATATATCGCCGATCCTTCATCGTCGCTGGGTCAAAATCCTGGAACTCCCTCCCTAACAGCACTGTGGGAGTACCTTCACCACATGGACTGCAGCGGTTCAAGAAGGTGGCCCATCACCACCTTCTCAAGGGCAATTAGGGATGGGCAATAAATGCTGGCCTTGCCAGCGACCCCCACAACCCAAGTATGAATGAATAAAAAAAGTTAACAGTCTATTATTCATTGTTATTTACTAATGAGTCACATCTGGATTCCCAATTAGACACATGTGGCTGGTGGCTAAGACAGCACTGTCTTAACAGAATGCGGGTGACCATTCAAGCTCAGTAATCTTGCTGATTAGAGCCCACTCCTGAGATCTTGTAGAAAATGAGCTTCCAGCAAGTGCAGGAATTCCATCCTCTCCAAGTCTCATTTCACTACAGCTTGTGAACTCTTACATAAATACATCTGCTTCCTTCTGTGTTTTGTCTCAGTCTGAGGGTGGAGTTTTATGGATGATAACAGGCTTTGTATGCCCTCTAATAAGTTTAGTTTCGAACTCTTGTCAGTCCGTCTGTTTGTGCTGACAGTTAGTCCGAGTCAAACTGTCGCATTACATTAGAAACGGCAAGTCCCTGCAATCTTTTATCACATGTGGAGCCATGCAAGCAGTAGATTCAGAATACCTCTGGGCATCGTTAGAAATGTGTAGTTTTACAATGGTAATAGTCAGCTCCTCATATCTAGATAAATCACTGATTTTCATGGGTTAGAGTATACTGGAGACAGGATTAGCTCATAGTTAATGAGTGACAGTCACAGGTGATTGTTGTAGGGGATTCCTATTACTGAAATGTACAGAGGATATGACCCAGAGAATGACATGTGAAAATGATTGGACACCTCCTAAGCATTGGCGCTAACGAATGTGAAGCTCAATGTATTTAGTACTTGCTGGTTTCACTTCTCCACCCAGCCCCCTAGACCACTTCGTCCCCTTGTGTCAGCCGTGGCACAGTGTCTCTCTTGTCTCTGAGTCAGAATGTCGTGGGTTCAAGCCCCACTCCAGAGACTTGAGCACAAAATCCAGGCTGGCACTTCCAGAGCTAGTACCTAGGGAGTGCTGCACTGTCAGAGGTGTCGTCTTTCAGATGAGATGTTAAACTGAGGCCCCGTTTGCCTCTCAGGTGGATCTGAAAGACCCCATGGCACTATTCGAAGAAGAGCAAGGGAGTTCTCCCCGGTGTCCTGGCCAATATTTATCCCTGAACCAACATCACTAAAAACAGATTATCTGGTCATTATCACATTGTTGTTTGTGGGATCTTGCTGTGTGAAAATTGGCGACCGCGTTTCCCACATTACAACAATGACTATACTTCAAACGTATTTAATTGGCTGCAAAGCGCTTTGGGACATCCTGAGGTCGTGAAAGGCACTATATAAATGCTTTCTTTCTTTCATTCCCTCCTCTCTTGAAGGTGCTGAGTCATGCTGGGTACAGGTCCACAGGCATGAACTGCTGTGCCCGAGTGGCCTTTCGCCAGGTGTGGGCCTCGCGAGTTGGCAGGTAATATGTATGGGCCTTCCACATTGTTAGCTGAACATTAGATGGCCCTCTAACGGGAGTAAGCACATTGTAAGAGTTACACTCCAAGGTATCTCTTGTATTACTTTTGTTATTCTTTGTTGGGAAAGTTCCAGGGGGGGTCTGGATATAAAGAGCAGCGAGTGATTACCACACCAATTTGAGTGTTTATTTGGACACTAACAGAATCAAGGGATATGGGGATAGGGCAGGAAACTGGAATTGAGGTCGAAGATCAGCAATGATCTTATTGAATGGCGGAGTAGGTTTGAGGGGCCGTATGGCCTACTCCTACTCCTATTTTTGATGTTCTTATGTCAGCAGGCTATTTGACTATGGAGGACTTTAGAGCAGAAGCCAAAACTGTCTTTAATCAGTTACACACAGTCATTATCTCTGAGCCACTCGCGAGGTCATTTTTAAAGATGTTTGTGGGGCCTAAGAGCTTCAAAGGTGTGAAATGAAGAGAGAAATGTTTCATTTTCATTTATTCATTCTCGGGATGTGGACATCCATAGTTGCCCTGAGAAGGTGGTGGTGGGCCTTCTTCTTGCACAGCTGCAGTAATGGATTGATACAACTGAATCTTTGGCCACATCAGAGGGCAGTTATGAGTCATCTACGTTGGTGTGGAATTGAAGTCATATATAGCCCACAATGGGTAAGGACAGCAGGTTTCCTTCCTTAAAGTGAACCAGTTGGGTTTTAAAAAAAATTGGAGGTGGTGGTGTTCCCATGCGCCTGCTGCCCTTGTCTTTCTAGGTGGTAGAGGCCGCGGGTTTGGGAGGTGCTGTCGAAGAAGCCTTGACGAGTTGCTGCAGTGCATCTTTATAGGTAGTGGAGGGAGTGAATGTTTAAGGTGGGTGGGCTGCTTTGTCCTGGATGGTGTTGAGCTTCGTGAGTGTTGTTGGAGCACCACTCATCCAGGCAAGTGGAGAGTATTCCAACAAACTCTTGACTAGCGCCTTGTAGGTGATGGAAAGGCTTTGAGGAGTCAGGAGGTGAGTCATTCACCGTAGAATAGCCAGCCTCTTATAGCCACAGTATTTATGTGGCTGTTTCAGTTAAGTTTCTGGTTAATAGTGACCCTCAGAATATTGATGGTGGGAGATTCAACGATGGTAATGCCGTTGAACTCGGCCAGTAAATTGGGTATCATCGCCCCTCTCTGCATTTCCCTTCAAAATGTATGTTCACTTGTAAATAAGACCTTGCCATCCATGACCTTATTGTGGAGATTGACATCATGGCATTGATGGAGAAATGGTTGAGGGGTGATGACACCTTTCCCCTTAATGAAGCTTCCCCACCTGGCTATACTTTCCACCATTTGCCCCGCCCAAACCGCGGTGGTGGTGGTGTAGCCTTTATCTCTAAATCATACCTTGGTCCGTCTCCCTGCTCCTCTGGCAACTTCTCCTCCTTTGAGCATCTCAGCTTGTTCCACCCCTCGCCTCTCTCTTTTAAAATCCTTGTTCTGTATCGCCCACCCAAATATCACATCAATTTTCTCACTGACATATCTTCTCTGCTTTCCTCCCTCTGCACTGAGCGACTTCTCATCCTCAGTGATTTCAACCTCCACCTCAACTCTTCTTGTTCTCTTCCCTCTGAGTTTACTGCCCTCCTTTCCTCCCTTAAATTCTCCCTCCATATAAACTCTCCTACCCTTATACATGGTCACCCCCTCGATCTTGTCATCTCACGTGGCCTCACTACCTCCATCGTAACTATCACTGATAAGGAAATCTCTGACCATTTCCTTATATCGCTCTCTACCCATATTCCCGTTCCCCCGCCCAACCACACTTCTTTCTGTGTCTGTCCCTCAAGTCCCTTACCACTGCACTTTCTAATTCCCAACTATCTAGCCTTTCGTCTACAATTCTTCATGACATTTCTCCAGCTACTGATTTGCTAAATCACACCCTCTCCACTACCTTTGATGTCCCTGTCCCCACTAAAATGATTACCCTCTCACCCTAGTCGTTCCCCCTGGTATACCCCTCACCTCCGTTCCCTTAAGTCCAAGAGGCGCAGACTTGAACGTCTTTGGCGGACAACTAGTCTGACCATCCATCACCAGATATGGCTGGATCATATAAAGCATTATCGGGTCCTGCTCTCCATCTCCAAAACTGCCCACTATTCTAAGACCATCCAGGAAGGCAAAGATAACCTCCAGCTTGTCTTCACCACTAACCGTCTTCTAAAACCACCCTCCCCTGCCCCCTCCTCCCTCACCTCCAACAATAAATGCAAGGAGCTCATGGACTTTTTTGTTAAAAAGATTGAGAACATCCGTTCAACTGCCTCTGCTTCTTCCTTCCCTTCCTCTAGCTCACCGGGCCTAACTTCCTCTCAGTTTCTCCCCTGCCGTAACCCTGAATTTGCATATTTTTCAGGTTTCTCTCCTATCTCTCCTCATGCCTTTTCAAAGCTTATTTTATCAATGAGACCGACCTCCTGCTCTCTCGATCCTATTCCTCTTCTTCTTCTTCTCTTCTTCGTTTTCTAAACTGTTGACCACCCAACTTCCCTACCTGGCTCCCATGTTAGCTGATATTGTTAACTGTTCTCTCTCCTCAGGTATTGTCCCCCTCTCTGTCATCATCACCCCTCTCCTCATAAGACCAACCCTTGATCCCTCCGTCCTTACAAACTATCACCCCATCTCCAACCTCCCTTTCATCTCCAAAGTCCTTGAACATGTTGTCGCCTCCCAAATCCATGCCCATCTTTCCCGGAACTCCTTGTTTGAATCCCTCCAATCAGGTTTCCGCCCCCGCCACAGTACTGAAACAGCTCTTACCAAGGTCACAAATGGCATCCTAATTGACTGCGACAAAGGTAAACTATTCCTTCTCGTCCTTCTTGACCTGTCTGCAGCCTTTGACACGGCTGACCACAAAGCTGTGCTCCAACGCCTCTCCACCATCGTCCAGCTGGGTGGGACTGCATTCGCCTGGCTCCATTCCTATCTTTCCAGCCATAGCCATAGAATCACCTGCAATGGCTTCTCTTCCCACTCCCACACCATTACATCTGATGTCCCCCAAGGATCTATCCTTGGCCCCCTCCTATTTTTCATCTACATGCTGCCCTTCGGTGACATCATCCGGCAACACAGCGTGAGATTTCACGCGTACGCTGATGATACCCAGCTCTACCTCTCCTCCATCTCTCTCAAACCCACCACCGTCTCTACACTGTCAGTCTGCTTGTCCGACATCCAGCATTAGATGAGCAGAAATTTCCTCCAATTAAATATCGGGAAGACTGAAGCCATTGTGTTTGGTTCATGCCACAAACTCCGTTCCCTTGCCACCGATTCCATCCCTCTCCCTGGTAACTGTCTGAGGCTGACCAAGTCTGTTTGCAACCTTGGTGTCGTATTTGATCACGATTTGAGCTTCCTACCTTTTATCCGTTCCATTACTAAGAGCACCCATTTCCATCATTGGCTCCCAGTTAAGCAATGCCTCGATTTAAAAATTCTCATCCTTGTTTTCAAATCCCTCCATGGCCTCACCCCTTCCTATTTCTGTAATCTCCTCCAGCACTATAATCCCCAAGATCTCTGCGCTCTGCCAATTCTGGAGTCTTGAACATCCCCGATTATAATCGCTCCACCATTGGCGATGTGCCTTCAGCTGCCTAGGTCCTAAGCTCTGGAATTCCCTCCCTAAATCTCTTCGCCTCTCTACCTCTCTTTCCTCCTTTAAGACGCTCCTTAAAACCTACCTCTTTGACCAAGCTTTTGGTCATCTGCCCTAACATCTCCTTACATGGCTCGGTGTCAAATTCTGTTTTTTGATAACACTCCTGTGAAGCACCTTGGGACGTTTTATTACATTAAGGGCGCTATATAAATGTAAGTTGTTGTTGTTGAATGTCAAGGGGAGGTGGTTAGACTCTCTCTTGTTGGAAATGATCATTGCCTGGAGCTTGTGTGATGCGAAAGTTACTTGCCACTTATCAGCCCAAGCCTGGATGTTGTCCAGGTTTTGCTGCATGCAGCCACAGACTGCTTCATTAGCTGAGGAAATGCGAATGCAACTGAACACGGTGCAATCATCAGCGAACATCCCCACTTCTGACCTTATGATGGAGGAAAGGTAATTGATGAAGCAGCTGAAGATAGTTGGGCCTAGGACACTGCCCCGAGGATCTCTTGCAGTGATGTCCTGGGGCTGAGATGATTGACCTTCAACAACCACAACCATCTTCCTTGGTATGCTCCAGCAAGTGGAAAGTTTTCCCCCTGATCCCCATTGACATCAGTTTTACTCGGGCTCCTTTGTTCCACACTCGGTCAAATGCTGCCTTGATGTCAAGTGCAGTCACTCTCACCTCCCCTCAAATATTCAGCTCTTTTGTCCATGTTTCAATCAAGGCTGTAATGATGTCTGGAGCCGAGTGATCCTGGCGGAACCCAAACTGTGCATCGGTTAGCAGGTTATTAGTGAGTAAGTGCCGCTTGATAGCACGATCGACGACACCTTCCATCACTTTGCTGATGATTGGGGGTTAGCTGATGGGGCGGTAATTGTTCTGATTGGATTTGTCTTGCTTTTTGTGGACAGGACATACCTGGGTAGTTTTCCACATTGTCGGGTAGATGCCAGTGTTGTAGCTGTACTGGAACAGCTTGGCTAGAGGCGCGGCTAGTTCTGGAGCACAAGTCTTCAGCACGACAGCCAGGATGTTGTCGGGGCCCATAGCCTTTGCTCTATCCAGTGCACTGAGCCGTTTCTTGATATCATGCGGAGTGAATCGAATTGGCTGAAGACTGGCATCTGTGATGTTGGGGACCTCAGGAGGTGGCCGAGATGTATGATCCACTCGCCACTTCTGGCTGAAGATGGTTCCCAATGCTTCAGCCTTGTCTTTTGCACTCACGTGCTGGGCTCTGCCATCATTGAGGATGGGGATATTCATGGAGCCTCCTCCTCCCATTAATTGTTTATTTGTCCACCACCATTCATATTTTACAGCTTCCAAAAAAAATATATTCCACTGAAAAGAAAAGGGTGTAAAAGAAAGGACAGTCATCCGTGGCTAAGTAAAGAAATTAAGGATAGTATTCGACTAAAAACAAGGGCATATAAGGTAGCGAAATCTAGTGGGAGGACAGAGGATTGGGAAAACTTTAAAAGGCAGCAAAAAATAACAAAAAGATTGATTAAGAAAGGGAAGATAGATTATGAAAGTAAATTAGCAAAAAATATAAAAACAGATAGTAAGAGTTTTTATAGTTATATAAAAAGAAAAAGGGTGGCTAAAGTAAATGTTGGTCCCTTAGAGGATGAGACCGGGAAATTAATGGTGGGAAATATGGAGATGGCAAAAACACTGAATGAATATTTTGTATCAGTCTTTACAGTAGAGGACACTAAGAATATCCCAACACTGGACAAACAGGGGGCTATAGGGGGAGAGGAGCTAAACACGATCAAAATCACTAAGGAAGTGGTACTCGGTAAAATAATGGGACTCAAGGCGGATAAATCACCTGGACCTGATGGCTTACATCCTAGAGTCTTGAAGGAAGTGGCGGTAGGGATTGTAGATGCATTGGTAATAATTTTTCAAAACTCCCTGGATTCCGCTAAGGTCCCGGCAGACTGGAAAACTGCTAATGTAACACCCTTATTTAAAAAGGGCAGTAGACAGAAGGCTGGTAACTATAGACCGGTTAGCCTAACATCTGTGGTAGGTAAAATTTTGGAGTCCATTATTAAGGAAACAGTAACAGGACATTTGGATAATCATAATTTAATAGGACAAAGTCAGCATGGTTTTACGAAGGGGAAGTCATGTTTGACAAATTTGCTGGAGTTCTTTGAGGAAGTAACATATAGAGTGGATAAAGGGGAACCAGTGGACGTAGTGTATTTAGACTTCCAAAAGGCATTTGACAAGGTGCCACACAAAAGATTATTGCTTAAGGTAAAAAATCACGGAATTGGGGGTAATATTCTGGCATGGATAGAGGATTGGCTATCTAACAGAAAGCAAAGAGTTGGGATAAATGGTTCATTCTCAGACTGGCAATCAGTAACTAGTGGTGTTCCACAGGGGTCAGTGCTGGGTCCCCAACTCTTCACAATCTATATTAACGATTTGGAGGAAGGGACCAAGTGTAACATATCAAAATTTGCAGATGATACAAAGATGGGAGGGAAAGTAGTGAATGAGGAGGACATAAAAAACCTGCAAGGGGACATAGACAGGCTAAGTAAGTGGGCAGAGATTTGGCAGATGGAATACAACACTGGAAAGTGTGAGGTGATGCACTTTGGCAGGAAAAATCCTAGAGCAATTTATTATCTTAATGGCAAGAAACTGGAGAGTACTGAAGTGCAAAGGGATCTGGGGGTCCTGGTGCACGAAACTCAAAAGGTTAGTATGCAGGTGCAGCAAGTGATTAAGAAGGCAAATGGAATGTTGGCTTTCATTGCTAGGGGGATAGAATATAAAAATAGGGAGGTATTGCTTCAGTTGTACAAGGTATTGGTGAGACCGCACCTGGAATACTGCATACAGTTTTGGTGTCCTTACTTAAGGAAAGACATCCTTGCTCTCGAGGCAGTGCAAAAAAGGTTCATTCGGTTAATCCCGGGGATGAGGGGGTGGTCATATGAGGAGAGGTTGGGTAGATTGGGACTCTACTCATTGGAGTTCAGAAGAATGAGAGGCGATCTTATTGAAACATATAAGATTGTGAAGGGGTTGGATCGGGTGGATGCGGGGAGGATGTTCCCGATGACGGGTGAGACGAGAACTAGGGGACATAGTCTTAGAATAAGGGGCTGCTCTTTCAAAACTGAGATGAGGAGGAACTACTTCACTCAGAGGGTGGTAGGTCCATGGAATATGCTGCCACAAAAAGCTGTAGAAGCTACAACATTAATTAAATTTAAAACAGAAATAGACAGTTTCCTAGAAGTAAAGGGCATTAAGGGTTACGGGGAGCGGGCAGGAATTTGGACATGAGTCTAGGTTCGGATCGGTCATGGCCCTGTGGGTAGTGGAGCGGGCCCAGGGACTGTGTAGCCTGATTCTGCTCCTATTTCGTGTGTGCAATTCTGTTAGATGCAGGAGATGGTTCTGTGATAGATAGTAGATTGGCGGTTAGGATCAGATCAGCCATGATCTTATTGAATGGCGGAGCAGGCTCGAGGGGCCGATTGGCCTACTCCTGCTCCTATTTCTTATGTTCTTATGTTCTTATAACTGGGTGTGGTGGGATTGCAGAGCTTTGATCTGATCCGTTGGTTGTGGGATTGCTTAGCTCTGTCTGTAGCATGCTGCTTCCGCTGTTTAGCATGCATATAATCCTGTGTTGTAGTTTCCCCAGGTTGGCATCTAATTTTTTGGGTACGCCTGGTGCTGCTCCTGGCATGCTCTTCTGCACTCCTCATTGAACCAGGGCTGATCCCCTGACTTGGTGGTAATGGTAGAGTGAGGGATACGCCAGGCCATGAGGTTACAGATAGTGGTAGAATATAATTCTGCTGCTGCTGATGGCCGATAGCGCCTCATGGATGCCTAGCTTTGAGCTGCTAAATCTGTTTTGAATCTGTCCCATTTAGCATGATGGTAGTGCCACACAACACGATGGAGGGTGTCCTCAGTATGAAGACGGGACTTCGTCTCCACAAGGACTGTGCGGTGGTCATTCTTACTAATAATGTCATGGACAGATGCATCTGCAACAGGTAGATTGGTGAGTACAAGGTCAAGTAGGTTTTTCCCTCGTGTTGGTTCTCTTACCACCTGCCGTAAGCCCAGTCTGACAGTTATGTCCTTCAGGACTTGGCCAGCTCTTTCAGTGCTGGTGTTACTGACCCAGTCTTGGTGATGGACATTGAAGTCCCCCACCCAGAGTACATTCTGTGCCCTTGCTACCCTCAGTGCTTCTTCCAAGTGGTGTTCAACATGGAGGAGTACTGATTCATCAGCTGGGAGAGGGCAGTAGGTAGTAATCAGTAGGAGGTTTCCTTGCCCATGTTTGACCTGATGCCATGAGGCTTCATGGGGTCCAGAGTCAATGTTGAGGACTCCCAGGGCCACTCCCTCCTGACTGTATACCACTGTGCCGCCACCCCTGGTGGGTCTGTCCTGCCGGTGGGACAGGACATACCCAGGGATGGTAATGGAGGAGTCTGGGATGTTGGCTGAAAGGTATGATTATATCAGGCTGTGACTTGATTAGTCTGTGGGACAGCTCTCCCAATTTTGGCGCAAGTCCCCCAGATGTTAGTGATGAGGATTTTGCAGGGTCGACTGGATCTTTGTCGTGTCTGAATTTGATGCCTAGGTCGATGCCGGGTGGTCCGTCCGGTATTATTCTTATTATACTTTGTTGTAGTGGTTTGATACAAGTAAGTGGCTTGCTAGGCCATTTCAGAGGGCAGTTAAGAGCCAACCTCATTGCTGTGGGTCTGGAGTCACATATGGGCCAGACTGGGTAAGAAAGGCAGGTTTCCTTCTCTAAAGGACATTAGTGAACCATATGGGTTTTTATGGCAATCTGGTAGTTTCGTGGTCGCCATTACTGATACTTGCTTTTTATTCCAGCTTTATTTAATTAATTGAATTTAAATTCCCCAGCTGCTGTGCTGAGATTTGAACTCGTGTCTCTAGATCATTAGTCCAGGCCTCTGGATTACCAGTCCTGTAACATAACCACTATGCTTCGAAATAGTGCCAGGGGATCTTTTACGTCCACCGAGACTGGGCCTTGGTTTAACGTTTCATCCGAAAGACAAGTGCTGCACTGAGTGTCAGCCTAGATTATGTGCTCAAGTCTCAGGAGTGGGACTTGAACCCCCAACCTTCTGACTCAGAGTGTTACCCACTGAGCCATGGCTGAAAGCCATGGCCCATAATACAGTGCACCATCACCAATATAGTCACGTGATTCCAGTGAAAGGACTGCATAGGATAACAGAGAAAAATTCTTGCTCCCTCTGTATACTGTTGCCAAAGGAAGCAGAGGAACGGTTAATTGGAAAGAGACAGATTGCGCAGCAGCTTGTTTTGCTTATGTCATTAATTTGGCTTCAACAGACTGCAGCAGTCCTCCCTTCTGACCCACTACAGGCAAAGCAATTCAATTAAAAAGGCAATGATAAACATTGCACGTCAACTGACTTGATGAGGCCAAATAAATTGTTATGAGTTTTGGAAGGTGTGGGGAGATTTGAATCCCAAGTTTTAGCCAGATTTTCATTGGCTGGTGCTAGTTCGTTGGTACCGATTGCACAATGCTGGCGTTGTTAATCGTGTTGTTTCCCACCCAAAACAGCCCGCAGGTGACATGAATTCCCAAGATTTGAAAGAAAGGTACAGCTTTGCTACTCAGCTGGGATTGGATGTAGTTGAGACACTCGCTGCCACCCTCTGATAAGATAACCAGGCCTAGAAATTGGACTGCTGCCTACTAAGGCCCCATCCTTTCATTCTGTCTCAATTCAGCTGAAGTATCCCAGTGCCCTAAGCCACCAGTCTACCCAATCATAGGCTCAACAGTTTCCTTTTCTCAGAGACTGAGACCAGGGGCTTAGAGTATTAAATTTTGAGGACAGGTTGTATACCCTTGGTTTGTATTCCCTTGAGTTTAGGAGATTAAGGGGTGATCTGATCGAGGTGTTTAAAATGTTAAAAGGATTCGATAGGGTAGATACAGAGAAACTATTGCCTCTGGTGGGGGAATCCAGAACAAGGGGGCGTAAGTTAGAGCTAGGCCATTCAGGAGTGAAATCAGGAAACAGTTTCACACAAAGGGTAGTGGAAATCTGGAATTCTCTCCCCCAAAAGACTCGGGGGGCTGAATGGCCTCCTCCTGTTTCGAATGTTCCTATGATGGCAGCACATTCGATTCAGACTATGAAAGTCTTTCAAAAATATTCATTGTGCTAGATTAGCTAATGACTTTCTTGGCAGGGCGGAAGGGAGGAAATTCACTTGTGCTGACATCCAGTGGTATTGGATAATGTGGTTAGATGTGAGCAGTTGCTATGGAACACAGCCAGGCATCTAGTAGCTATGAATCTGGCCTCTGTTCTCACTTCATTTAATAGGCCTTCTTGCTCTCTCCCATGTCAGTACCACCCAGTATATTCATTCTGTGTACTTCTGCTGTGTGAAAAATTACCCTAACTGACCACATTTACAGTTATTAGTCACAAAATGTAAAGCCAAGGAGACAATTAAGTTGTGTTGTGTATTTCTTAACAAATCCTGAAGAAGGGTATCCTGAAGAAATTACTGTGACATTTGCTGGGCTACGGGGAAAGGGCGGGGGAGTGGGATTAGCTGAAGTGCTCTTGCAGAGAGCCGGCACGGGCTCGATGGGCCGAATGGCCTCCTTCTGTGCTGTAACCAGTCTGTGATTCTATGATTCTATGATTTGAAATCAGATTGCTGTTAGGATTTATACAGCAGCATGAGTTTAAGACCTGAGCACTTTAAGAGCTGTCTTGTTGCCAAGAGGTACCACATATTGCAGAAGAATGCATGGTTTTCTGGGTGAGTCCGCCACACCCATCGATTTAGACGCTGAATCACCGGAGAACGAAGAAAAGACCCATTCTCTTGCAGATTGCTGGCCAGCCAGTGAGGTCATTGGCAGAAAGGGTGGAAGTGAGCTAGCTGGATTATTCTGCCGAACAGTGGAATATTCCACTCCACATTTCTGAGAATCGGACAGAAATGTTTTATTATTATTAGCTACCGATGGAGCTGGTCCAGACCTTTGGAGAGCTGAGTGTGATTGAATGGTTTGGGCGCTGGAAGTGATGGATGCTGTTTTTCTTCTCTTGATGCTGCAAAATGCTTCTGCATCATGTTGGAACACTGGAACTGAAGATCGTGGCGCTGAGTTAAAAATAGAAATACTCCCCCAGACAAACTTCTGACCCCTTTGATAGTTTTGAATTTTTTTGAAATTACAATGGATGGCTATGACGCAAGCGCGAGCAATGAACTTAGGGACATTAGGAACAAGAGGAGGCCATCCAGCACCTCGGGGCTGTTCTGCCATTCAGTTATATCATTGCTGATCTGCACCACAACTCCATTTACCCGCCTTCGTTCCATATCCCTTAATAAAGTACAGTCGGGTGGGCTGGGGATGAGGGAGATTGGGGGACGGGGGGTCAAAAGAGAGAGGGAGAATGAGGGTCAGAGGATGGAGAGAGGGAGACTGGAGAATGGGGTCAGGCGATGGGGAGAGGGAAGAGAAGGAAGATGGGGGCTGGAGCATAGTGGGTCGACGAGAGAGGGAAAATGGGGGTTCTGGGGAGAGAGAGGGAGTCTGGGAATGGGGTTTCGGGTTGGAGGGATGAGACTTCAGGGGAAGAGGGATACTGGTGTTCAGGGGATTGGGGCTTTGGCGGAGGGGAGAGAGGGAGACTGGGGGTTGAGAAATTTGGGTTCAGGTGGGGTTGAGATTGGGAGACTGGGGAATGGGGTGGGTGTGGGAACCAGCATTTTCGGCAGAGCAGTGAGCAGAAGCGAGGTGGTGAATGGGAGCGACACTGAGAGAGGAGCAGTCAGTAAAGGGCCGAGTGGGAGCGGCACTGAGAGAGGAGCAGTCAGTAAAGGGGCGAGTGGGAGCAGCACTGAGAGAGGAGCAGTCAGTAAAGGGGCGAGTGGGAGCGGCACTGAGAGAGGAGCAGTCAGTAAAGGGCCGAGTGGGAGCAGCACTGAGAGAGGAGCAGTCAGTAAAGGGCCGAGTGGGAGCAGCACTGAGAGAGGAGCAGTCTGTAAAGGGCCGAGTGAGAGCGGCACTGAGAGAGGAGCAGTCAGTAAAGGGGCGAGTGGGAGCGACACTGAGAGAGGAGCAGTCAGTAAAGGGGCGAGTGGGAGCGGCACAGAGAGAGGAGCAGTCAGTAAAGGGCCGAGTGGGAGCAGCACTGAGAGAGGAGCAGTCAGTAAAGGGCCGAGTGGGAGCAGCACTGAGAGAGGAGCAGTCAGTAAAGGGGCGAGTGGGAGCGACACTGAGAGAGGAGCAGTCAGTAAAAGGCCGAGTGGGAGCGGCACTGAGAGAGGAGCAGTCAGTAAAGGGCCGAGTGGGAGCAGCACTGAGAGAGGAGCAGTCAGTAAAGGGCCGAGTGAGAGCGACACTGAGAGAGGAGCAGTCAGTAAAGGGGCGAGTGGGAGCAGCACTGAGAGAGGAGCAGTCAGTAAAGGGCCGAGTGGGAGCGGCACTGAGAGAGGAGCAGTCAGTAAAGGGCCGAGTGGGAGCAGCACTGAGAGAGGAGCAGTCAGTAAAGGGGCGAGTGGGAGCAGCACTGAGAGAGGAGCAGTCAGTAAAGGGGCGAGTGGGAGCGACACTGAGAGAGGAGCAGTCAGTAAAGGGCCGAGTGAGAGCGACACTGAGAGAGGAGCAGTCAGTAAAGGGGCGAGTGAGAGCGACACTGAGAGAGGAGCAGTCAGTAAAGGGCCGAGTGAGAGCGACACTGAGAGAGGAGCAGTCTGTAAAGGGGCGAGTGGGAGCGACGCCGAGAGAGGAGCAGTCAGTAAAGGGGTGAGTGAGAGCGGCACTGAGAGAGGAGCAGTCAGTAAAGGGGCGAGTGGGAGCAGCACTGAGAGAGGAGCAGTCAGTAAAGGGCTGAGTGGGAGCAGCACTGAGAGAGGAGCAGTCTGTAAAGGGGCGAGTGGGAGCGGCACTGAGAGAGGAGCAGTCAGTAAAGGGGCGAGTGGGAGCAGCACTGAGAGAGGAGCAGTCAGTAAAGGGGCGAGTGGGAGCAGCACTGAGAGAGGAGCAGTCAGTAAAGGGGCGAGTGAGAGCGACACTGAGAGAGGAGCAGTCTGTAAAGGGGCGAGTGGGAGCGACGCCGAGAGAGGAGCAGTCAGTAAAGGGGTGAGTGAGAGCGGCACTGAGAGAGGAGCAGTCAGTAAAGGGCCGAGTGGGAGCGGCACTGAGAGAGGAGCAGTCAGTAAAGGGGCGAGTGGGAGCGGCACTGAGAGAGGAGCAGTCAGTAAAGGGCCGAGTGGGAGCAGCACTGAGAGAGGAGCAGTCAGTAAAGGGCCGAGTGGGAGCAGCACTGAGAGAGGAGCAGTCAGTAAAGGGCCGAGTGGGAGCAGCACTGAGAGAGGAGCAGTCAGTAAAGGGGCGAGTGGGAGCAGCACTGAGAGAGGAGCAGTCAGTAAAGGGCCGAGTGGGAGCAGCACTGAGAGAGGAGCAGTCAGTAAAGGGCCGAGTGGGAGCAGCACTGAGAGAGGAGCAGTCAGTAAAGGGGCGAGTGGGAGCAGCACTGAGAGAGGAGCAGTCAGTAAAGGGGCGAGTGGGAGCAGCACTGAGAGAGGAGCAGTCAGTAAAGGGGTGAGTGGGAAAGGCACTGAGAGAGGAGCAGTCAGTAAAGGGGTGCGTGAAGTCTGGGGACGTTACTGAGGGTAAACCGTGAAAGATTGTTTCTAATGCAGGGCGAATGGGGAATAAGGGGACAGGAAGCCCTTGACTGGGTTCAACGCAGCCCAATTTTACAATGGGGGCCTCAAACCGTCGAAAAGCTCCCTAATTGCATTTAAAGAGGGGCTAAGGCCTGTTTCAGGCACAGGCCCTGGATGCCTCTTTTTCTGTTTTTGCCAATATGGCGTGCCCAGTGCAGTTACTGGGCCATTGCTTTGCTTGTTAAAAAACATTTAATTTTCCGTCAGTTTAAATTATTCATCCTCCTCTCTTGATCCCCACATGTCATGCAGCATTTCCCCACTGTATGGGTATCCCGGAAAGTACCAGCCATGGCTCAGTGGGTAGCACTCTCGCCTTTGAGTCAAAAGCTTGTGGGTTCAAGCCCCACTCCAGAGACTTGAGCATAAAATCTAGGCTGACACTCCAGTGCAATACTGAGGGAGCACTGCACTGTCAGAGGTGCTGCCTTACGGATGAGACGTTAAACCGAGGTCTTGTCTTCCCTCTCAGGTGGATGTAAAAGATCCCATGGCATTATTGTGAAGAAGAGCAGGGGGAGTTCTCCTGGTGCCCTGACCAATACTTATCCCTCAACCAACATCATTAAACCAGATTATCTGGTCACTCTCATTTTGCTGTTTGTGGAACCTTGCTGTGTGCAAATTTACTGCCACGTTTCCTACTTTACAACAGTGACTACACTGCAAAAGTACTTCATTGGCTATAAAGCACTTTGGGACGTCCTGAGGTTGTGAAAGGCGCTATAGAAATACAAGTCTTTATTTACGGGTGACTGCCCCAACAGCATGTCAGGGATTGTGAATTTGCCCTGTTGGGAATTGCAAGCATGACTTCGTACATTAGCACAATAGAACATCACCACACAGTACCACTCTGATATCTCCCACCTTATCTCCTGAAGAAAACTCAGCCCAAACAATGGCATCGACTCCACACATTACTCATTTTTTCTCTCCGCCAGTTCTGTTTGTCTTATTAGAGCATTCTGGAGGGACACTTCCTGTCTGAATATTATGGGTAACATTAAGTAATTGAGAACCCATAGACAAGCCCTGAAGTCTGTCACGTAACTTCAGACTTTAGCTCCCGTGTTGTATCTACCTCCCACCCTGAATCCATTCCATCCTCTGAGCATTGTGAGTTGCTGCCCTCTCCCACACACCTGTGTGTGCCCTCACAGATGCCCATATTTTGGCATCAAACACACGCTGGCAGACTGCTGACTCCCATAGTCCCACCTAGTGACACAATATTTCCTCACTTAGAGAAAACAGAAAATTAGGGAATGAGCTAATGCGCAAACAATTGCCGGCCATAAACCTAGAGAGAAACATGTTATGTTATGTGAAGAGACGAGAGAGGCTGGGATTATTTTCCTGAGAGTAGAGAAGGTTAATGGGAGATTTAATAGAGGTGTTCAAAATCAGGAGTTGTTATTCTCAAGAAGTTCTACAGTTGAGATCTACATCAGCTGGTGTTTTTGGCCCATTGGGTAACAGGGTAATTCTATGTACTTGACTTTTCCAGGATTCTTGCCAAAATGGTTTGCCAGAGAAGACTGAAGCTTGGAGCAGGAGAGGGAGTCAGGCGGGCCGTGTACAAGAGCCAGATAAAGGGGACTGAATGGGAGTAAATGGATTTATAAAGCTGTAATCCGATGAAGGAGTGGGTGCAGAGGGGGTGTCAACCCCTGACTGGACCCCTCCGAGATATCGAGTAGAGTTGTAGGTTCCCATTAAATTCCGAGGTTGTAATTTAGGAGCTCGGAGAGTAATGAGCTGCGAGGTGAGTGCAATAAACTAATGCTGGAGAAAGTGGGGGAAGAGCGGAGCTGGGGAAGAGTTGAAGACAAAGATGAGGATTTTGAGCTTACTGTGCTGAAAGGACAGTGAACCAATAAGATTGGCAAAGATTGGAGTGATAGGTGAGCGGAATTCCCTGTGGATGAATTCTGGATAGGGAGAGACTAGAGAAGCTTCGGCAAGTTTGGGGAAAAGGGTTTCGGAGGGATGGTCTCACGGTAGGGCAATGGACGTCTGGGGAGGCCTAAACTATCATTGTGGGGTGCTCCTGGTCTTTGCCCAGGAGGAGGGCTCCCAACTCAGGTGCCAGCTAAAATTAGATCTGGGGAGCTAGAAAGTCACGGGCCCTGGTTACCACATGTGAATCCAGACCGTGATTAGCACATGTGATACCGGACCATGATTAGCACATGTGAATCCAGACCCTGATTAGCACATGTGAATCCAGACCCTGATTAGCACATGTGAATCCAGACCCTGATTAGCACATGTGAATCCAGACCGTGATTAGCACATGTGATTCCGGACCATGATTAGCACATGTGAATCCAGACCCTGATTAGCACATGTGAATCCAGACCCTGATTAGCACATGTGAATCCAGACCCTGATTAGCACATGTGAATCCAGACCCTGATTAGCACATGTAAATCCAGACCCTGATTAGCACATGTGAATCCAGACCCTGATTAGCACATGTGAATCCAGACCATGATTAGCAAATGTGAATCCAGACCCTGATTTGCACATGTGAATCCAGACCCTGATTAGCACATGTAAATCCAGACCCTGATTAGCACATGTGAATTCAGAACATGATTAGCACATGTGAATCCGGAACATGATTAGCAAATGTGAATCCAGACCAGGATTTGCACATGTGAATCCAAACCAGGATTAGCACATGTAAATCCAGACCCTGATTAGCACATGTGAATCCAGACCATGATTAGCACATGTGAATCCGGAACATGATTAGCACATGTGAATCCGGACTCTGATGAGCACATGTGAATCCAGATCATGATTAGCACATGTGAATCTGGACCATGATTAGCACATGTGAATCCAAACCCTGATTAGCGCATGTGAATCCAGACCATGATTAGCACATGTGAATCCAGACCATGATTAGCACATGTGAATCCGGACCCTGATTAGCAGATGTGAATCCAGACCATGATTAGCACATGCGAATCTGAACCCTGATTAGCAAATGTGAATCCGGACCCTGATTAGCACATGTGATTCCAGACCCTTATTAGCACTTGTGAATCCAGACCCTGATTAGCACGTGTGAATCCAGAACATGATTAGCACATGCGAATCTGAACCCTGATTAGCAAATGTGAATCCGGACCATGATTAGCACATGTGAATCCTGAACATGGTTAGCACTGGTAAATCCGGACCAGGAATAGTACATGTGAATCCAGAACATGATTAGCACATGTGAATGCGACCCATGATTAGCACATGTGAATCCAGACCCTGATTAGCACATGTGAATCAGGACCATGATTAGTACATGTGAATCAAGACCCTGATTAGCACATGTGAATCCAGACCCTGATTAGCACATGTGAATCCAGACCATGATTAGCACATGTGAATCCAGACCCTGATTAGCACATGTGAATCCAGACCAAGATTAGCACATGTGAATCCGGGCCCTGATTAGCATATGTGAATCCGGACCATGATTAGCACATGTGAATCCAAACCATGATTAGCACATGTGAATCCGGACCCTGATTAGCACATGTGAATCCGAACTATGATGAGCACATGTGAATCCGGACCCTGATTAGCACATGTGAATCCAGACACTGATTAGCACATGTGAATCCAGACCCTGATTAGCACATGTGAATCCAGACCATGATTAGCACATGTGAATCCTGAACATGATTAGCACATGTGAATCCTGAACATGGTTAGCACTGGTAAATCCGGACCAGGAATAGTACATGTGAATCCAGAACATGATTAGCACATGTGAATCAGGACCCTGATTAGCACATGTGAATCCAGACCCTGATTAGCACATGTGAATCCAGACCATGATTAGCACATGTGAATCCAGACCATGATTAGCAAAGGTGAATCCAGACTAGGATTTACACATGTGAATCCAGATCCTTATTAGCACATGTGAAGCCAGACCCTGATTAGCACATGTGAATCCAGACCATGATTAGCACATGTGAATCCAAACCATGATTAGCACATGTGAATCCGGACCCTGATTAGCACATGTGAATCCGAACCATGATGAGCACATGTGAATCCGTACCCTGATTAGCACATGTGAATCCAGACACTGATTAGCACATGTGAATCCAGACCCTGATTAGCAGATGTGAATCCAGACACTGATTAGAACATGTGAATCCAGACCCTGATTAGCACATGTGAATCCAGACACTGATTAGCACATGTGAATCCAGACACTGATTAGCACATGTGAATCCAGACCCTGATTAGCACATGTGAATCCAGACACTGATTAGCACACGTGAATCCAGAACCTGATTAGCACATGTGAATCCAAATCATGATTAGCACATGTGAGTCCGGACCCTGATTAGCACATGTGAATCGGAACCATGATGAGCACATGTGAATCAGGACAATGATTAGCACATGTGAATCCGCACCCTGATTAGCACATGTGAATCCAGACCCTGATTAGCACATGTGAATCCAGACCCTGATTAGCACATGTGAATCCGGACCATGATTAGCACATGTGAATCCAGACACTGATTAGCACATGTGAATCCAGACCCTGATTAGCACATGTGAATCCAGACACTGATTAGCACATGTGAATCCAGACCCTGATTAGCACATGTGAATCCAAATCATGATTAGCACATGTGAATCCAGACCCTGATTAGCACATGTGAATCGGAACCATGATGAGCACATGTGAATCCAGACCCTGATTAGCACAGGTGAATCCAGACACTGATTAGCACATGTGAATCCAGACCATGATTAGCACATGTGAATCTGGACCATGATTAGCACATGTGAATCCAGACACTGATTAGCACATGTGAATCCAGACCATGATTAGCACATGTGAATCTGGACCATGATTAGCACATGTGAATCCAGACCATGATTAGCACATGTGAATCCAGTCCATGATTAGCACATGTGAATCCGGACCCAGATTAGCACATGTGAATCCAGACGATGATTAGCACATGTGAATCCAGACCCTGATTAGCACATGTGAATCCAGACGATGATTAGCACATGTGAATCCAGACATTGATTAGCACATGTGAATCCGGACCATGATCAGCACATGTGAATCTGGGCCCTGATTAGCACATTTGAATCCAAACCATGATTAGCACACGTGAATCCGGACCCTGATGAGCACATGTGAATCCAGACCCTGATTAACACATGTGAATCCGGACCATGATTAGCACATGTGAATCCAGACCATGATTAGCACATGTGAATCCGGACCCTGATGAGCACATGTGAATCCGTACCCTGATTAGCACATGTGAATCCAGACCCTGATTAGCACATCTGAATCCGGACCATGATTAGCACATTTGAATCCGGACCATGATTAGCACATGTGAATCCAGACCCTGATTAGCACATGTGAATCCAGACCATGATTAGCACATGTGAGTCCGGACCCTGATTAGCACATGTGAATCCAGACCATGATTAGCACATGTGAATCCAGACCATGATGAGAACATGTGAATCCAGAGCATGATTATCACATGTGAATGCGACCCATGATTAGCACATGTGAATCCAGACCCTGATTAGCACATGTGAATCAGGACCATGATTAGTACATGTGAATCAAGACCCTGATTAGCACATGTGAATCCAGACCCTGATTAGCACATGTGAATCCAGACCATGATTAGCACATGTGAATCCAGACCCTGATTAGCACATGTGAATCCAGACCAAGATTAGCACATGTGAATCCGGGCCCTGATTAGCATATGTGAATCCGGACCATGATTAGCACATGTGAATCCAAACCATGATTAGCACATGTGAATCCGGACCCTGATTAGCACATGTGAATCCGAACTATGATGAGCACATGTGAATCCGGACCCTGATTAGCACATGTGAATCCAGACACTGATTAGCACATGTGAATCCAGACCCTGATTAGCACATGTGAATCCAGACCATGATTAGCACATGTGAATCCTGAACATGATTAGCACATGTGAATCCTGAACATGGTTAGCACTGGTAAATCCGGACCAGGAATAGTACATGTGAATCCAGAACATGATTAGCACATGTGAATCAGGACCCTGATTAGCACATGTGAATCCAGACCCTGATTAGCACATGTGAATCCAGACCATGATTAGCACATGTGAATCCAGACCATGATTAGCAAAGGTGAATCCAGACTAGGATTTACACATGTGAATCCAGATCCTTATTAGCACATGTGAAGCCAGACCCTGATTAGCACATGTGAATCCAGACCATGATTAGCACATGTGAATCCAAACCATGATTAGCACATGTGAATCCGGACCCTGATTAGCACATGTGAATCCGAACCATGATGAGCACATGTGAATCCGTACCCTGATTAGCACATGTGAATCCAGACACTGATTAGCACATGTGAATCCAGACCCTGATTAGCAGATGTGAATCCAGACACTGATTAGAACATGTGAATCCAGACCCTGATTAGCACATGTGAATCCAGACACTGATTAGCACATGTGAATCCAGACACTGATTAGCACATGTGAATCCAGACCCTGATTAGCACATGTGAATCCAGACACTGATTAGCACACGTGAATCCAGAACCTGATTAGCACATGTGAATCCAAATCATGATTAGCACATGTGAGTCCGGACCCTGATTAGCACATGTGAATCGGAACCATGATGAGCACATGTGAATCAGGACAATGATTAGCACATGTGAATCCGCACCCTGATTAGCACATGTGAATCCAGACCCTGATTAGCACATGTGAATCCAGACCCTGATTAGCACATGTGAATCCGGACCATGATTAGCACATGTGAATCCAGACACTGATTAGCACATGTGAATCCAGACCCTGATTAGCACATGTGAATCCAGACACTGATTAGCACATGTGAATCCAGACCCTGATTAGCACATGTGAATCCAAATCATGATTAGCACATGTGAATCCGGACCCTGATTAGCACATGTGAATCGGAACCATGATGAGCACATGTGATTCCAGACCCTGATTAGCACAGGTGAATCCAGACACTGATTAGCACATGTGAATCCAGACCATGATTAGCACATGTGAATCTGGACCATGATTAGCACATGTGAATCCAGACCATGATTAGCACATGTGAATCCAGGCCATGATTAGCACTTGTGAATCCGGACCCAGATTAGCACATGTGAATCCAGACGATGATTAGCACATGTGAATCCAGACCCTGATTAGCACATGTGAATCCAGACGATGATTAGCACATGTGAATCCAGACATTGATTAGCACATGTGAATCCGGACCATGATCAGCACATGTGAATCTGGGCCCTGATTAGCACATTTGAATCCAAACCATGATTAGCACATGTGAATCCGGACCCTGATGAGCACATGTGAATCCAGACCCTGATTAACACATGTGAATCCGGACCATGATTAGCACATGTGAATCCAGACCATGATTAGCACATGTGAATCCGGACCCTGATGAGCACATGTGAATCCGCACCCTGATTAGCACATGTGAATCCAGACCCTGATTAGCACATCTGAATCCGGACCATGATTAGCACATTTGAATCCGGACCATGATTAGCACATGTGAATCCAGACCCTGATTAGCACATGTGAATCCAGACCCTGATTATCACATGTGTATCCGGACCATGATTAGCACATGTGAATCCAGACCCTGATTAACACATGAGAATCCAGAACATGATTAGCACATGTGAATCCGGACCATGATTAGCACATGTGAATCCAGACCCTTATTAGCACATGTGAATCCGGACCCTGATTAGCACATGTGAATCCAGACCATGATTAGCACATGTGAATCTGGGGCCTGATTAGCACATGTGAATCTGGAACATGATTAGCACATGTGAATCCAGACCCTGATTAGCACATGTGAATCCAGACCCTGATTAGCACGTGTGAATCCAGACCATGATTAGAACATGTGAATCCAGACCATGATTAGCACATGTGAATCCGGACCCTGATTAGCACATGTGAATCCGAACCATGATTAGCACATGTGAATCCGGACCCTGATTAGCACATGTGAATCCAGACCCTGATTAGCACATGTGAATCCAAACCATGATTAGCACATGTGAATCCGGACCCTGATTAGCACATGTGAATCCGAACCATGATGAGCACATGTGAATCCGGACCCTGATTAGCACATGTAAATACTGACCATGATTCGCACATGTGAATCCAGACCCTGATTAGCACAGGTGAATCCAGACACTGATTAGCACATGTGAATCCGGACCATGATTAGCACATGTGAATCTGGACCCTGATTAGCACATGTGAATCCAGACGATGATTAGCACATGTGAATCCAGACCATGATTAGCACATGTGAATCCAGACCCTGATTAGCACATGTGAATCCAGACCCTGATTAGCACATTTGAATCCGGACCCTGATTAGCACATGCGAATCCAGACCCTGATTAGCACATGTGAATCCAGACCCTGATTAGCACATGTGAATCCAGACCCTGATTATCACATGTGAATCCGGACCATGATTAGCACATGTGAATCCAGACCCTGATTAACACATGTGAATCCAGACCCTTATTAGCACATGTGAATCCGGACCCTGATTTGCACATGTGAATCCAGACCATGATTAGCACATGTGAATCCGGACCATGATTAGCACATGTGAATCCTGAACATGGTTAGCACATGTGAATCCAGACCAGGAATAGTACATGTGAATCCAGAAGATGATTAGCACATGTGAATGCGACCCAGGATTAGCACATGTGAATCCAGACCCTGATTAGCACATGTGAATCAGGACCATGATTAGCACATGTGAATCAAGACCCTGATTAGCATATGTGAATCCAGACCCAGATTAGCACATGTGAATCCAGACCCTGATTAGCACATGTGAATCTGGACTCTGATTCGCACATGTGAATCCAGACCACGATTAGCACATGTGAATCCAGACCATGATTAGCACATGTGTATCCAGACCATGATTCGCACATGTGAATCTGGACCGTGATTCGCACATGTGAATTCGGACCCTGATTAGCACATGTGAATCCAGACCCTGATTAGCACATGTGAATCCAGACCCTGATTAGCACATGTGAATCCAGACCATGATTAGCACATGTGAATCCAGACCCTGATTAGCACATGTGAATCCAGACCATGATTAGCACATGTGAATCTGGACCTGATTAGCACATGTGAATCCAGACCATGATTAGCACATGTGAATCCGGACCATGATTAGCACATGTGAATCTGGACCATGATTAGCACATGTGAATCCAGACCATGATTAGCACATGTGAATCCAGACCTGATTAGCACATGTGAATCAGACCCTGATTAGCACATGTGAATCCAGACCCTGATTAGCACATGTGAATCCAGACCATGATTAGCACATGTGAATCCAGACCCTGATTAGCACATGTGAATCCAGACCATGATTAGCACATGTGAATCCGACCATGATTAGCACATGTGAATCCAGACCCTGATTAGCACATGTGAATCAGGACCATGATTAGCACATGTGAATCCAGACCCTGATTAGCACATGTGAATCCAGACCATGATTAGCACATGTGAATCCAGACCATGATTAGCACATGTGAATCTGGACCTGATTAGCACATGTGAATCCAGACCCTGATTAGCACATGTGAATCCAGACCATGATTAGCACATGTGAATCCAGACCATGATTAGCACATGTGAATCCGGACCCTGATTAGCACATGTGAATCCGGACCCTGATTAGCACATGTGAATCCAGACCCTGATTAGCACATGTGAATCCAGACCCTGATTAGCACATGTGAATCCAGAGCCATGATTAGCACATGTGAATCCAGACCCTGATTAGCACATGTGAATCCAGACCATGATTAGCACATGTGAATCTGGACCTGATTAGCACATGTGAATCCAGACCATGATTAGCACATGTGAATCCAGACCCTGATTAGCACATGTGAATCTTAGCCTGTGACCACTGATTAGCACATGTGAATCCAGACCATGATTCGCACATGTGAATCTGGACCGTGATTAGCACATGTGAATTCAGACCCTGATTAGCACATGTGAATCCAGACCCTGATTAGCACATGTGAATCCAGACCATGATTAGCACATGTGAGTCCGGACCCTGATTAGCACATGTGAATCCAGACCATGATTAGCACATGTGAATCCAGACCATGATGAGAACATGTGAATCCAGAGCATGATTATCACATGTGAATCCGGACCCTGATTACCACATGTGAATCCGGACCCTGATTAGCACATGTGAATCCAGACCCTGATTAGCACATGTGAATCCAGACCATGATTAGCACGTGAATCCAGACCATGATTAGCACATGTGATCCAGACCATGATGAGAACATGTGAATCCAGAGCATGATTATCACATGTGAATCCAGATCATGATTAGCACATGTGAATCCAGACCCTGATTAGCACATGTGAATCCAGACCATGATGAGAACATATGAATCCGGACCCTGATTAGCACATGTGAGTCCAGACCATGATTAGCACATGTGAAACCGAGCTCTGATTAGCACATGTGAATCCGGACCCTGATTAGCACATGTGAATCCGGACCCTGATTAGCACATGTGAATCCAGACCATGATTAGCACATGTGAATCCGGACCATGATTAGCACATGTGAATCCAGACCCTGATTAGCACATGTGAATCCAGACCATGATTAGCACATGTGAATCCGGACCCTGATTAGCACATGTGAATCCAGGACCATGATTAGCACATGTGAATCCAGACCATGATTAGCACATGTGAATCCGGACCCTGATTAGCACATGTGAATCCAGACCATGATGAGCACATGTGAATCCGGACCCTGATTAGCACATGTGAATCCAGACACTGATTAGCACATGTGAATCCAGACCCTGATTAGCACATGTGAATCCAGACCATGATTAGCACATGTGAATCCTGACCATGATTAGCACATGTGAATCCTGACCATGATTAGCACATGTGAATCCGGACCATGATTAGCACATGTGAATCCAGACCATGATTAGCACATGTGAATCTGGACCCTGATTAGCACATGTGAATCCAGACCATGATTAGCACATGTGAATCCAGACCATGATTAGCACATGTGAATCCAGACCATGATTAGCACATGTGAATCCAGACCCTGATTAGCACATGTGAATCCAGACCCTGATTAGCACATGTGAATCCAGACCATGATTAGCACATGTGAATCCAGACCATGATTAGCACATGTGAATCCGGACCCTGATTAGCACATGTGAATCCGACCATGATTAGCACATGTGAATCCAGACCCTGATTAGCACATGTGAATCCAGACACTGATTAGCACATGTGAATCCAGACCCTGATTAGCACATGTGAATCCAGACCCTGATTAGCACATGTGAATCCAGACCCTGATTAGCACATGTGAATCCAGACACTGATTAGCACATGTGAATCCAGACACTGATTAGCACATGTGAATCCAGACCCTGATTAGCACATGTGAATCCAGACACTGATTAGCACATGTGAATCCAGACCTGATTAGCACATGTGAATCCAGACCATGATTAGCACATGTGAGTCCGGACCCTGATTAGCACATGTGAATCGGACCATGATGAGCACATGTGAATCTGGACCATGATTAGCACATGTGAATCTCGACCCTGATTAGCACATGTGAATCCAGACCCTGATTAGCACATGTGAATCCAGACCCTGATTAGCACATGTGAATCCGGACCATGATTAGCACATGTGAATCCAGACACTGATTAGCACATGTGAATCCAGACCCTGATTAGCACATGTGAATCCAGACCCTGATTAGCACATGTGAATCCAGACCCTGATTAGCACATGTGAATCCAGAACATGATTAGCACATGTGAATCCGGACCCTGATTAGCACATGTGAATCGGACCATGATTAGCACATGTGAATCCAGACCCTGATTAGCACATGTGAATCCAGACACTGATTAGCACATGTGAATCCAGACCATGATTAGCACATGTGAATCTGGACCATGATTAGCACATGTGAATCCAGACCATGATTAGCACATGTGAATCCAGGCCATGATTAGCACTTGTGAATCCGGACCCAGATTAGCACATGTGAATCCAGACGATGATTAGCACATGTGAATCCAGACCCTGATTAGCACATGTGAATCCAGACGATGATTAGCACATGTGAATCCAGACATTGATTAGCACATGTGAATCCGGACCATGATCAGCACATGTGAATCTGGGCCCTGATTAGCACATTTGAATCCAAACCATGATTAGCACATGTGAATCCGGACCCTGATGAGCACATGTGAATCCAGACCCTGATTAACACATGTGAATCCGGACCATGATTAGCACATGTGAATCCAGACCATGATTAGCACATGTGAATCCGGACCCTGATGAGCACATGTGAATCCGCACCCTGATTAGCACATGTGAATCCAGACCCTGATTAGCACATCTGAATCCGGACCATGATTAGCACATTTGAATCCGGACCATGATTAGCACATGTGAATCCAGACCCTGATTAGAACATGTGAATCCAGACCCTGATTATCACATGTGAATCCGGACCATGATTAGCACATGTGAATCCAGACCCTGATTAACACATGAGAATCCAGAACATGATTAGCACATGTGAATCCGGACCATGATTAGCACATGTGAATCCAGACCCTTATTAGCACATGTGAATCCGGACCCTGATTAGCACATGTGAATCCAGACCATGATTAGCACATGTGAATCTGGGGCCTGATTAGCACATGTGAATCTGGAACAGGATTAGCACATGTGAATCCAGACCCTGATTAGCACATGTGAATCCAGACCCTGATTAGCACGTGTGAATCCAGACCATGATTAGAACATGTGAATCCAAACCATGATTAGCACATGTGAATCCGGACCCTGATTAGCACATGTGAATCCGAACCATGATTAGCACATGTGAATCCGGACCCTGATTAGCACATGTGAATCCAGACCCTGATTAGCACATGTGAATCCAAACCATGATTAGCACATGTGAATCCGGACCCTGATTAGCACATGTGAATCCGAACCATGATGAGCACATGTGAATCCGGACCCTGATTAGCACATGTAAATACTGACCATGATTCGCACATGTGAATCCAGACCCTGATTAGCACAGGTGAATCCAGACACTGATTAGCACATGTGAATCCGGACCATGATTAGCACATGTGAATCTGGACCCTGATTAGCACATGTGAATCCAGACGATGATTAGCACATGTGAATCCAGACCATGATTAGCACATGTGAATCCAGACCCTGATTAGCACATGTGAATCCAGACCCTGATTAGCACATTTGAATCCGGACCCTGATTAGCACATGCGAATCCAGACCCTGATTAGCACATGTGAATCCAGACCCTGATTAGCACATGTGAATCCAGACCCTGATTATCACATGTGAATCCGGACCATGATTAGCACATGTGAATCCAGACCCTGATTAACACATGTGAATCCAGACCCTTATTAGCACATGTGAATCCGGACCCTGATTTGCACATGTGAATCCAGACCATGATTAGCACATGTGAATCCGGACCATGATTAGCACATGTGAATCCTGAACATGATTAGCACATGTGAATCCAGACCAGGATTAGCACATGTGAATCCAGAACATGATTAGCACATGTGAATCCGACCCTGATTAGCACATGTGAATCCAGACCCTGATTAGCACATGTGAATCAGGACCATGATTAGCACATGTGAATCAAGACCCTGATTAGCACATGTGAATCCAGACCCAGATTAGCACATGTGAATCCAGACCCTGATTAGCACATGTGAATCTGGACCTGATTAGCACATGTGAATCCAGACCACGATTAGCACATGTGAATCCAGACCATGATTAGCACATGTGAATCCAGACCATGATTAGCACATGTGAATCTGGACCGTGATTAGCACATGTGAATCGGACCCTGATTAGCACATGTGAATCCAGACCCTGATTAGCACATGTGAATCCAGACCCTGATTAGCACATGTGAATCCAGAGCATGATTAGCACATGTGAATCCAGACCCTGATTAGCACATGTGAATCCAGACCATGATTAGCACATGTGAATCTGGACTCTGATTAGCACATGTGAATCCAGACCATGATTCGCACATGTGAATCTGGACCGTGATTAGCACATGTGAATCTGGACCATGATTAGCACATGTGAATCCAGACCATGATTAGCACATGTGAATCTGGACCTGATTAGCACATGTGAATCCGGACCCTGATTAGCACATGTGAATCCAGACCCTGATTAGCACATGTGAATCCAGACCATGATTAGCACATGTGAATCCAGACCATGATTAGCACATGTGAGTCCGGAACCTGATTAGCACATGTGAATCCAGACCATGATTAGCACATGTGAATGCGACCCAGGATTAGCACATGTGAATCCAGACCCTGATTAGCACATGTGAATCAGGACCATGATTAGCACATGTGAATCAAGACCCTGATTAGCATATGTGAATCCAGACCCAGATTAGCACATGTGAATCCAGACCCTGATTAGCACATGTGAATCAGACCTGATTAGCACATGTGAATCCAGACCATGATTAGCACATGTGAATCCAGACCATGATTAGCACATGTGAATCCAGACCCTGATTAGCACATGTGAATCCAGACCTGATTAGCACATGTGAATCCAGACCATGATTAGCACATGTGAATCTGGACCCTGATTAGCACATGTGAATCCAGACCATGATTAGCACATGTGAATCCAGACCATGATTAGCACATGTGAATCCAGACCCTGATTAGCACATGTGAATCCAGACCATGATTAGCACATGTGAATCCAGACCATGATTAGCACATGTGAATCCAGACCATGATTAGCACATGTGAATCCAGGACCATGATTAGCACATGTGAATCCAGACCTGATTAGCACATGTGAATCCAGACCATGATTAGCACATGTGAATCCAGACCATGATTAGCACATGTGAATCCAGACCTGATTAGCACATGTGAATCCAGACCCTGATTAGCACATGTGAATCCAGACCCTGATTAGCACATGTGAATCCAGACCATGATTAGCACATGTGAGTCCGGACCCTGATTAGCACATGTGAATCCAGACCATGATTAGCACATGTGAATCCAGACCATGATGAGAACATGTGAATCCAGAGCATGATTATCACATGTGAATCCGGACCCTGATTACCACATGTGAATCCGGACCCTGATTAGCACATGTGAATCCAGACCCTGATTAGCACATGTGAATCCAGACCATGATTAGCACGTGAATCCAGACCATGATTAGCACATGTGATCCAGACCATGATGAGAACATGTGAATCCAGAGCATGATTATCACATGTGAATCCAGATCATGATTAGCACATGTGAATCCAGACCCTGATTAGCACATGTGAATCCAGACCATGATGAGAACATATGAATCCGGACCCTGATTAGCACATGTGAGTCCAGACCATGATTAGCACATGTGAAACCGAGCTCTGATTAGCACATGTGAATCCGGACCCTGATTAGCACATGTGAATCCGGACCCTGATTAGCACATGTGAATCCAGACCATGATTAGCGCATGTGAATCCAGAACCTGATTAGCACATGTGAATCCAGACCATGATTAGCACATGTGAATCCGGACCCTGATTAGCACATGTGAATCTGGACCATGATTAACACATGCGAATCCAGACCATGATCAGCACATGTGAATCCGGACCCTGATTAGCACATGTGAATCCAGACCCTGATTAGCACATGTGAATCCAGACCATGATTAGCACATGTGAATCCAGACCCTGATTAGCACTTGTGAATCCAGACCATGATTAGCACATGTGAATCCAGACCATGATGAGAACATGTGAATCCAGAGCATGATTATCACATGTGGATCCAGACCATGATTAGCACATGTGAATCCAGACCCTGATTAGCACATGTCAATCCAGACCATGATTAGCACATGTGAATCCAGACAATGATTAGCACATGTGAATTCTGAGCCTGATTATCACATGTGAATCCAGAGTATGATTAGCACATGTGAATCCAGACCATGATTAGCACATGTGAATCCAGACCATGATTAGCACATATGTATCCAGCCCTGATTAGCAAATGTGAATCTGGACCCTGATTAGCACATGTGAATCCTGACCATGATTAGCACATGTGAATCCAGACCATGATTACCACATGTGAATCCGGACCCTGATTAGCACATGTGAATCCGGACCCTGATTAGCACATGTGAATTCAGACCATGATTAGCACATGTGAATCTGGACCATGATTAGCACATGTGAATCCAGACCATGATCAGCACATGTGAATCCAGACCATGATTAGCACATGTGAATCCGGACCCTGATTAGCACATGTGAATCCAGACCATGATTAGCACATGTGAATCCAGACCATGATTAGCACATGTGATCCAGACCATGATGAGGACATGTGAATCCAGAGCATGATTATCACATGTGAATCCAGACCATGATTAGCACATGTGAATCCAGACCCTGATTAGCACATGTGAATCCAGACCATGATTAGCACATGTGAATCCGGACCCTGATTAGCACATGTGAATCCGACCATGATTAGCACATGTGAATCTGGACCCTGATTAGCACATGTGAATCTGGACCATGATTAGCACATGTGAATCCAGACCATGATTAGCACATGTGAATCCAGACCATGATTAGCACATGTGAATCCGGACCCTGATTAGCACATGTGAATCCGGACCCCGATTAGCACATGTGAATCCGGTCCATAATTAGCACATGTGAATCCGAGCTCTGATTAGCACATGTGAATCCAGACCCTGATTAGCACATGTGAATCCAGACCATGATTAGCACATGTGAATCTGGACCCTGATTCGCACATGTGAATCCAGACCACGATTAGCACATGTGAATCCAGACCCTGATTAGCACATGTGAATCCAGACCATGATTAGCACATGTGAATCCAGACCATGATTAGCACATGTGAATCCAGACCATGATTCGCACATGTGAATCTGGACCCTGATTAGCACATGTGAATTCGGACCCTGATTAGCACATGTGAATCCAGACCCTGATTAGCACATGTGAATCCAGACCATGATTAGCACATGTGAGTCCAGACCCTGATTAGCACATGTGAATCCAGACCATGATTAGCACATGTGAATCCAGACCATGATGAGAACATGTGAATCCAGAGCATGATTATCACATGTGAATCCGGACCCTGATTACCACATGTGAATCCGGACCCTGATTAGCACATGTGAATCCAGACCCTGATTAGCACATGTGAATCCAGACCATGATTAGCACATGTGAATCCAGACCATGATTAGCACATGTGATCCAGACCATGATGAGAACATGTGAATCCAGAGCATGATTATCACATGTGAATCCAGAGCATGATTATCACATGTGAATTCAGATCATGATTAGCACATGTGAATCCAGACCATGATTAGCACATGTGAATCTGGACCATGATTAGCACATGTGAATGCGGAACATAAGCACATGTGAATCCAGACACTGTTTAGTACATGTGAATCCAGAACCTGATTAGCACATGTGAATCCAGACCATGATTAGCACATGTGAATCCAGAACCTGATTAGCACATGTGAATCCAGACCCTGATTAGCACATGTGAATCCAGACCCTGTTTAGCACATGTGAATCCTGAACCTGATTAGCACATGTGAATCCAGACCATGATTAGCACAAGTGAATCAAGCCCTGATTAGCGCACGTGAATCCAGACCATGATTAGCACATGGGAATCCAGACCATGATTACCATATGAGAATCCAGTCCATGATGAGAACATGTGAATTCAGAGCAGGATTATCACATGTCAATCCAGACCATGATTAGCGCATGTGAATCCGGACTGTCATTAGCACATGTGAATCCAGACCCTGATTAGCACATGTGAATCTGGACCCTGATTAGCACATGTGAATCCAGACCATGATTAGCATATGTGAATCCGGACCCTGATTAGCACATGTGAATCCAGACCCTGATTAGCACATGTGAATGCAGAACATGATCAGCACATGTGAATCTGGACCATGATTAGCAGATGTGAATCCAGACCATGATTTGCAAATATGTATCCAGCCCTGATTATCACATGTGAATCCGGACCATAATTAGCACATGTGAATCTGGACCCTGATTAGCACATGTGAATCCGGACCATGATTAGCACATGTGAATCCAGACCATGATTACCACATGTGAATCCGGACCCTGATTAGCACATGTGAATCCGGACCCTGATTAGCACATGTGAATCCAGACCATGATTAGCACATGTGAATCCAGACCATGATTAGCACATGTGAATCCAGACCATGATTAGCACATGTGAATCCAGACCCTGATTAGCACATGTGAATCCAGACCATGATTAGCACATGTGAATCCAGACCATGATGAGAACATGTGAATCCAGAGCATGATTATCACATGTGGATCCAGACCATGATTAGCACATGTGAATCCAGACCCTGATTAGCACATGTGAATCCAGACCATGATTAGCACATGTGATCCAGACCATGATGAGAACATGTGAATCCAGAGCATGATTATCACATGTGAATCCAGACCATGATTAGCACATGTGAATCCAGACCCTGATTAGCACATGTGAATCCAGACCATGATGAGCACATGTGAATCCGGACCCTGATTAGCACATGTGAATCCGGACCATGATTAGCACATGTGAATCTGGACCCTGATTAGCACATGTGAATCTGGACCATGATTAGCACATGTGAATCCAGACCATGATTAGCACATGTGAATCAGGACCCTGATTAGCACATGTGAATCTGGACCCTGATTAGCACATGTGAATCCGGACACCGATTAGCACATGTGAATCCAGACCATGATTAGCACATGTGAATCCGAGCTCTGATTAGCACATGTGAATCCAGACCCTGATTAGCACATGTGAATCCAGACCCTGATTAGCACATGTGAATCCAGACCATGATTAGCACATGTGAATCCAGACCCTGATTAGCACATGTGAATCCAGACCATGATTAGCACATGTGAATCTGGACTCTGATTCGCACATGTGAATCCAGACCACGATTAGCACATGTGAATCCAGACCATGATTAGCACATGTGTATCCAGACCATGATTCGCACATGTGAATCTGGACCGTGATTAGCACATGTGAATTCGGACCCTGATTAGCACATGTGAATCCAGACCCTGATTAGCACATGTGAATCCAGACCCTGATTAGCACATGTGAATCCAGAGCATGATTAGCACATGTGAATCCAGACCCTGATTAGCACATGTGAATCCAGACCATGATTAGCACATGTGAATCTGGACTCTGATTAGCACATGTGAATCCAGACCATGATTCGCACATGTGAATCTGGACCGTGATTAGCACATGTGAATTCGGACCCTGATTAGCACATTTGAATCCAGACCCTGATTAGCACATGTGAATCCAGACCATGATTAGCACATGTGAGTCCGGACCCTGATTAGCACATATGAATCCAGACCATGATTAGCACATGTGAATCCAGACCATGATGAGAACATGTGAATCCAGAGCATGATTATCACATGTGAATCCGGACCCTGATTACCACATGTGAATCAGACATGATTAGCACATTGAATCAGGCCCTGATTAGCACATGTGAATCCAGACCATGATTAGCACATGTGAATCCAGACCATGATTAGCACATGTGAATCCAGACCATGATTAGCACATGTGAATCAGGACCCTGATTAGCACATGTGAATCTGGACCATGATTAGCACATGTGAATCCAGACCATGATTAGCACATGTGAATCCAGACCTGATTAGCACATGTGAATCCAGGACCATGATTAGCACATGTGAATCCAGACCCTGATTAGCACATGTGAATCCGGACCATGATTAGCACATGTGAATCCAGACCCTGATTAGCACATGTGAATCCAGACCATGATTAGCACATGTGAATCCAGACCCTGATTAGCACATGTGAATCCAGACCATGATTAGCACATGTGAATCCAGACCATGATTAGCACATGTGAATCCAGACCATGATTAGCACATGTGAATCCAGAGCCTGATTAGCACATGTGAATCCAGAGCATGATTAGCACATGTGAATCCAGACCTTGATTAGCACATGTGAATCCAGACCATGATTAGCACATGTGAATCCGGACCCTGATTAGCACATGTGAATCCAGACCATGATTAGCACGTGAATCCAGACCATGATTAGCACATGTGATCCAGACCATGATGAGAACATGTGAATCCAGAGCCATGATTATCACATGTGAATCCAGATCATGATTAGCACATGTGAATCCGGACCCTGATTAGCACATGTGAATCCAGACCCTGAGTGAGAACATATGAATCCGGACCCTGATTAGCACATGTGAGTCCAGACCATGATTAGCACATGTGAAACCGAGCTCTGATTAGCACATGTGAATCCCGACCCTGATTAGCACATGTGAATCCGGACCCTGATTAGCACATGTGAATCCAGACCATGATTAGCGCATGTGGAATCCAGAACCTATTAGCACATGTGAATCCAGACCATGATTAGCACATGTGAATCCGGACCCTGATTAGCACATGTGATCTGGACATGATTAACACATGCGAATCCAGACCATGATCAGCACATGTGAATCCGGACCCTGATTAGCACATGTGAATCCAGACCCTGATTAGCACATGTGAATCCAGACCATGATTAGCACATGTGAATCCAGACCCTGATTAGCACTTGTGAATCCAGACCATGATTAGCACATGTGAATCCAGACCATGATGAGAACATGTGAATCCAGAGCATGATTATCACATGTGGATCCAGACCATGATTAGCACATGTGAATCCAGACCCTGATTAGCACATGTCAATCCAGACCATGATTAGCACATGTGAATCCAGACCATGATTAGCACATGTGAATTCTGAGCCTGATTATCACATGTGAATCCAGAGTATGATTAGCACATGTGAATCCAGACCATGATTAGCACATGTGAATCCAGACCATGATTAGCACATATGTATCCAGCCCTGATTAGCAAATGTGAATCTGGACCCTGATTAGCACATGTGAATCCTGACCATGATTAGCACATGTGAATCCAGACCATGATTAGCACATGTGAATCCGGACCCTGATTAGCACATGTGAATCCGGACCCTGATTAGCACATGTGAATCCGGACCATGATTAGCACATGTGAATCCGGACCCTGATTAGCACATGTGAATCCAGACCATGATTAGCACATGTGAATCCAGACCATGATTAGCACATGTGAATCCAGGACCCTGATTAGCACATGTGAATCCAGACCATGATTAGCACATGTGAATCCAGACCATGATTAGCACATGTGAATCCAGACCATGATTAGCACATGTGAATCCAGACCCTGATTAGCACATGTGAATCCAGGACCATGATTAGCACATGTGAATCCAGACCCTGATTAGCACATGTGAATCCGGACCATGATTAGCACATGTGAATCCTGACCCTGATTAGCACATGTGAATCCGGACCATGATTAGCACATGTGAATCCAGGACCATGATTAGCACATGTGAATCCGGACCCTGATTAGCACATGTGAATCCAGACCATGATTAGCACATGTGAATCCAGAGCCCTGATTAGCACATGTGAATCCAGAGCCTGATTAGCACATGTGAATCCAGACCCTGATTAGCACATGTGAATCCAGACCATGATTAGCACATGTGAATCTGGACTCTGATTAGCACATGTGAATCCAGACCATGATTAGCACATGTGAATCCGGACCCTGATTAGCACATGTGAATCCAGACCATGATTAGCACATGTGAATCCGGACCATGATTAGCACATGTGAATCCAGACCATGATTAGCACATGTGAATCTGGACCATGATTAGCACATGTGAATCCAGACCCTGATTAGCACATGTGAATCCAGGACCATGATTAGCACATGTGAATCCAGACCATGATTAGCACATGTGAATCCAGACCATGATTAGCACATGTGAATCCAGACCCTGATTAGCACATGTGAATCCAGACCCTGATTAGCACATGTGAATCCAGACCATGATTAGCACATGTGAATCCAGACCCTGATTAGCACATGTGAATCCAGACCATGATTAGCACATGTGAATCCAGACCATGATTAGCACATGTGAATCCAGACCTGATTAGCACATGTGAATCCAGACCATGATTAGCACATGTGAATCCAGACCATGATTAGCACATGTGAATCCAGACCCTGATTAGCACATGTGAATCCAGACCATGATTAGCACATGTGAATCCAGACCATGATTAGCACATGTGAATCCAGAGCCTGATTATCACATGTGAATCCAGAGCATGATTAGCACATGTGAATCCAGACCCTGATTAGCACATGTGAATCCAGGCCATGATTAGCACATGTGAATCCAGACCATGATTAGCACATGTGAATCCAGAGCCTGATTAGCACATGTGAATCCAGACCATGATTAGCACATGTGAATCCAGACCCTGATTAGCACATGTGAATCCAGACCATGATTAGCACATGTGATCCAGACATGATTAGCACATGTGAATCCAGAGCGTGATTATCACATGTGAATCCAGAACATGATTATCACATGTGAATCCAGGCCATGATTAGCACATGTGAATCCAGAACATGATTAGCACATGTGAATCCAGACCATGATTAGCACATGTGAATCCAGACCATGATTAGCACATGTGAATCCGGACCCTGATTAGCACATGTGAATCCAGACCATGATTAGCACATGTGAATCCGACCCTGATTAGCACATGTGAATCCGGACCATGATTAGCACATGTGAATCCAGACCATGATTAGCACATGTGAATCCGGACCCTGATTAGCACATGTGAATCCGGACCATGATTAGCACATGTGAATCCGGACCCTGATTAGCACATGTGAATCCGGACCATGATTAGCACATGTGAATCCGAGCCTGATTAGCACATGTGAATCCAGACCCTGATTAGCACATGTGAATCCAGACCCTGATTAGCACATGTGAATCCAGACCCTGATTAGCACATGTGAATCCAGACCATGATTAGCACATGTGAATCCAGACCATGATTAGCACATGTGAATCCAGACCCTGATTAGCACATGTGAATCCAGACCATGATTAGCACATGTGAATCCAGACCCTGATTAGCACATGTGAATCCAGACCATGATTAGCACATGTGAATCTGGACCCTGATTAGCACATGTGAATCTGGACCCTGATTAGCACATTGATCGACCCTGATTAGCACATGTGAATCCAGACCCTGATTAGCACATGTGAATCCAGACCATGATTAGCACATGTGAATCTGGACCCTGATTAGCACATGTGAATCCAGACCATGATTAGCACATGTGAATCCAGACCCTGATTAGCACATGTGAATCCAGACCATGATTAGCACATGTGAATCCGGACCATGATTAGCACATGTGAAATCAGACCATGATTCGCACATGTGAATCTGGACCCTGATTAGCACATGTGAATTCGGACCCTGATTAGCACATGTGAATCCAGACCCTGATTAGCACATGTGAATCCAGACCATGATTAGCACATGTGAGTCCAGACCCTGATTAGCACATGTGAATCCAGACCATGATTAGCATATGTGAATCCGGACCCTGATTAGCACATGTGAATCCAGACCCTGATTAGCACATGTGAATGCAGAACATGATCAGCACATGTGAATCTGGACCATGATTAGCAGATGTGAATCCAGACCATGATTTGCAAATATGTATCCAGCCCTGATTATCACATGTGAATCCGGACCATAATTAGCACATGTGAATCCGGACCCTGATTAGCACATGTGAATCCGGACCCTGATTAGCACATGTGAATCCAGACCATGATTAGCACATGTGAATCTGGACCATGATTAGCACATGTGAATCCAGACCATGATTAGCACATGTGAATCCGGACCCTGATTAGCACATGTGAATCTGGACCCTGATTAGCACATGTGAATCCAGACCATGATTAGCACATGTGAATCCAGACCATGATGAGAACATGTGAATCCAGAGCATGATTATCACATGTGAATCCGGACCCTGATTAGCACATGTGAATCTGGACCCTGATTAGCACATGTGAATCCAGACCATGATTAGCACATGTGAATCCGGACCCTGATTAGCACATGTGAATCCAGACCATGATTAGCACATGTGAATCCAGACCCTGATTAGCACATGTGAATCCAGACCATGATTAGCACATGTGAATCCAGACCATGATTAGCACATGTGAATCCTGACCCTGATTAGCACATGTGAATCCAGACCATGATTAGCACATGTGATCCAGACCATGATGAGAACATGTGAATCCAGAGCATGATTATCACATGTGAATCCAGACCATGATTAGCACATGTGAATCCAGACCCTGATTAGCACATGTGAATCCAGACCATGATTAGCACATGTGAATCCGGACCATGATTAGCACATGTGAATCCAGACCATGATTAGCACATGTGAATCCAGACCCTGATTAGCACATGTGAATCCAGACCTGATTAGCACATGTGAATCCAGACCATGATTAGCACATGTGAATCCAGACCCTGATTAGCACATGTGAATCCAGACCATGATTAGCACATGTGAATCCAGACCATGATTAGCACATGTGAATCCAGACCATGATTAGCACATGTGAATCAGAGCATGATTAGCACATGTGAATCCAGACCATGATTAGCACATGTGAATCCAGACCCTGATTAGCACATGTGAATCCTGACCATGATTAGCACATGTGAATCCGGACCTGATTAGCACATGTGAATCCAGACCCTGATTAGCACATGTGAATCTGGACCCTGATTAGCACATGTGAATCCAGACCATGATTAGCACATGTGAATCCGGACCCTGATTAGCACATGTGAATCCAGACCCTGATTAGCACATGTGAATCCAGACCATGATTAGCACATGTGAATCTGGACCATGATTAGCACATGTGAATCCAGACCATGATTAGCACATGTGAATCCAGACCCTGATTAGCACATGTGAATCCAGACCATGATTAGCACATGTGAATCCTGACCCTGATTAGCACATGTGAATCCAGACCATGATTAGCACATGTGAATCCAGACCATGATTAGCACATGTGAATCCAGACCATGATTAGCACATGTGAATCCAGACCCTGATTAGCACATGTGAATCCAGACCATGATTAGCACATGTGAATCCTGACCCTGATTAGCACATGTGAATCCAGACCATGATTAGCACATGTGAATCCAGACCCTGATTAGCACATGTGAATCCAGACCATGATTAGCACATGTGAATCCTGACCCTGATTAGCACATGTGAATCCAGACCATGATTAGCACATGTGAATCCAGACCTGATTAGCACATGTGAATCCAGACCATGATTAGCACATGTGAATCTGGACCCTGATTAGCACATGTGAATCCAGACCATGATTAGCACATGTGAATCCAGACCATGATTAGCACATGTGAATCCGGACCCTGATTAGCACATGTGAATCCAGACCCTGATTAGCACATGTGAATCCAGACCATGATTAGCACATGTGAATCCAGACCCTGATTAGCACATGTGAATCCAGACCATGATTAGCACATGTGAATCCAGACCATGATTAGCACATGTGAATCCAGACCATGATTAGCACATGTGAATCCAGACCATGATTAGCACATGTGAATCCAGACCCTGATTAGCACATGTGAATCCAGACCATGATTAGCACATGTGAATCCAGACCATGATTAGCACATGTGAATCCAGACCATGATTAGCACATGTGAATCCAGACCATGATTAGCACATGTGAATCCAGACCATGATTAGCACATGTGAATCCAGACCCTGATTAGCACATGTGAATCCAGACCATGATTAGCACATGTGAATCCAGAGCCTGATTATCACATGTGAATCCAGACCATGATTAGCACATGTGAATCCAGACCCTGATTAGCACATGTGAATCCAGACCATGATTAGCACATGTGAATCCAGACCATGATTAGCACATGTGAATCCAGACCCTGATTAGCACATGTGAATCCAGACCATGATTAGCACATGTGAATCCAGACCATGATTAGCACATGTGAATCCAGACCCTGATTAGCACATGTGAATCCAGACCATGATTAGCACATGTGAATCCAGACCATGATTAGCACATGTGAATCCAGAGCATGATTAGCACATGTGAATCCGGACCATGATTAGCACATGTGAATCTGGACCCTGATTAGCACATGTGAATCCTGACCATGATTAGCACATGTGAATCCAGACCATGATTAGCACATGTGAATCCAGGACCCTGATTAGCACATGTGAATCCGGACCCTGATTAGCACATGTGAATTCAGACCATGATTAGCACATGTGAATCTGGACCATGATTAGCACATGTGAATCCAGACCATGATCAGCACATGTGAATCCAGACCATGATTAGCACATGTGAATCCGGACCCTGATTAGCACATGTGAATCCAGACCATGATTAGCACATGTGAATCCAGACCATGATTAGCACATGTGATCCAGACCATGATGAGGACATGTGAATCCAGAGCATGATTATCACATGTGAATCCAGACCATGATTAGCACATGTGAATCCAGACCCTGATTAGCACTTGTGAATCCAGACCATGATGAGAACATGTGAATCCGGACCCTGATTAGCACATGTGAATCCGGACTATGATTAGCACTTGTGAATCTGGACCCTGATTAGCACATGTGAATCTGGACCATGATGAGCACATGTGAATCCAGACCATGATTAGCACATGTGAATCCAGACCCTGATTAGCACATGTGAATCCAGGACCTGATTAGCACATGTGAATCCGGACCCGATTAGCACATGTGAATCCGGTCCATAATTAGCACATGTGAATCCGAGCTCTGATTAGCACATGTGAATCCAGACCCTGATTAGCACATGTGAATCCAGACCATGATTAGCACATGTGAATCCAGACCTGATTAGCACATGTGAATCCAGACCACGATTAGCACATGTGAATCCAGACCCTGATTAGCACATGTGAATCCAGACCATGATTAGCACATGTGAATCCAGACCCTGATTAGCACATGTGAATCCAGACCATGATTAGCACATGTGAATCCAGACCATGATTAGCACATGTGAATCCAGACCATGATTAGCACATGTGAATCCGACCCTGATTAGCACATGTGAATCCAGACCCTGATTAGCACATGTGAATCCAGACCCTGATTAGCACATGTGAATCCAGACCATGATTAGCACATGTGAATCCAGACCATGATTAGCACATGTGAATCCAGACCATGATGAGAACATGTGAATCCAGAGCGTGATTATCACATGTGAATCCAGAACATGATTATCACATGTGAATCCAGACCATGATTAGCACATGTGAATCCAGACCATGATTAGCACATGTGAATCTGGACCATGATTAGCACATGTGAATCCGGAACATCATAAGCACATGTGAATCCAGACCCTTTTTAGCACATGTGAATCCAGAACCTGATTAGCACATGTGAATCCATACCATGATTAGCACATGTGAATCCAGAACCTGATTAGCACATGTGAATCCAGACCCTGATTAGCACATGTGAATCCAGACCCTGTTTAGCACATGTGAATCCTGAACCTGATTAGCACATGTGAATCCAGACCATGATTAGCACAAGTGAATCAAGCCCTGATTAGCGCACGTGAATCCAGACCATGATTAGCACATGGAATCCAGACCATGATTACCATATGAGAATCCAGTCCATGATGAGAACATGTGAATTCAGAGCAGGATTATCACATGTGAATCCGGACCCTGATTAGCACATGTGAATCCGGACTATGATTAGCACTTGTGAATCCGGACCCTGATTAGCACATGTGAATCTGGACCCTGATTAGCACATGTGAATCCAGACCATGATTAGCACATGTGAATCCGGACCCTGATTAGCACATGTGAATCCGGACCCTGATTAGCACATGTGAATCCGGACCGATTAGCACATGTGAATCCGGTCCATAATTAGCACATGTGAATCTGAGCTCTGATTAGCACATGTGAATCCAGACCCTGATTAGCACATGTGAATCCAGACCATGATTAGCACATGTGAATCCAGACCATGATTAGCACATGTGAATCCAGACCTGATTAGCACATGTGAATCCAGACCATGATTAGCACATGTGAATCCAGACCCTGATTAGCACATGTGAATCCAGAACATGATTAGGCACATGTGAATCCGACCCTGATTAGCACATGTGAATCCAGACCATGATTAGCACATGTGAATCCAGGACCATGATTAGCACATGTGAATCCAGACCATGATTAGCACATGTGAATCCAGACCCTGATTAGCACATGTGAATCCAGACCATGATTAGCACATGTGAATCCAGACCATGATTAGAACATGTGAATCCAGAGCATGATTATCACATGTGAATCCAGACCATGATTAGCACATGTGAATCCAGACCCTGATTAGCACATGTGAATCCAGACCATGATTAGCACATGTGATCCAGACCATGATGAGAACATCTGA